>OX451739.1:1059322199-1059474066 GCA_948472305.1 Vicia faba
ATTAAATTAGGATTAATAGTAATGTTTTCTTAGTTAACCTAAAATTTGTAGAATTAGGGTTTATAATAATTTTTACTCCTTTTTATTTTTCTTTCATAATAATTAAAAATATTAAATATTTATTTTCATAATTAAGTTGCATGTAAATTAATTAGGGCTAATTTTAGGTTAAAATTTAATCTTCTTTTTAATAAATTAAAAACAACTAGAATTAGGGTTAGCATTTATTTTAATTAATTCTTTTTTCATTAAAATCATAAAATACCTAAAAATCCCAAAAACAATTTCTTTTCTTTTTTAATTAATTAATTTTATCATTTAATCTAATTTTGCAAAAAGGGTCCAACGCCCTCGTTTTTAATTCTTATTCGCATATTTATTTTATTTCTTTTAATATTTATGTATCTCTCCCAAGGCCTTGTAAATTAATTTCTCGCACTTTACTTTTCTTTTAATTCTTTATTTTTCTGTCAAATCGGGTTCAGGAAATTTTGGCGATGTGGACCCGCGCCTTTTGTAATAGCTTAGAATCTTTACTTTCCGCAATTTTTTTAACTGTTAATAAATGCATGCAAGAATGAATGAATAAAAATAAAAACAAACGCATAGATCACTTTGACATGAACAAGATAAATGCAAATGAACCTGACACACAAATCACACACCACCCCTAGGGTACGCCTCACTGTTGCCTTGCCTCGAAAGGTGATCGTCGAATAGAGGATGTCTTAGTAAGTCCTCATGATCCGGGAACCTGGCATGAGGGTAGCTTCTAAGGTGTCTTCCTATTGCTCTGGTGATCACCATGTCCCGAACCTCGAATTGACCCGAACACCTCCAACGGTGGTGCTACCTACCTCTCAATGGTGGGATGGCATTACCTTAAAGGACATTTACACAGACGAATTCCTTAGGGTAGGTAGACGACTCTAGATACTTGCTATAAACTTCAAAACAAATCAAAAAAATACTTTTCACACCAACACATTTTCAAAAAGCTTTCGAAAGCAATTTTTCAAACACTCTTGAGGACTGATACAAGAGTCGATCTGAAATCTTTAAACGAAACTTTTTTCAAAACCCACAGTTGAAAAGTAAACAAACCATTTTGAAAACACAATGAGCAAGTATCTAAGAGCCCATGGATAACCATGGATAGAAAGGGTGCTAACACCTTCCCTTTCTATAACCTACCTCCCGAACCGAGAGCAATCTCTTTAAGGAATTTTTCTGTGCTTTTGTCCTTTCCATTTGGAGAAAATAAAAGACGGTGGCGACTCTTGCTTCCGCAACATTTCGCGAACCAGCGTTAAACAGTCAGTTCCAGATCCACCGATCACACATGTTTCATTCACAAACCTAAGCCTAACTCTTCCTAGATTGAGAGATAGAAGTTCAAAGATTACCTGTTTCAGCTTGACTCGAACAGAGCAATGTAGGTATCTTCAATGGAGTTTGAGCTTTGGTTGAGCTTGCCTGAAGTCCAAGGATGCTTCCCAAGTACCTAGCTTGCTTTGAAACTGCCTGTATCGTGCTGTAGAAGTTCACCTGCACAGCTTGAAAGTAAAAATGGCAAACGTGGTTAGGGGTGTTACAGCTTAAGTTTAAGGCTTGGGATAGTTTCAGTGGATGATATGGAATATGTTTGAACTGGTTTTAGCCAAAGTGCACGAGTGGATTGAGCTGTGGACTTCAATCTGCAGGGGGTGCCCTGTTTTGCAACAAAACTGTGATTTGGTGATGAGGAGGTATGAGGGATGGAAGGGTCGTGCCTTAGGTCAGTTTTGGTGTATGGAAGATGTGAACAAAGTTTGCTTAGGCTTATGCTTGCAGGAAGTGAGAGTTGGATTGAGTTTGCAAGATTTCTTCTATGTGAAGCAAGGAAAGTGTGTAAGTGTTATAGACCTGTCCAAGCCTCTCAAGCATGCTGCAGCATTTTCTCTTGATCAGTGGGATTTGTCTATAAAGCTTTGCCTCAAAGATCTGGCTTGTACCTCAAGGATTTTGGAATTTGACATAAAGTGATACTTTATCAAAATGGAAACTTTGCTTTTTCCAATTAAGGATTAGTTTAGCATGTAATGTCCAAATGGATGAAATAATACCTTAATACAATGGTTTGGAATTAAATTAAGGTGTGTAAAACTGGTTTTGAGGCCTGCAAGCTAGCATTGTACAAGCTGATTTGAAAATGCAAGTTGTTATGAGCAAGCTTTGGCCATGAACAAAAGTGAGTTTTGGCCAACTTTGCAAATTCGATTCTCTCAAACCACAAGGGTGTTTGAGAAGTTCTTGGACAATTTGGAAAGCTTGTAATGTGTACTACAATCCATATTTGTAATGCAAATTGAAACTCCAAGTGGAACCATGTGAAAAATGGCCAAGAAGTTGGACAAAAATCCTGCCTAGAATAGGGCAAAATTCTTCTAAGTTAAAAATGTTTTGCACCCTTGTTCCAAAAATCATAACTTGAGATACAAGCTTATTTTGAGGAAACTTTGTGAATCAAAGTTGTAGATTTTGCAATGGACTACAACTTTCATGTTTTAAGTTTTGTTTGAATCCATTTGCATCTTGGTGAAAGAATGGGACAAAGTTAGGAAAAAATAAGGAAGTTTCATAACTTAGAAAAATTCTAAGTTATGAAATTTTCTCATTTTAAACCCTAATTTGCAATTTTGGGTTTCTTGATGAACAAGTTTCATAATTTGACATGTCTTGATGAAAAATGAACCTTGGCACTTGATTTTGACCAAAAAGTCAAAGTTTGACTTTTCAGTATACAGTCAAATTTTGATTAGTTGACTGAAAAATTCATTTGTCAATCCTATGCATTTGAGATATTTTGAACTTGTTGAATGTGTCAAGACAATGTCATTGAATCCTTGAGTCCATAGGTGAGCTTGATTTGCTATTGGTTAGGTCAAACAGTCAAAAATTGCCTTTGTGCAGTCAAAACCCTAAAAATGACCATTTTGCCCTTTTGGTGATCTGATCAAATTTCTTGTGGAATTGTGATCCAAACTTGACCAAATGGTTCATGTGAGTTCATTATGTTGATGTGGGTCAAAATTCATGAGGTTTGACTGTCAATTGGCCACAATTGACTTTTTCCCCAATACAGCTGATTTCTAGGTCAACTGTCCAATTGACTGGGCAAAGATTGGAATCAAGGCTTGAAACTTGGTATGGATAAACTTGTGAGTCCAACATGAAGCATGAAAGTCATTTTGGGCATTTTAGGTCAAAATATCCTTGTGCAAACTCAAACCCTAATTTGGGTCAACAGTGCAAGGAGGGGTCTTGAGCAGAGCAAACCCTAACTTGTTCTTGAGTTCCAAGAGTCTTATGATGAGAAAAATGTTGATGAAATGAGAGGGAAAATTTTGGGGTACAACATCTGCCTTGTGAGCTCTAAAACCTTCATCTCCTGGGCATAGGACTGATCCTTGTAAGTATCCCGCTCTTTCTTTAACTGAATCCAAGACCTTTATAGTTCTCCAAGATCAGTGGGCATATCAGGATGGAGAACCGTGTAAGGAATACCCCCTTCAGTAGTGGTGTTGTACCCCAAAATTTTCCCTCTCACTTATCAAGAATTTGCTCACAAGATCTCCTTGGGCTCAAGACTGCACTAGGGTTTGATCAGCTCAAGACACCTCCTTAGGCACTGATGACCAAAATTAGGGTTTGAGTTTTCACAAGGATTTTTTAACTATCAATGCTTCATATGACTTTCATGGACCATTATGGGCCCCCCAAGATTACTCATGTTAAGTTCAAGCCTTGGATCACATTTTTGCTCAGTCAATTGAGCAGTTGACCTAAAAATCAATTGTATTGGGGAAAAAGTCAGCCATGGCCAATTCCTAGTCAAAACCCATAATTTTTTATCCAAATCAATATTTTAAACTCATATGTATCATTTGATCAAGTTTGGACCATAATTCCTCAAGAAATTTGATCAAATCTCCAAAAGGGCAAAATGGTCAAAATTAGGGTTTTGATTGGGAAAGGGAAATTTCTGATTTTTGACCTAGAAAATGGTCAATTGGTTTAAGGCGTGATCTAATAGTCCAATTTCATTATTTTTACCTAATGACATGATTCAAAACATTGCAAATCCATTGGATTGACAAATGAATTTTGCAGTCAACAGATCAAAAGTCAATTGTATACTAAAAAGTCAAACTTTGACTTTTTGGTCAAATTTAAGCACCAAAGATCATAATTCATCAAAACATGTAAAAATAGGAAACTTATTCATCAAGAAATCAATAAATCAAGATTTCATTTTGAAAAGTCAAAATTTCTAAACTTAGAAATTTTTCTAAGTGTCAAAAATTTCTTATTTTTTCATAACTTTGAGTAATTTTTTAATTATGATGCAAGATGATTCAAAGGAAACTTCCAATATGAAAGTTTTAGATCTCCATGAAATCTACAACTTTCCTTCACACAACTTATTCCAAAAGTTCTTGGATCTCAAGTTATAATTTTATGAATACATACTCATGAACTAAAAAAGACTTAATGAAATTTTGCCCTAGTTAGGCAGATTTTTTGACCTAACTTCATGGCAATTTTTCACATAGTTCCAAGGGGAATATTTAAAAGCAAGTCAAAGATGGGTTATAGATAACATTACAATATTTCCAAAATTTCCAATAACTCCTTAAGATCATTCTTGAGTATGTAGAATCAAGGAGATGAAGTTAGGGTTTTGTCACTTGAATTACAAGCCATTTTTTATGAACACATGAACCAAATCTATGCTAGGCTGCATAATCTTTGCTTTGCATGCCTCAAAATTTTTTGTCACTCCATAATTAAATGTTTACACAGCTGTTAGGGATTTGATCCAAGCAATTGAGCTATTATCCAAGTTGCATTTCCATTAATGGTACAAAGTTAACATTGTCATTCTTGTAAAGTAAGCTTTTTGCATAAAGTTCACATTGAGCCTCTAACTTGTTCCCTCTGATCACACTCCATCCACAAAGTCAGAAGAAAGCTTGTTTAAAGCATAACCACTCTATCTTATCAAGTACACAAGACTTTGAAACTTGTTTTGTCAAAAAATCACATGTTTAGCTTAAGGGTGCAAATTTGAATTCTGACAACTAGAGCATCCCAAACTTGTTGCTTATAATTAGAGTCACTATTTGTGAGCTAGGACACGAGTTTGAACACCCTGAAATACACCAAAACTCTCTCAAATCAGAAATTGCCCAAAAACTCCATTGTTGCACAGTTTCTGACCTTAAACCTTAAACTCACATTTCCCTTGTGTGTTTCTTGGCCTTTTAGTTTCTAAAGCTTCCTTGCATCAAGAGTAAATCATCCATGTACCTGTCTCACTTCAGTAACACCATTTTCCCTGTCTTTCTTAACCAAAAATAGAGCATCATAGTTGGACTTCTCCAGACCATTCTAGCCACCCTCAGCTCAAGCCAGCCATTGCATTAGCTTCCTAGAGGTCCAAGGAAGCTAACCTGATCATTAGCACTGCCTGAAACAAGCTCAAATCCATTTCATGATTTCCAGTTTTGAGGTATTTTTCTTGAACTTCTATCTCATTATTTAGCCATTGTTAGGCTTGCATTTGTGAAGATAAAATGTATACATCATTGCCCTGAAGCTGTATGTGATACGGTGGGAGAACTGACTTGAGTTTTGCATTTGTGTTTGCAAATGTTGCGGTTTAGCAAGAGTCACCACCGACTTTTATTTTATCCAAAAGGAAAGTTAAAAAAGTACAGGAAAGACCTTTGAGATGTTTTCTTGAGTTCGGGGGGTAGATTATGAAAAGGGAAGGTGCTAGCACCCTTTTCATCCATAGTTTTCCATGGGCTCTTAGTTACTTGCTTAGATCACTTGCTTTGCTTTTTAAATTGTTTGAAATGGTGCTTTGGTGTTTGGTGTGATTTTGAAAGTACTTTGAAAAGAGGCCATCGTTTTGGAAATCTTTGTAATGATTCTCGTTCGTAAGAATGTATACAAAGATGTTTGTCTTTTGAGAAATGTTTCAATGTTTTGTAAGATGTTTTGAAATGTGTGTGTGTGTGTGTGTGTGTGTGTTTGAAAATAGCAAGGATTGTTTGAAATGGAGCAAGTAACTTAGAAGTTATCTACCTACTCAAATGTCTTTCTTGTACATTTTCATTCCTTTGACATTGTTTACCTACCATTGATTTGGTAGACAACCCTATCTTTGGATGTTAAACGGGACGGGCGTGGGTCATCGTATGACCATAATAGCAATATTGCCAAGTATCTTAGCATGTTTGGAGGGACCAAGATCATTTTGTTTTAGGCAACCTTTTGATAGCGTCATCGAGGGACTATGATCTTATTTTGTTTTGTTTGTGCCAAGATACTTCGCATGCGTAACATGGCCATTTTTGTTTTAGGCAACCAAGTGGGTGAAACCCTAAGGGTGCTTGTGTGAAATGTGTGTCATTTTACATGCTTTTGTCTTGCTTTAGGTCTTTTCTATTTGTTTGTTTTTGGTCTTGTCATGCAAACCCTAGTTTACTAAACATGGTATAAATGCGATAAATTGCGTAAATGTAAACTAAGCTATTACAACAATTATTATGGGAGGGGGGATACAAGTTTTTGAATGGGGATATTGCACAAAATAAACCCTACAAATACTATTACAACCCAATTGAATATTGTGTGAAATAAATAAATATACAAATATTTAAATATGCAATGCGATGTATTTATGGAAAAAATGTTTTGTATTTGTTTAAGGTATGAGAAAATAAAATTAATTAACCCTAGAAAATAAGGAAAAATAATATTATTATTTTTGAAAGGGGGAAACCCTAATTTTTTATTAAAAGAAAAATATGTTTCCTATTATTTATTTTGTCCATTTTTGTACAAGAAAATAATAAATAATATTATGTACAAATATTAAAAAATTAAAATATATATGAAAATAAATATTTTATGTGTATAATTAATATAATAAAAATGTATAGTATTTTTAAAATATATCTAAAATTTATTTAAGAAAATAAAGTATATTATCCTAATAAGCTATTTTCTTTGTAAAAAATAAAAAATAAAAAATAAAATAAAATTGCAAAAAATTATTTAATTAATTTTTAGGATTTTTAATGTTCAGAAAAAATGATTAAAAGCAATAAACATGAAAATATAAAGAAAAATGCAAAAAATATAAAACAAGAATCAGGGGGTGCAAATAGTGGTCAGGGGGTGCAAAAATCAAAACAGACGGCCCAGGCGCGCCAAGGCCCAAAGACAGTCATCCCTGTCCTCCAGCTCCTTCTCCTTCACGCGTGTTATGTTCAAATCTGTAACTCTCAGTTGCTTGCACAAAAACAAAATCTCATAACATAAAAAATGTAGCACTCAATCTCACGATTCCAACCATATAAAATTTGTAACCTAACTCTAAAAGATCAAGGAGAATTTTATCAGCCCTAATTCGTGACCTAAAAAATCCAGGAACTTCAAGCTTCAAATTCTCATGGCATAGTTAATATAAATGACAAGTATGCATATGTACAGCTTCACCAAGATAAGGGCTACATTTTTTCTTCACAAATCGTGGCTTGAGGATGCCTAAATAGAGAGATAGAGTTTTGAAAAATACCTCATTCAGCTGGATTTGGATATGGCAATGTGGGGACTTTGAGTGAGGCCTGAGGATCGTGTGAGCTTCCTTGAAGTTCCTTCAAGCTATTCCAATGCCTAGCTTGCTTTGTGGATGGCCAGAAGTCTCTGCACAAGTCAAGTTGCAAACTCCAAATTTGAAAATGGCAATGGCTGAAACAGAGCTCACAGAACCAGGACAAGGGCTTGGATAGCTTTGGTAGGATATATGGAAGGTGTTTCAAATGTTAAAAGGCAAAACGCACGAGCCAAAATGAAGTTGGTAATGATTTTGCAGAACTGCAATGTTTGGGCAGAATTTTGTGTTTTTTGAGCTTGAGAGTGTTTTGGATGCTATCAATTTGTGTTCGGAGTTGTGACAAGTTTTTGAATATGTATAAAATGATACAAAGTTCACTCCTTATCAGTTGTACAAGTTCTTTGGACTTTTTCAACTTTTCTTGCTTTTGAAGAAAAGTGAAGTGACCATACTAAACATGCTTGTACTGGCTGGCTTGTTAGCTGCAGAGAGTTGGTATACATTGCTTGATATCTGTGGAAGTTGTTTGTACCAAAGGAACAGGTCCAAGGCTCAAGGTTGATAATGTTGCAAAATCTCACCTTTATGAAAATGGCAATGAGAGCTTTATGCCTAAAATGGAATTATAACTTGTGTAAAGTTCCAAAAGCAAAGATAAAGCCTCTAACTTCTGAGTTTGCATTTAATTATGGAGTGTAGAATGATTTTAGGACCTGTAAAGCAAGGTACAAGCATCCAAGATCTGATTTGCAACTTGATACTTTGTGAAAATGGCTTGAACAAAAGTGACAAAATGTTAATTTCTCTTCTTTGATTCTCCCTAACCACAAATGATCTTAGAGAGTTCTTAGACATTTTGAAAAGCTTGCAACATGCTCTATAATCCATCTTTGAAATTCATTTTGAGATACCTCTTGGAACTAGGTGAAAAATGTCCATGAAGTTGGGTCAAAAACCTGCCTAAATTCAAGCAAAATTTCACTAAGTCATTTAGTTCATGGACCTCTATTCATAAATTCATAACTTGAGATCCAAGCATCTTTTGGAAAAACTTTGTGAATCAAAGTTGTAGATTTAATGGAGGACTACAACTTTCATGTTTGAAGTTTTCTTTTAATCAAATTGCATCATGGTGAAAAAGTGGTGAAAATTTGGGGAAAAATAAGAAAATTTCCATACTTCGAAAAAATCTAAGTTATGAAAATTTTCAAATTCAAAACCCTAATATTCAAAATTGGTTTTCTTGGTGAACAAGTTTCATATTTATACATATCTTGATGAATTATGACCCTTGGCACTTGATTTTGACCAAAAAGTCAAAGTTTGACTTTTCAGTGTACATTTGACTTTTGATCAGTTGACTGGAAAATTCATCTGTCAATCCAATGAACTTTAGATCTTTTAAACTATGTAATTAGGTCAAGATGATGCCATTGAACCCTTGAAATCATGTTTGAACCCAATTGGTAATTGGCTAGGTTAAAAATCAGAAATTGCCCTTTCTCAGTCAAAACCCTAATTTTGACCATTTTGCCCTTTTGATGATTTGATCAAATTTCTTGAGGAGTTGTGATCCAAACTTGATCAAATGATACATATGAGTCTAAAATGTTGTTGTAGATCAAAAATTATTAAGTTTGACTATAAATTGGCCATGGTTCACTTTTTCCCCAATACAGTTGATTTTTAGGTCAACTGTCCAATTGACTGAGCAAAAATGTGATTTAAGGCTTGAAACTTAACATGAGCAATCTTAGGGGTCCAAGATGGTGTATGAAAGTCACATGAAGCATTGATGACCCAAAAATACTTGTGAAAACTCAAACCCTAATTTCAGGTTATCAGTGCAAGATGAGGTGTCTTGAGCTGACCAAACCCTAATCTTGTCTTGAGTCCGAGAAGTCTTGTGAGAAAAATCTTGATAAATGCGAGGGCAAATTTTGGGGTACAACACTGTACATGTCCATAGATTTCGTTTATTTTGATTGAGCTAGGAGAATTTTGAGTTGGAACTTGCTGAAATATTTAGGTCAGAATTTGGTACTGTTAAAAATTATCATTCATCTTTTATTTATAGTTTATGATATTTATATGTTTGGATTCGTGTGACAAAATGGAGCAATTTTCATGTTTACACTTTTGCAAATGGTTGAGAAATGAGAAAGTTACAGATCCTTTGGCTGGAGGTTGAAGATGAAGTACAGTCAGGGCGCGTTTTGTGTTATGTATTTATTATTTCATACAAGTTAACGGATGTATAGCTACCCCAATGGTAAAACGCGCGCCTGTTAACCTATGGAACCTAGGTTCGAGCCCCAGTGGTACCCTTTTTTATTTTCCATATTTTTTTGATATTTCTGATTTGTTTTGTTTGCAGGCGCTGGGCCCTTTGGGCCTGGGTGTTTTTTTGTTTTTGCTAATTAACTCCCTGCCTACTTCATGCACCCCCTGGCTCTTTATTTTTTATTATTTCATTTTTTCTTTTATTTTCATTTCAATTCATATTTTATTTTTATTATTAGTATTATTTATATCATTATTATTATTATTAATAAAAATCCCAAAACAATAATTTATTTATTTATTTAGATAATAATATGTTTATATTTTATTTCCTTTATAAATACAAAAAGACTAAAAAACATTTTTCTTAAAAAAACAATTAATTTATTTTCTTAATTAATTAATATTTAGATAATTAGGTTTAATTATTATATTATCCTCTTGTAAATTAAAATCAATTTATAATTTAGGTTTATTTTAATTAATTAATTTATTATATCATTTTAATTTAAAACCTTTTCTTAAAAAACCTAAAAATGTTTCAAATTTAATTTCTTTTCTTAATTAGTTTAAGTTAATTTAATTAATTTTAGTTAATTACTTTTTCTCTAATTAGGGTTAGGTTAAAACCTCTTTTCATAAAAATCCAGACAAAAATCATGTTTCTTTTCCATTTGCATTTGTACTTTATATTTATTAATTTCCTTGTACATTGATATCAAATTCAATTTGGTTATAATAGATTAATTAGGTTTATATTGTAATAGCGTAGTAACTTTAAATTCCGCAATTTATCGCTTTATATACAAATGTTAGTAATTAGGGTTTGTATGGAAAGACTAAAACCAATACTTAGAAAACCCTAATTCAAGACAAAATCAAGCATGAAAACAATAAACTTGCACACAAGAACCCCTAGGGGTATCCCACTTGGTTGCCTTATACAAAATGACCATATTACGCATGTAAGGTATCTTAGCAAAAAAAGCAAATACAAGATCATAGTCCCTCGATGACGCTATCTAAGTTGCCTTACCACTACAAGAAAATTGGCAGATTGCGACAGGTATTTTTGTAGATCACGACGGTTAAAACCGTCGCAATTTGCTTTCCACGACGGTTGCTTTACCGTCGCAGAAGTGTGTGTCCCCAACCTATTTCGCGACGGTTACAAAAACTGTCGTTCAAGTTTACGACGGGTTGATACCGTCGTGACTATCTTTTGAGTTTCTTTTAATTATTGATGGCGACGGTTCGATACTGTCGTGAATATCTTTTGAAATTGATTAAATTGTTTATGGCGACGGTTCGATACCGTCATGACTTTTGTTGATTACGACGGTTTGGTACTGTCGCCATGACTTTTGTTTATGTCTTGATTTTTTTTTTATTTTTCTATTATATATATTTTTTATTTAAATTATTATCTATGTAAAAAATTTTAAATATAGTTTTTTTTTGTGTTATTTTTTTCTTTAAATTATTTCTTCTTTAATATATTTATTTATAGTATTATTTTTTGTTTTATTTTCTATCACTTTGTAATATAGTAAAAATAATTTCAATAAAAAATATTTAACATCAAATAAGCATTATAATATCCAAAAAAATGTGTGTTCCATAATCATGTAAAATGCGAGTTCCATAATCATGTCAAGTAGTACAAAAAACCCAAAATATATCAATTCCTAATCTTATAATAATAAGTATCATTATGCCAAAAATACATGAGAAAGTTCACAATCTAATTATCTCGATCATAGCAAAGTCTAATTTGTCCCCCCTGAAGTTCCATTATCTCCAATATGGTAGCTAGACTCAGATGAACGTCTACCATCAGCGGGTGATTCCAATCCCTAAAAAAAGGTATTAAAATAATAATCTTTAAAATAATACTCATAAAATTTAACTTTAAATGCGTCAAAATAATATACCTGTCTTCCACTAAAATTCTGCATTTGCATTAAGAGTTCATTTTCCTTTGTCCTCGCCTTGTCCCTTTGCGTTAAGAATATGATTGCCTGTGTTAATTCATCAATTTTTGAATTCTTTTCTTTAAGTGCATTAATTTCTTCTTGCATTTCCTTTATTTGTTCACTTTCTGCAGAAGAAGATGTCGATCTCGTAGATCTATTAATTTGAGATGGTGTAACTCCAAGTCCCATACTACGAACATATCCATGCTTTTCTTTTCCAAATACTTTCTGAAATGCCTCATTTTCAGACACAGAATCCTTAATTGCAGCTTGTAATTTTTTCTGCACATGAAAAAGAAAAAATTGAGCTATTGTTTATATAACAAGAATAATATATTGGGGGAGAACCTCTTGATCAAATCATGGACTTCCATATATACGTAAAAAGAAGTTGGCACAAACTAGGAGGTGGCACAAACTATTGCAAATGTGACATGGAGAATTGTTTACAAGAAGTTCAGTAAAGCTTGCTATCCACCATTCTTCAGTATAAACAAAATCACTCTAGGATATTTATTCTGAAATTTCCCACTAAAGTTACCCCACAGTTTTCAATGTTTCAAATATATGTCAAATGCAGCATAGGTGATTTTTCCATTACAACTTACGCTTCTAATCTATGCAGGTATGATGCCTCTTATTTCCTGTGTTCTACTGGTTGGTCTCTTTATTTTGCAACACCGTGGCTCCCACGCGATTGCTTTCATGTTTCCTCCCATAATCATCCTATGGTTACTATCTATTTTCACGATTGGCATTTACAACGTCATCAAGTGGAATCCAAGCATATATCGGGCTCTTTCTCCATATTATATATATAAATTCCAGTGGTGAGTTTTATTTGGGATGGTTCTATTACTATTACCGTTTTGGTGTTTTGTTTAATTGGATGTGAAATTTACATACCTGTAAAGTGAAGCTTGTGACTATAATTGCCACAGCAAGAGAACCTGTCTCAATGAGGTTGAAGTTTAGGTCCATATTCACTCCCATTCCACAAGCAACAGTAACACAGAGGGGAACCTGAATTTTAATATTATATATGTGTCATTATAATTCAAATAAAGACAACTATCCGAATATGTTTTAAATTGTAGTCTGCAACAACAATTGTAGCCGCAATATAAAGGACTGTGAGGATTCTGCAACGGTATCTCAGCTGCACTTCTCATAATATAAAGAGACATGCAGCGTAATCGTAAATGCAATTTAAAATCAAATTATCCATAAAGGTAAGAGTATATTTATTTACCACAAACATGGCAATTTGAGTAGCAGAGCCCAATGCAACACCTAAGGAAATGTCCTGCAGTCATGAAATTAGTTCAGCTTCACTTGAATATTGTTTTTTCCTTTCAATTCATCAACTTTATAGCTTGGAAAATATGAATTTAATCATATGTTAAATGAAAGGATTAAGTATGGAATTGAGTAACACTATAATATAAATTCTTACAAGCTTGTTCTTGAAAGCAAAAATGATTGCTCCAGCATGTTCAGCTGCATTGCCAACTACTGGAAGCAAGATTATGCTGAGGAAGCTCACTGATAAACCCCATGAATCTGATGCATCCTGTTAACAATAGTTTATGACACGCCTATAAGTTGTTTTAAGCTTATTTTAGTAAAAACTCTCTATAAGCTTAGCAAAACGATTTATAACTAATATAAAAACAGTTTAAACACATTTCATATTTGATTATAGGACCTTGTTTGGTAAACAGTTTAACTACACATTTAAAGCATAAATGCTTATCATATAAGTGTTTATGTATAAGTTACTTCTACAACAAAAGATAAAATAGCCAAAAAAAATTCGTATAAGCTATAAACTATTTTTATAAAAGCTATCATGAAGAGCTTAGAAAAATAAGCTGAAAACAGCATGTGGACATATTGTAAGCTCTACCAAACAGCCTTACAATAAGTCAATCCAAACCTGCTCCTGACTTATGCATAACTGATTATGTGATACGCTCATTAAATAAGTGCTTAATTGAGCTGTTTATTCAAAAGAATTCCAAATTAGATCTAAGCAATTAAATTGAAATACCTCAATTGTATCGACCACGTATTCAGACAACAACGCAGTGAACACGGTCATTCCAGCCAACCAAGCAAATCCACTCCAAAATCCAATCACAGCCTCTTCTGCCTCAATGTTCTCATCTCCGCCTTCCTGCTCAATTCTTTTTAATAAACTATAATTGCAACAATCAACAATTCAACATTTTCATATATGGTTCAGTTAAGAAAACATACATCTTAAGCATCTTAAGAGAAAACCATGTTAAGCTATTGCGATTCATAACAACATACAGAAACAAAACACACTATTTTCTTAACTGTACGACCAACTTCAGAACCATCAGATTCATCCAGCTGCAGCTGATTGTGTTCGACCACAGTGTTATCCCATTGCTTTCTGTAGTGATTGTCCATGTAGAAGTTTCTTAGCATCTCGGCGGAAATATCATTGAACACAGTCATACTCCAATATTTCAGGGGACCATTCTGCAACATCCAAGGACAACAAGTTCTTCAGCGGGTGTCTAGTTAAAGTATTAGTTTTTCATGTCTTAGATAGTTGAAAAGAAGCAGGAAAGGTATGAGCGATAGTGAGTGGAGAGTTTAACCTTAGGTTTGGTGGATTTAGCTTTGTAGCATAGATGATGATTTGTTTTATCTATGACATCCTCCCATTTATGGTTCTGATTTAGAATTTCATCCATTAAAAACTTCAAATCAGCATCAGTGACAGTGTTTGAGGTTCTGCAATTGTAAACCCTAAAAAGCCCCAATTTCAGTAAAGCGTATGAAATTGAACGAAAATAAAATGAATAAAGTAGAGTAGTAGACCTTGGGTTTAAATTGCTAGAATCGGAGATCAAAGAGGACGCCAACAGGGATCTGCTCTTACGGTTCAGAAGAAACAATAAAGTAACAACAACAACAAGAAGAAGAAGAATAGCGCAGCCACCATAGAAGTTGCTCAAATTTAAAGGGAAGCCATCGAAGCTTCTTAAGGTTCTCATCGAATTGATGTGGTTGAAGTTTGTACAGAGAAAAAGCAAAAGTATGAAGAAATTTGGAGAAAGATACGTGAACAATAAATAAAAAGAGAAATAGACGAAGCGGGGTAAAGGATTTAGGGGGACGACGGGTGTGGTTACCGTCGTTCCCTTTCATAACTTTTGCATGTTTTTTAAAGGTTTAGGGGGGCGACGGTTGTTTTACCGTCGTGATGTCTATTTTAGGACGGTTTCTTAACCGTCGCAACATTCATTTTAGGGCGGTAGGTGTATACCGTCGTGACATGGGTCCCTATATTAGAATTACGACGGTTATTAAGTAACTGTCGCAATTTTTGTGTCGTAAAATCCTAATTTTCTTGTAGTGTACAAATGATCTTAGTCCCTAAAAAAGAATGCTAAGATACCTTGCAACATTGCTAATCTTGGCTATACGATGACCCACGCCCGTCCTGTTTACATCTAAAGATAGGGTTGCTTACCAAATCAATGGTAAGACAACAATGTCAAAGGAAAAGAAAGTGAACAAGAAAGACATTTGAGTAGGTAAATTGCTCCTAAATTACTTGCTCCATTTCAAAAAAAACATCCTTGCTATTTTCAAAACAAACACATACACTTTCAAACATCTTACAAAATTGAAAACATTTTAAAAAAAGATCAAACATCTTTGTATACATTCTTACGAACGAGAATCATTACAAAGATTGCCTAAACAATGGCTTCTTTACAAAATACTTTCAAAAACCACACAAAGCATAATTTCAAACAAAAGGAAGTGATCTAGCAAGTAACTAAGAGCCTGTGGAAAACCATGGATGAAAAGGGTGCTAATACCTTCCCTTTTCAAAATCTACCTCCTGAACTCAAGAAACAATCTCAAAGGTCTTTCCTGTGCTTTTTCACCTTTCCTTTTGGATAAAAGAAAAGTCGGTGGTGACTCTTGCTAACTGCGACATTTGCGATCATACGCAAAACCCTCAAGTCAGTTCTCCCACCGTATCACAGAACTGGCGAATCTGCTGGGGAAAATTATAAAAGTGGGGTTACCTTAGGGTTAGATCACATTTATTTGCTTACATTGTTTGACTTGTATGCTATACATTATGGGTCTTTGTTTGGGTTTGAATCCTCTACCCAGATTTGGGATACATTATAGGTAAGTAGCAATATGTTGTGGAAACTTTGTGGGGTATACCAACATGGTCTAAGCAATAGCTACGTTAGTGCGACATATTTGTGGGTACCGGTAGCCTTTGAGTTAATCAAATAGAATAGGGAGCCGCTGAGTGATGTCATAAAGCACTAATGAACTTTTAGAACCTTTACTTGACCAACTTGGACTTTAGGATGTAGTGAGATGACCGGCTTTGGTGTAGTCCGAAGTTGGTAGATACTCGATACTACACTCATTGAGGTTTGGTTTCTTGGGATATTTCGGTCGCCATTAAAGAGGCTTGTGCTGAAACAATGACCAAGGAAACAAACCAGTGATATTGAGCTCCTTAGAACCCGATTACTATTACTAGGACATGTTTAAGCCAACTAAACTTCAAGAGGTTACTTACCTATAAAACTCCATGCAAGCCTAAAACTAAGGATTTGTTTGTTTTGTTTGTATATGCATACTTGTACATAACATCATGAACATCATGAACATCATATACATCCACTAACCATTTCAAGGATTTTGGGATTCATCTTTGTTCTTGTTTTGTAGGATATGGATTCACTTCGCAGGAAAAATATTCAAGTCAATCTTGTAAGGATCCATCCACAACTCAAGGAGCTAGCTTCAAGGATTCCTGAAAACTCTCCATTCACTGAAAGACATGGTCGCCTACTCAAATTGGTCACCTCCAACACAGATGAGGACATGATGAAGGTGCTCTTTTAGTTTTTTGATCCTTTACACTATTGCTTCACATTTCCTGATTATTAACTTGTGCCAACTTTGGAAGAATTCTCCCAATTCTTGAGGATTCTTATTCTCAATCAACTACCTTTCAACGGTACGGAAAGAGATCCAAAGCCAGAAGAGATTGCTCAAGCTCTACACTTGCACTCATCTGATATCACAACTCATTGGGAAACAAGGAGTGGTGTCAATGGTTTCTTAGCAAAGTTCCTGTTTGAGAAAGCCCAAAGCTGTTGGAACTCGTTGGACTTGCAAGCCTTTGAGTAAATTGTGGCTCTCCTCATCTATGGGATGGTTTTATTTCCAAATACTGACCGACTCATAGATGTCAACGCCGTCAAAATCTTCATATCCCGTAACCCGGTGCCTACATTGCTAGGAGATATCCTACACTCTTTTCACACTCGCACAATGAGGAAAATAGGTGTCCTTATGTGTTGCACTCCTCTCTTGGCAAGATGGTTTATTTTGCATCTTCCCCGATCCAAAGAGAATGTTATCATTGTCGACCGTTGTGGAGAATTCTCTAATGTCCCTTTACTTGGCATTAGGGGAGGTATCACCTATAACCCCTGCTTAGCCTTAAGACAGTTTGGTTACGCCCGAAGGGATGGCCTGCACAAGATGTTGATTCAAGGTTTGGTATTTGACTACGACAACGACGATTAAGGTCTTCGCCAGAGATTTATCCGAGCTTTGAGGATGTTAAACAAGGTGGATAGCAATACTTTGGGGCACAAAAATTCCATCTCTCTTGAGCCTTACCTCAAATGGGTACGAACTCGTTCTCAGAGTCTTATGATTCCTTACCCCTCCATTCTCTCAGTAATCATTGAGCCTGTCATGGAGGGAGATGTTCCATACACTATCCTACATCCTGATATGCCCACCTCTCTTGAAGACCTACAAAGATATTGGATACAACTCAAGGGGGAGCGAGACACTTTCGAAGCCCAATTCTATGTAAGCGAGAAGAAGGTTTTGGAATTCACTAGGCTACTTCATGAGGAGCAGAGTCTGAATGCCTACATCGCACCAAAGAGGATGTGCACTACCTTTTTATCTTAGAGCTTTTGTATAAGCCCAAGAGGTATTGATGTACTCAAACTTTAACTTATTAATATAACGTGTGTTTCCTTTTTGTCTAAAACAAATTTGAATCTTTGAAATCCTTGAAATCATTACATATGTATATACCATTCATCACAACATAAGCAGGTCTTTTGCAACAAGCCTCCTCATCTCTCTATTATTTATTTCAGTAAGATGGATCTTGAGGGAACAGTGAAGGACCTCCAAGCTCAGAATACACAGTTTCAACAGTTGCTCTTGACCCTAGCCAAAGGAAAAGAAGAGTTGAAGACTTTGCTGGCTGAGGAGAAGAAAAAGAAGACAAAGAAGGTAACCGGAGTCCCAAACATGGGAAGAAGATTTCATGGGCAGACAAGAAGGACCCTAGAATTTGCAACGACATCCGGTGAGAGAGACAATCAAGATGGGAAAGGCAAGGAAACATTTGTCCCGTCAGAATCAGAAGAGGAAGAGGAAGAAGAAGACTATTCTGAAGAACAATACCCTCCAGTTGATGACAAGTATAAACATCTCGAAGAGCGGTTGAGTGCGATGGAAATCCAAAAAGTGCCTGGATTGGACTTTGAGGAATTGGGGTTAGTGTCGTGGATTATCATTCCTCCCAAATTCAAAGCACCTGTGTTTTCCAATTATGACGGAGTCTCATGCCCTAAAATGCATCTCCGGTCCTATGTGAGGAAAATCCAGCCCCATACCGCTGACAAAGACTTATGGGTACACTTCTTCTAAGACAGCCTGTCTGGATTTCAACTTGATTGGTTTTACCAGTTAGAAAGAGCCAATGTTCATAACTGGGAAGATCTTGTCGCAGCCTTCTACAAACAATACCAACACAATGCTGATCTTGCGCCTACCCGTACTCAACTCCAGAGTATGGTTGTGGTTTCCAATGAAGGTTTCAAGGACTATGCGCAAAAATGGAGAGACTTGCTGGAAGAGTTTAACCTCCCCTATTTGAAAGAGAATTAGTGGGCATGTTCTTGGGCACCTTGTCTGGTCCCTTATTCAATCACCTAATTGGGAGTTCATCGGCGGGTTTTATTGAACTGATATTGATCGGAGAAAGTGTAGAAGCCGGGATAAAGAGTGGAAAGATTCAAAAAGATACATCCCCTTCCGCAGCTGTAAGGAAGCCTTTCACCGGAAAGAAAGAGGTGGTTTTTGTATATCCGCAAAGAAATCAAGATAGGGCCGAACTCCATCCAATGGTGGGGCTGTTATGATTCCTAAACCTGCGCCTGATCAGCAAAGAAACAATCAACTGAGGATGGAAAGACCGGTCAGGAAGTTCACCAGAATTAACATGACCTTGTCTCAAGTATTACCGCATCTACTAAGATCCAATTTTGTGACCTTGAAAGAAGCTCTGAAAAACCCCAACACAACATCTCCTCACTATCATTCCAATGCCCGTTGCGCATATCACTCTGAAAGTCCCGGCCATGACACTAATAATTATTGGGCTCTAAAGAACAAAATACAAGACCTCATTGAAGCAAAAGAGATTGAATTCGATGCGCCCAAAAAGCCAAATGTCATTTCTACCCCTATTCCCAGACATGGCCATAATACCAATGACCCCACTTCTGACTATTAAAGTGAACTTGTTGAATGCTGGTGTGTTCCTGGGTTGTGATGAAGTTTGTCACTTCTGTTTGTCCTCACCAACCATCCGTCCTTTGTTGAAAGCGGGCATTCAGTGCCTAATAGATAACAAAGAAATTTTGTTTGAAAAGACTTTTGTTCCACCTGTTCCTTTTGAAGATGTTTCTATCATTACCATTTCCACCAATTCTTCCAGGGTCTCCACCAAAAGACCCGTTAGAATTACATCAGTTCCAAAAGAAACTCCTTTAATAATCACAATGCCTAGACCAGTCCCATATTCGTCAGACAAAACTATACCATGCAATTATGGAGGAGATGTCTACTACCACGGTATCAAGCAGGATTGGCCAGCCGCCGAAGATTCGAGTTCTGAGAAAGTCAACTCTGACATCAGTAATATTGCAAGAACTAGCAAGATTACCCGAAGCGGAAGGATATTCTCTCCAGAAATTGCTCCCCCAAAAGCAATTTCTGGACCCGTAATCATTCATGTTGTTGTTGCTCCTCTGAAGGCTATTCCCAGTCCTACAATCATCTCCGCCAATACTCCAACTGACAAAGCTGTTACAACCCCTGTTATCATTCCTACTGACACTCCTATTACTGAGTTAATCGAGACTCGAGGTAAAAGTATTATGATTGAGCCTGTCCGAACGAAGGCTCAGTCATTGGCTATCCTTGAGACCTCCCGGAAAGAGATGGAGGAGATTCTGAAGATCATAAAAAGAAGCGACTACGATGTAGTTGAACAACTGGGGCAAACTCCCTCTAAAATTTTCATGCTTGCATTACTACTATGTTCCGAGGCGCATGCAAAAGCCTTGGTAAAATTCCTGAAAACTGTCCATGTACCCCAAGAGACATCTGCGGATTAGTTTCAAGACTGCGTAGCCAGCCTGACTATAGATAATGGTCTAGGTTTTTCAGATGTTGATTTAACGTCAAGAGGAAGGAAGCATAATGAGGCATTGCATGTCTCAGTTGAATGTAGGGGCACAACCCTGGCTCATGTTTTGGTGGACATTGGCTCATCTCTGAATGTATTACCTAAAAAAGCTATTGATAGGCTTGACTGTGAGGGATTGACATTGAAGCAAAGTAACATAGTAGTAAGGGCTTTTGAAGGCTCGAAAAGGATGGTACATGGGGAGGTATACATTCCCATAAAAGTTGGAACACATACATTTGATTCAACTTTTTATGTAATGGATATCCGTCCCTTATATTCCTGCTTGCTATGCCGACCGTGGATTCACAATGTTGGCGCTTTCACTTCAACATTGCACCAAATGCTGAAATATTTGATTCAAGGGAAGATTATCACCGTTCATGGAGAAGAAGAGTCTATGATCAGCCATCTCAATTCCTTCAGATATGTGGAATTAAATGGTGAATTTATTGAAACTCCATTCCAACATTTTGAAGAGGTCTCGCAAGATGTGGCAGTAACCAAGGTTGTTCCCAAGATCACAAGGCCTCCACTCCGGATGTCATCTCTGAAGGATGCCAAAGCAGTGGTAGAAGAAGGTGGGTGCACTATCTGGGGACAACTCCTAGATATCCCGTATAAGTCTGACAAATTTGGCCTATGTTTCACTTCAGGTGCCCAGAAGGTTGCGCGTCATGGTCGTGTCGGAGGACCACCCCTGAAGATCAGCAACCGCGAGGTCAACTTCGTAGAAGATGATGAAGATAGTTGTGACTTGGAGGATTGGATATTCCCAACTGTCAGTGGAGGGCTCAGCAACTGGGAGGCTAGATATTTTGTCCTGATCACTTTTATCCCACAGTAATTTGTCTTTACATTTTGTTGGATCTGTAATATTAAAATAATTCGCATTCTTAAAACCTTGTGTCTTACCCGAGACACAATGGTCCATTTGTAAGGGTTATCATCTCATTTTCATATGACATCAATGAATCATGGATGTTTTCGCATATAAACTTTTGTGCTCGTTGTTTTTCTTTTTTCATTTTTATTTCTTTCAAGGATAGTTATACCCTTACACACACTCACACTCACAATGCAGGTATACATCCATTCGGGATCCCATGGGTAACGATACTGTTATGGCCTTTTGTGACTCTGAGAATCTAATCTACCAAGCTGAAGACGAAGGTGTAGAAGATTGTGAAGTACCAGGGGAACTTGACAGACTACTACAACAAGAAGAGTGAACCATTCAGCCTTACGAGGAACCCGTGGATACAAACAACCTAGGTACCAAAGAAGATAAAAAAGAGGTCAAAGAGGGTGCCAATCTGGAACCTAGTATCAAGGAGCATCTGATTCAGTTGTTACACGATTATGTTGAAGTCTTTTCCTGGTCATATGAATACATGCCAGGACTTGATGCAGATATTGTGGTACATCGTCTGCCTACAAGAGAGGATAATCTGCCAGTAAAGAAAAAGGTTCGCCGCATGAGGCATGATATGTTAGAAAAGATTAAAGTAGAAGTCATGAAGCAATTCAACACTGGATTCTTGGTTGTCACCTCTTATCCCCAATGGGTTTCAAATGTTGTTCCCATGCCCAAAAAGGACGGAAAAGTGTGAATGTGTGTGGACTACAGAGATTTGAATAGGGCAAGCCCTAAGGATGATTTTCCACTCCCCCACATTGATATTCTAGTTGACAATACGGCACAACACAAAGTGTTTTCCTTCATGGACGGATTCTCAGGTTACAACCAAATCAAAATGGCGCCTGAGGACATGGAGAAAACAATGTTTGTCACGCAGTGGGGCACTTTCTGCTATAAGGTGATGCCATTTAGACTAAAGAATGTTGGGGAAACCTATCAGCGTGCCAGGGTAGCTTTATTTCATGACATAATATATCACGAAATAGAGTTCTACAGGGACGATATGATAGCTAGATCTCAAACAGAAGAAGAGCATCTTGATCACTTACAAAAATTGTATGAGAGACTGAAGAAGTACAAGCTGAGGTTGAATCCAAATAAGTGCACATTTGGGGTAAGGTCTGGTAAACTCCTAGGCTTTATCATCATCAATAAAGGTATCAAGGTCGATCCTTCCAAAGTTAAAGCAATACAAGAGATGCATGTTCCTCGTACTGAGAAGGAAGTCATAGGATTCTTGGGGCGTTTGAACTACATTGCCAGATTCATCTCTCACCTGACAGCTACTTGTGAACTAATCTTCAAATTATTAAAGAAAGATCAGGTAGTCAGATGTAATGACAAGTGCCAAGTTGCTTTTGACAAAATCAAAGAATACTTGCAAGAGCCTCTTGTGTTGATGCCACCAGTCGAGGGAAGACCATTGATCATGTATCTGACTGTTTTAGAAAACTCAATGGGATGTGTATTGGGGTAGCATGACGAGTCTGGATGAAAAGAGCATGCTATTTATTACCTGAGCAAAAAGTTTACGGACTGTGAAACCAGATATTCACTGCTCGAGAAAATTTTTTGCGCTCTAGCATGGGCTGATCACTGGCTAAGACAGTATATGTTGAATCATACTACTTTATTGATATCTAAAATGGATCTGATAAAATACATCTTCGAGAAGCCTGCTCTCTCCGGGAGAATAGCAAGATGGAAGATGATCCTAACGGAATATGACATACAGTATACTACCCAGAAAGCGATAAAGGGCAGTGTACTAGCTGATCACCTTACTCACCAAGCTGTAGAAGACTACCAGTCCATGAAGTTTGAATTTCCGAATGAAGACATCATGATGTTAGACAACTGTAAAGAATTCAGGCCATATGACGGACCTGAACAAGGATCCTGATGGACCCTGTTCTTTGATGGGACATCCAACGCACTTGGAAATGGTATCAGTGTTGTACTCATATCTCCATAAGGGTGTCATACTCCCTTTACCGCAACACTCTGCTTCAATTGTACAAACAACATGGCGGAATACGAAGCATGCATATTTGGTCTCAGAGCTGCCATAGACTTCGGGATCAAATCCTTAAATGTATTCAGAGACTCATCTTCGGTTATCAGCCAGATCAAAGGGGAATGGGACACCAAACACCCAAACCTTATCCCTTGCAAAGAACATGTTTTGACGTTTCTACCACATTTTGAGAAGATTACCTTCGAGCATTTCCCGCGAGAAGAAAATCAGCTAGCAGACGCTCTAGCCACAATGTCATCTATGTTTAAACTTAATTGGGATAATGAGGCTCCCCATATCACCAGCGCACTGTCACGAGATTAATACTGAAGAAGTAGTGGACCAGCCTTGGTTTCACGAAGTCAAGAGGTATCTCGAGGCTCATGAATATCTGGAAGGGGCTTCAGTAAACGATAAGAAGTTCTTAAGGAGATTCTCTGATAAATTCTTCCTTAGTAATGGCATTCTCTACAAACGCAACCATGACTCTGTGTTACTTTGATGCGTAGATAAGGTTGAAGCTGAAAGGATCATGGTTAAATTGCATGAAGGAACTTTTGGCACCCATTCCAGTGGGCATACGATGGCAAAGAAAATCCTACGGGCAGGTTATTACTGGTCTACCATGGAAGCAGATTGTTATTAACACCCTCGAACCTGCCACAAGTGTCAGATCTATGCTGACAAAGTGCACGTACATCTGGTTCCTCAGAATGTCTTGACGTCTCCTTGGCCCTTTGCTATGTGGGGATTGATATGATTGGGGAAATCAAGCCAATAGCCTCCAATGGACACCGCTTCATCCTAGTGGCCATTGATTATTTTACAAAGTGGGTGGAGGCAGCTTCTTTCGCTTCCGTTACCAAGAATGTTGTAGCCCGTTTCATCAAGCAAAATCTCATTTGCCAGTACGATATCCTGGAAAGGATCATCACTGACAATGTTACAAATCTCAATAACACTATGATCACCGCCTTGTGCGAGCAATTCAAGATCCAGCATCATAATTCTTTCCCTTACCATCCGAAGATGAATGGTGTTGTTGAAGCTGCAAATAAGAACATTAAAAAGATCATACAGAAAATGACAGTCACATACAAAGACTGGCATGAGATGCTACCATTCGCTCTCCACGGGTATCGTATCATAACTCGCACATCGATCGGGGCAACACCTTATTCTTTGGTACACGGCATGGAAGTCGTCTTGCCTATTGAGGTTCAGATCCCCTCTCTAAGAATTATGAAGGATACATGTCTGAATGAAGACGATTGGATCCAGACTCAACTTAATCAATTGAATTTGATTGATGAGAAAAGACTTACTACTGTCTGCCATGGTCAAATGTATCAAAAATGGATGATCAAGGCTTTCAACAAGAAGGTCAGACGCCAAGTGTATCAAGTTGGAGATCTAGTGATAAAACGCATCATACTGCCACAAGGTGATCCCAGGGGCAAATGGACTCCTACATATGAAGGACCATTTGTAATCAAAAACATTTTCTCTGGCGGGGCAATGATCTTGACCACCATGGATGGCGATGACATGCGGTATCTTGCGAACACGGACATAGTCAAAAGATACTATGTATAAGAGACCCGCTAGGTTGACACACCTAGGCAAAACAAGGGCATCCCGGCGAACCAAAAAAGGTTTGGGAAAAAGTTAGGGACAAAAAAAAATCTGTAAACCTGGCAAGTTGAAAACCCGAAAGGGCGACTTGGGCAAAAAAGGGTATCCCGGTGGACTGAAAACCCGAAAGGGAGGTCCAGGCAAAAGTTAGGGAATTAAAGCGTATGACTATGTACCGTTGGATTACCTTGCGGACAACTTGCAAACTCGACATTTTTGATCAATTCAATCATCTTCGGACGAGGCAACAAATAGACAAGATGCTCAGAGATATAAAGGCTATAGCAAAATGGGAACCCCATGGGATTATTGCACATAGCTATCTTTTCTTTGAATTAAAATATTCAATTTTTACGACGGCATTCTCTTACTAGAATGTTTGTCTCATTGTACAAAAATACTTACTCAAAGTCAATACAAAGATATTCCTTTGAAAGTGCAAAACTATTTGTTTTTCTTTACTCTTGTATTTTGTTTACAAAAACGTCCAATGATTCATTGTTGAACATATGCATTTGAACATAATTACTGTTTACAAATAAACAAAATAAAAGACAATTACTAATGGCTTTAAGAGGTAGGGAAATCTCTCTAAGATATTTCCATAAATCCCCCATAATTTGCAGTTTAATTCCCAGCGGAACAAGCTTCCAATTATCAATTCCCAGTAGAAGTCGTTCAATTTCTCAGGATTTCACAAACAAGATTTTACAAGCAGTACACGACATTTCCCTTACAACAGAGTTTATTTCTCTAAACGGAAATTCATCAACATGAAGACTTATACTCCATATCCTCAACAGCAGCCAGGGATTTATTTTCCCCAATCCAACAGCAGTGCAGCAAACTAACTTACATACACATACATTGCATCCATATATCATAAACATTGATAATGTGAATACATTATACTATGCATTTCATACAACATAACATTGCATAATAGCTAATATTTTATCTTTTTCAGGATAAGATTAATCAAACAGCTACCATTAACAATGTTCAAAGTCTTCAGATACAGTTCATATACGTTCCAGACACGGATGCCATTCTGATACTCATTCAGATTCTACTTCTCAGATACAGTTCAGATACGCTCCAGACACAAATGCCATTCTTATACTAATTCAGATCCAACTTTCAGATACGCTCCAGACATGGATGCCATTCTGATACTCATTCAGATCCAACTTCTCATATACAGTTCAGTTACGCTCCAGACACGAATGTCATTTTGATACTCATTCAGATCCAACTTCTCAGATACAGTTCAGATACGTTCCAGACACGGATTCCATTCTGATACTCGTTCAAAATCTCAACTCTCAGATACAGTTCAGATACGCTCCAGACACAGATGCCATCCTGATACTCATTCAGATTCAACCTTTTTATACAGTTCAGATACGCTTCAGATACATATGCCATTTTGATACTCACTCAAATTCAACTCTCAGATACAGTTCAGATACGCTCCATACACGGATGCCATCTTGATACTCATTCAGATTCAACCTTTTGATATAGTTCAGATACGCTCCAGATACGGATGCCATTCTGATACTCACTCAAATTCAACTCTCAGATACAGTTCGGATACGCTCCAGACACAGATGCCATTCTGACACTCATTCAAAACTAGCTTTCAGATACAGTTCAAATACGCTCCAGACACGGATGCCATTCTGATAATCATTCAAAATCAGCTCCAAGATACAGTTCAGATACGCTCTAGACACAGACTCCATTCTGACACTCATTCTTTCAGATTACAAATTACAATTCAACAATCACTTTTGGATGGCATATTTAAGACCATCTCCTACAGCTTTCTATCACCTCTCCAAATGGCATCTTTAAGCCCATTCCCTCAACCATCACATCACCAAGTGAAAATTTCTGGGCACTCTAGTGTCCAACATCTTCCACCTTTGAGTCACGAATGGCAAAACTTGCCAATCTAACTCCTCAAGCTTAAGAAGATTGAACAGGGGCAGATTTTGTACCCCAAAATTTTCCCTCTCACTTATCAAGAATTTGATCACAAGATCTCCTTGGGCTCAAGACTGCACTAGGGTTTGATCAACTCAAGACACCTCCTTAGGCACTGATGACCAAAATTAGGGTTTGAGTTTGCACAAGGATTTTTGAACTATCAATGCTTCATATGACTTTCATGGACCATCATGGACCCCCAAGATTACTCATGTCAAGTTTCAAGCCTTGGATCACATTTTTGCTCAATCAATTGAGCAGTTGACCTAAAAATCAATTGTATTGGGGAAAAAGTCAACCATGGACAATTTATAGTCAAACCCCATAATTTTTTATCCACGTCAACATTTTAAACTCATATGTATCATTTTATCAAGTTTGGAACATAATTCCTCAAGAAATTTGATCAAATCTCCAAAAGGGCAAAATGGTCAAAATTAGGGTTTTGACTGGGAAAGGGCAATTTCTGATTTTTTACCTAGAAAATGGTCAATTGGTTTAAGGCATGATCTCAAGATTCCAATTGCATCATTTTTACCTAATGACATGATTTAAAACATTGTAAATCCATTGGATTGACAGATGAATTTTGCAGTCAACTGATCAAAAGTCAATTGTATACTGAAAAGTCAAACTTTGACTTTTTTGTCAAATTTAAGCACCAGAGATCACAACTAATCAAAACATGTAATAATAGGAAACCTATTCATCAAGAAATCAAGATTTCATTTTGAAAATTCAAAATTTCTAAACTTATAAATTTTTCAAAGTGTCAAAAATTTCTTATTTTTCATAACTTTGAGCAATTTTTTCATTATGATGCAAGATGATTCAAAGGAAACTTTCAACATGAAAGTTGTAGATCTCCATGAAATATATAACTTTTCTTCTCACACCTTCTTCCAAAAGTGCTTGGATCTCAAGTTATAATTTTATGAATACATGCTCATGAACTAAAAAAGACTTGGTGAAATTTTGCCCTAGTTGGGCAGATTTTTTTACCTAACTTCATGGAAATTTTTCACATAGTTACAAGGGGAATCTTCAAAATAAATTCAAATATGGGTTGTAAATCACATTGCAAGCTTTCCAAAATGTCCAAGAACTCCTTGAGATCATTCTTTAGTAGGGAGAATCGAAGATATGAATTTAGGGTTTTGTCACTTGAATTACAAGCCATTTTTTATGAACACATGAACCAAATCCATGCTAGGCTGCATAATATTTGCTTTGCAGGCCTCAAACTTGTTTTTCACTCCATAATTAAATGTTTACACAGCTTTTAGGGCTTTGATCCAAGCAATTGAGCTATTATCTAAGTTGCATTTCCATTAATGGCACAAAGTTAACATTGTCATTCTTGTAAAGTAAGCTTTTTGCATAAAGTTCACATTGAGCCTCTAACTTGTTCCCTCTGATCACACTCCATCCACAAAGTCAGAAGCAAGCTTGTTTAAAGTATAACCACTCTATCTTAGCAAGTACACAATACTTTGAAACTTGTTTTGTCAAAAAATCACATGTTTAGTTTAAGGGTGCAAATTTGAATTCTGATCAACTAGAGCATTCCAAACTTGTTGCTTATAAATAGAGTCACTATTTGTGAGCTAGGACACGAGTTTGAACACCCTAAAATACACCAAAACTCTCTCAAATCATAAATTGCCCAAAAACTCCATTGTTGCACGGTTTCTGACCTTGAACCTCAAAATCACATTTCCCTTATGCGTTTCTTGGCCTTTTAGTTTCTAAAGCTTCCTTGCATCAAGAGTAACTCATCCCTGTACCTGTTTAACTTTTGTAACACCATTTTCCCTGTCTTCCATAACCAAAACCAGAGCATCATAGTTGGACTTCTCCAGACCATTCCAGCCACCCTTAGCTCAAGCCAACCATTGCATTAGCTTCCTAGAGGTCCAAGGAAGCTAACCTGATCATCAGCACTGCCAAAAACAAGCTCAAATTCATTTCACGATTTCCAGTTTTGAGGTATTTTTCTTGAACTTCTATCTCATTACTTATGTATTGTTAGGCTTGCATTTGTGAAGATAAAATGTAGACATCATTGCCCTGAAGCTGTACATGCCCGTAGATTTCATTTATTTTGATTGAGCTAGGAGAATTTTGAGTTGGAACTTGCTGAAATATTTAGGTCAGAATTTGGTACTGTTAAAAATTCTCATTCATCTTTGATTTATAGTTTATGATATTTATATGTTTGGATTCGTGTGACAAAATAGAGCAATTTTCATGTTTACATTTTTGCAAATGGTTGAGAAATGAGCAAGTTACAGATCCTTTGGCTGGAGGTTGAAGATGAAGTACAGTCAGGGCGCGTTTTGTGTTATGTATTTATTATTTCATACAAGCTAACGGATGTATAGCCACCTCAGTGGTAAAGCGCGCGCCTGTTAACCTATGGGACATGGGTTCGAGCCCCATTGGTACCCTTTTTTATTTTCCATATTTTTTTGATATTTCTGATTTGTTTTCTTTGCAGGCGCTGGGCCCTTTGGGCCTGGCTCTTTTCTTGTTTTTGCTAATTAACTCCCTGCCTACTTCATGCACCCCTTGGCTCTTTATTTTTTATTATTTCATTTTTTCTTTTATTTTCATTTCATTTCATATTTTATTTTTATTATTAGTATTATTTATATCATTATTATTATTATTAATAAAAATCCCAAAAAAATAATTTATTTATTTATTTATTTAGATAATAATATGTTTATATTTTATTTCCTTTATAAATACAAAAAGACTAAAAAACATTTTGCTTAAAAAAAACAATTAATTTATTTTATTAATTAATTAATATTTACATAATTAGGTTTAATTATTATATTATCCTCTTGTAAATAAAAATCAATTTAGAATTTAGGTTTATTTTAATTAATTAATATGTTATATCATTTTAATTTAAAACCTTTTCTTAAAAAACCTAAAAATGTTTCAAATTTAATTTCTTTTTTTAATTAGTTTAAGTTAATTTAATTATTTTTAGTTAATTATTTTTTCTCTAATTAGGCTTAGGTTAAAACCTCTTTTCATAAAAATCCAGACAAAAATCATGTTTCTTTTCCATTTGCATTTGTACTTTATATTTATTCATTTCCTTGTACATTGATATCAAATTCAATTTGGTTGTATAGATTAATTAGGTTTATATTCTTGCAATCCCCATTTGCAATTTGTATACCCCTCCCACAAATATTGTAATAGCGTAGTAACTTTAAATTCTGCAATTTATCGCTTTATATACAAATGTTAGTAATTAGGGTTTGTATGGAAAGACTAAAACCAATACTTAGAAAACCCTAATTCAAGACAAAATCAAGCATGAAAACAATACACTTGCACACAAGCACCCCTAGGGTTATCCCACTTGGTTGCCTTATATAAAATGACCATATTACGCACGTAAGGTATCTTAGCAAAAAAAGCAAATACAAGATCATAGTCCCTCGATGACGCTATCTAAGTTGTCTTACAAATGATCTTAGTCCCTCAAAAAGAATGCTAAGATACCTTGCAACATTGCTAATCATGGATATACGATGACCCACGCCCGTCCCGTTTATATCCAAAGATAGGGTTTCTTACCAAATCAATGGTAAGACAACAATGTCAAAGGAAAAGAAAATGAACAAGAAAGACATTTGAGTAGGTAAATTGCTCCTAAATTACTTGCTCTATTTCAAAACAAACATCCTTGCTATTTTCAAAACAAACACATACACTTTCAAACATCTTACAAAATTGAAAACATTTTAAAAAAAGATCAAACATCTTTGTATACATTCTTACGAACGAGAATCATTACAAAGACTTCCTAAACAATGGCCTCTTTACAAAATACTTTCAAAAACCACACAAAGCACAATTTCAAACAAAAGCAAGTGATCTAGCAAGTAACTAAGAGCCCATGGAAAACCATGGATGAAAAGGGTGCTAATACCTTCCCTTTTCATAATCTACCCCCCGAACTCAAGAAACAATCTCAAAGGTTTTTCATATGCTTTTTCACCTTTCCTTTTGGATAAAAGAAAAGTCGGTGGCGACTCTTAGTAACCGCAACATTTGCAATCAAATGCAAAACCCTCAAGTCAGGTCTCCCACCGTATCACAAGTGGGTTCCACAATTACTGGTAAAACGGCCATGTAGGGCATCATAATTTTATGGGCGCGAGCTCGTACCCATTGGAGATAAGGTTCCATAAGAATGGAAGCCATCGGCCCTAAAGACTTGGCACCAGATCTGTTTACCATGCTCCAAGCTCGTATGAACCTTTAGCGATACCCTTGAACATCATCCTCATAGTTAAATACAATTCCCTCGATAAGTAACTCATAGGGACCATCCCTTCGAGCGTAACCAAATTGTCATAGAGCTAAACAAGGATTGTAAGTTATGCCTCCTCTGATGCCAAGTAATGGGACATTAGGGTACTCCCTGCAGCGGTCAATAGTAGCAGTATCTCCCATAGCTCGGGAATACCAGAGAATATCTGTGTGAGCCAGTGACATTATCCTTTGCGACCAACCCAATCCTTCTTCATTCTTTAGTACGAACTTAGGGAGGTGAGAAATAAACCACCTTGACAGCAATGGCATGCAGTAAATAAGAACCCCTCTTCTCTTCATGGTATGAGTGTAGAGAGCATGCAAAATATCTCTGAGCAAGGTAGGCACAGGGTTGCGAGAGAGGAAGATCTTGATAGCATTCACATCTATGAATAAGTCTGAATTAGGGAATAGTACTAACCCATAGATTAGAAGGGCCAAAACCTCCTCAAAAGCCTGAAAGTCCATATCATCCCAAAACAGTTGGGCCTTGTCTAATAGGAACTTGGCTAGAAAACCTTTGACTCCACTTCTTGTTTCCCAATTGGATGCCACATCGGCCCGTTTCAGATGCAAGGCTGAGGCAATGACTTCTGGCTTAGGAACTTCTTCCAAACCTGTGAAAGGTAACTGTTCAAGAATGGGTATATCCAATAGCTGAGATAACTCTTCCATGGTAGGCACCAACTGATAGTCTGGGAAGGTGAAGAAGTGGTGCTTGGGATCAAAGAACTGAAAGAGTACACTCATTATCTTTTCATCAAAGTTTGAAGTAACCAGGTTGAGAAGTCGACCGTGTCTCTTAGTGAACGCAGAAGTTTCAGGAACCCTTAATACTAGTTCCTTGAGTTGGGGAGGTATTCTCACAAAGCTGATTCGGATAGTGTTTCTATGAGCGGGAGCCATAATCTGCAAAACAGAACAAAGATAAATTCCCTTGGTCCTTGAAATGGTTAGTGTAATAAGAATGCATGCTATGTTATGATGCATGATGTTATGTTCAAACAGAATAAATCACACACAAGCAAAGCACACAATAGACCTTAGGTTCAAAGTCTTGCATGAGGTTAAAGGTAGGTACCCTCTTGAAGTTTAGTTGGCTCAACCTGTCTTAGAAAAGTAACTGAGTTCTAAAGATTCTCAATATCATTGATCATCCTTTATCGGCCATTGTTTCATCTCATGCAATCTTTTCTTGCGGCTGAAATATCCCGAAAGTCTGACCTCAATGAGTGTAGCATCGAGTATTAACCAATCCTCAGCTTTATACCGAGGTTGGCTATCTCACTACTTTCTAATGGCTAAGTTTGTTCAACTAAGGTTCTAAAGTCCGTTAGTGATTCACGACACCACGTGGCAGCCCCGTATTCTCCTTGTTTCCACACGAAGGATACCGGTACCAACCAAAGTGTCACACCAACACAGTCATCGCTTAAACCATATCGGTCTATGTTGTACAGTCTCCGTGATCTATTGTTGTTTACCTAAAGAGTGTCCCTAGATCCAGGTGTAGCATCTTCAATAATACCCAAGCAAAAACCATTAAAGATAAAGCAGGCAAAACAAATAAGAAAGCAATTTTAAAAATGACCTAGATCCTAAGGTAAACCCCACTTATTAATAATTCCCCAGTAGAGTCGCCAGTTCTGTGATACGGTGGCAGAACCGACTGTTAATACTGGTTTGCTTTTTGTATTTGCAAATGTCGCGGTAAGCAAGAGTCACCACCAACTTTTATTTCATCCAACTAAGGAAAAGGAAAAAGAACATAAAAAAACCTTTTTCGAGATGTTTCTGAGTATGGGGGGTAGATTATAGAAAGGGAAGGTGTTAGCACCCTTTCTATCCGCGGTTTTCCATGGGCTCTTAGGTACTTGCTCATTTTTAAATTGCTTGTGTATCTTTTGAAAAGTTTTACTTCGCGATAACCCTTGTATCGGTCCTCAAGAGTGTGACGAAGTTGTTTTGAAAACTTTTTTTGAAAAGTGTTTATGTGAAAAAGGTTTTTAATTTGAGCAAGTACTTAAGATTTCTTCCTACTCAAAAAAAGTCTGTTCGTTTTCGTTTCCTTTAGACAACGCTATCCTACTATTAAGGAGTAGGTAGCTCCATTGTTGGATTTATAAAGGGACGTTTGAAGGGACGAAATGGCCACTGAAGGCAACAAGTAAATATACCTTAGCATTTCTAAGGGACTATCGTCATAAGATCAGTTCATAGGCAACTCGAGGGACAAGCAGGGACTATGATCTTTATGCCGATTTTGAGTCGCGGGTCATTGCTAAGGCATCCCTACATTCGAGGGACACGGTCATTATTTCTGAGGCAACCAAGTGGGTCAAACCCTAGGAGTGAACATGTGGAAGTGTGTTTTTTTTGGTTAATTATATTTGCATAATTCGGGTTTTCTACTGTGTTAATCATTTATCTTTTACATGCAAGCCTATTGTCCATACATCTAGCAGTTAAATAGTTGCGGAAATTAAAAGCGAGAAATTAAAATCCTAACTATTACAAGGCTTTGGGGAGGGGATTACATAATCAAAAACCAAGGAATAAACAGTAAATAAAACCCTAATTTGAAACTATTACAAACCATAAACAGTTACATTATTTGAAAAATAATGGTACGGAAATAAATAAACCCGCAAAGAATTAAGATGGGAATAAGTTGAAAAGTACTAAAATCTAATTAATTAAAAAAATGTTTTTATATTTTTTTATTGAGAAAATAACATAAATTTTGAGATTTGCGAGTTAGTCCTAATTTCTATTAAATTTTAATTAAGGAAGAAAAATGTTTAAGTTAACCTAATTAAAATTAGTTAATTAAATGCAAATAAATATTTTATGAAAATAATTAACTAAATCTAATATTTTTTGTGATTTTTATGATTTTATGATTTAATAAAAAAAGATTTTTATTGTGAAATAATTAAATCAAATGATTTTTGTAAAATAATTAAAACAAATAAAAAAATTAAAAGTTAAAAGAGAATTGGAAATTAGGCCTGTTGCTGGAAGGAAAAGGGGGGTATACTGCCAAATCTCTTGTTAGGCCCAAAGCTGGAGGCCCAGAGCCTGCGCCCGACCCAATGCACCTCTCTTCTGATGGTTCATGGTGGTCCTTCAAGGCTGGAGCGTGAGATCTACATGATGCTAGATCTCAGGGATGAGATCTGGTGCGCACGGTGGACACTAGGTAAGGAGGTGTATGGGATCTGCAATGAAACAAATGAGAAAATGAGAAAATGAAAAAACTCCAGACGTGGGTATCGAACCCAGGTCTTCCCCTTTGTAAGTGCTTCCCTTTACCACCTGGCCATATTGTCATTTGTTTATATAAATGAACAAAATGTATTATATTGAAAGAATGGTCAGTAATAATAAAACGCGCATGAATTCAAATTGGCCACTGGGATCGCGCCACTTATTCTTCTTCTTCTTGGAACCGTCGTTTTAGATAATGCACCTTTACCTACAGACGATGTTTGTAGCTACAACCCTGTGAATCTCAAAAGAACTCAAACAAGCAAGATAAATTAAATCCAAACTCACAGATCAACTAGGTTTGATCTCGTGAGTATGATAATACCCATCTCGTGCCCTGATTTCACCTGTATCAAAAAGCCCTGAAACGCAAACTCAAACCCTAATAATGGTAGTTGTCCATATATGCGTCAAAACTCACAATTAACCATACAAATGCATTCTAAACAATGATACAAACATGAAGGTATGCTTAGAAGTTGTCAATCATGCGTGTATAATCAGAATCGAATTCAAAAATGAAGGAAAATCGTGATGCTTGTGTAGGTTGATTCCTGGAGCCTTGATACGTGCAAATGGTGTTGTTAGCTTCAGGAGGTTCCCAGGAATGGATTGCTGGCCTTGAAACACCTTGAATCGCTTTCTAAATCAAAATTTGGAGTTTTTTCTGGACGCGTGGAGGCAGCTTTTTCGTGTGTTCTAGGTCTGGCAATGTTCTGTATATGTATTGGAATATATTAGGTTAACAAAACAAACTTGAATCTTGAATAATTATGGAGAAAAGATCTTGATTATTCAATGCATTATTTCTTTCCAAAATAAGCCAAATCATGCCATTCTTGCTCCAAGCATCCTTGGTACGATTTGATCCTGATATTCCAGCATATATTATCTTCAATCAATGCAAAAAACATTCCAAAAGTATTTTACATAATTTAATTTGATTTTATTTGATTTTATTTGAATTTTAAATGAATAAAATCATAATAAATCACATAAATAATTTAATGAGGCATGGAGTGGTTCATGGGTCGTGGACCATGTTAGGAACAAGATACAAGCATAAAAAGTTGGGCCCATTTGAAGAAAAAGGCATTTTGGGCATGGTTGACTTTGTGCAAATTTCCAAAAATTGTCAACTTTGACAATGCACATCTCTCTCAATTTTGACCCTAAGAGGGTATTCTTGGAATTTTTAGAAATATTAGGATGCCCACTAAACAACCTCTTTGGTTTCATCTCAATTGGATCTTCCATGTTCATATAAGGAGCTTTGACCCACAAGGTGTTTTTGTTGACTTTTTGGAATTACTTATAATGTCTGAATCCATATCTTTTGATGAGTGCATTTCTTGAACTTGAGGGCCGAAGATGAGTTGTAGGGAATTGGATTTTCTTCAAAATGAGCTTTGGATGAGAAATTTCTGATAAAGTATGAGGAAGTTATGCCTTGTCAAAATTTGGTTGACTTTTCCTAAGAAACCCTAATTTAGCAACTTTTGAATTTTGATGAATTAGGAGCATTCCTTGAGTAATCATGATCAACCCTTGATCAAATGATGGATATCACTTCAAAATGTTTATTTTAACCAAAAATATTGAAGTTTGACTGTATGTGGGCCACAGTTGACTTTTGACCTAATATAGTTGATTTTCAAGCATCTGAGCAGTTGACTGAGCAAGCTTCTTGTGCAAGGCTTGAAATTTGACATGGAGGGTCTTGAGAATATATTAGGACTATGGAGAGTATATGGGGCCTTTTGAGCTCACCCATCTTGATTAAAATGGAAACCCTAGTTGGAGGTTCATTGTTTTAGGAGAGAGTTTGTTTGGTCAACTCTTGGGCATCCTTGAACAAGTTAAGTATCTTAATGAACATATGTTGAGTAAAATGGGAGGGAAAATTTTGGGGTACAACATTGTGAAATATCTTAGCAATTCTCTTTGAGGGACTGAGATCATTTTGATAGGAAACTTTGATAGCGTCATCGAGGGACTATGATCTTGTATTTTTTATTGCTTTTGCTAAGATACTCCACATGCATAACATGGCCATTTTTCATAAGGTAACAAAGTCGATTTACCTTAAGGGTGTAAGTGTGCAAGTGTGTTGATTTACATGCATTGTTTTGTCTTTGAATTAGGGTTTTCTAATTTGTTAATTTTTATCTTCCCATATAAATCCTAATTACTAGCCTTTATATGAAAGCGATAAATTTCGGAAAGTAAATATTTTATGCTATTACAACCATTAGGGGGATGGGGTGTACAAATTTAAAAATGGGGATTGCAAGAAATTTAAATTCCTAATTATCTATTACAACCATATTGAAATAATGTGCAAGAAATGTAAAATGGATATGTTTTTTTTTTGTTAAAAGAAGAAAATAAGTTTGCTTAAGAAAATATTTCTAGTCTTTTGGTTTTGAAAGAAATAAAAATAAAGTATGTGATGTATAAAAATATTTTCGGTGTTTTTGATTATTGAAAATAAAAGTGATATTAAAAATAATAAGATGAAAGGGGGTCAGAATCAGCGCATTGCTGAAGTAAGTGAGAGCAGAAGTAAGGTGCAGAAACTCTGACTCTGATGCACTGCAAGAAAGAGAATGTTAGAAGAAAAGGGGGTGGTCAGAAGTTATGGGTCCGGGTACATTAAAATTTTGGGGTTGCTGGGAACAAGGGAAATACTAGAAGTTCTGATGTAACTGGATGCCTAGAATTTCTGATCATGAGTATGTGAGGTGTCAATGCTGTTGGATGGGAATGTCTAGAAGTTCTGGTTCAGGGTCACTGTTTTGAAAAACAAGCTAGGGGGATTGACCTAGAACTTCTTAAGAAATAAACACAAAAAAGGTGTTTATGGGGCTAGAACTCAGGACCCTTGGCACTAATGTTTTATACATGCACTCTCTACCACTGGGGTGGCTATACATCCAGTGTTAGAAGCAAAAACACAAACATATAACACAAGGTAATTTCTGATGATGAACTTCATCTCCTTCTCCATACTAATCAGAGCATCTGCAGCTTAGTCACTTCTTAACAAAAAATAAAATGCACACATAGCAGTTATGGCAGGTTTCATCATGGTTTCAGAAACATAAAAACATCAAGACTGTAAATTAGAAACAAGCATGTATCTGTTAATCCTAATTTCCTTAAGAAGTTCTGAACTGATATTCTCCCTACTTAGGCAAAAAATACATGAAATCTCAGAATATGTACAGAATCAGAGTCAGGAAGTCTACATTGTATTTTTGAATATGCAAGCCTATCAATGCCTAAGTAATGTGATGAGAGTCAACAGGAACCTACCTCACAGCTGAAAAATGTTCTGTGAACTAGAATCTGGTTATGACTGTTGTGATGTTCTGGTCAGCTTTCTCACGTGCTTAGAAGGCTGGAACAATCTTTAACATGAACTATGAATGACTGGAAAATTCTGGAATAGCCAAGAAGCGAAGTTCTGATTTTGAAATAGAAGCTGGTGGAAATGGAAGTGCAGTCAGAAAACAAAAATTAGGATGACTTTTAAATGTGTATTTGAAACTATGTTGATAGTTGGGTCGAGAAACACTTGAGGAAAATTGGAATTTGAATGCAAAAAAATCAAAGGCTAGCAGGTTTTGTATTTCGGCTGCAGCTTCGAATTCCTGGAATTTTTAGCAATGTTTCAAGGCTTTTATTTTCAATTTTTCGACCTCCTTACAGTTGTCAATGAAGTTCAATTTATAGGCAAGATTTTGTATCTTGGAGAAGTCAAGAGTATGACCATCATGCTAGGGCGCTGACTTATTCTTGAAGTAAGTTAAACAAGTATGGTGGTTAGCAGCTTTTAGTCGTGCCTAAGCTGGATTTGTAAGCATGAATTAAGGAAAATTACCCTCAGAGGCAAAAGCAAAGCATGGGCCCAAAATACTTTTGTACAAGAGTTTGCTTTTTCAAGGACAATAATGTACTTCTATGTGACACGCGGGGAAATCCTTTGGATAAAAACTCAAAAGTGGTTGTGAGCATTAAATGATGATGAGATTTATCAAACTAGAAATCTTGTAATATGATATTATGCATCATAGCTTAATTCTGGATCAGAAGTTCAGCATCAGTGCAACTTAGAACCAACATGCAACTTATGATCCTTTAATCTCCTTGCTCCAGCATGTTCTGAGCGAGTTCTTAGACTTTCCCAAAAGCTTGTAACACGCTTTGTAAATCCTCTTTGAATCGCTCTTGTAACTTCTGACTGAACCTATGTGAAAACTAGCCCAGAAGTTCTAACCAAGTCCTGTTTTAGAAAGGTCCGGAATTTGCTGAAAGCTTCAGTTTCATGGACGTGTCTTTGAAGACGTATAGCTTGAAATCCCAGAATTTCTAGAAGAAGTTTTGTTCTATAATGTTTTAGATCTCATTGAGATCTACAACTCTTGTGTTATAAGTTCTTCCAGAACCAACTTGCATCATGGTGATAATCTGGCCAGAAGTTCTGAGTTTATCATATTTCTTAAACACTTGGAAAAATTTCTAAGTATTTAGAATTTTGACTTTTTCAACATAGATCTTGACTTCTGATTTTCTTGATGACACAAACTTCATGTCTTGATGAAATTTGATTCTTGAATCTCGATTTTGATCCAAAAGTCAAAGTTTGACTTTTCAGCATGCAAATGACCATTTTGCCCTTGTGAATGACTTTCTTGGAAAATTTGTAGTTCAAGGCTTGGAATTGGATGGAACCAAACCCGAGGGTCCGGGGTGATCCTTTGAGAAATGAGAGGGAAAATTTTGGGGTACAACAATGACCTAAGGATTTTTTCAGTGAGTTCGCTATTTCGTACATGTCACTAGAAATATTTTTTTAATATTCAATTGTCTTCCACTAAGCATGTAGTAAAGTGCAAGGGCACGTTCTGTAATTAAGTCCAACCCAGATCCGTTTGTATCCAGAGTATGATGGAGGAAATATGCCCAAGCTTTGGGAATTTGTGCCAAATCAATTACCAGAATTTTTGACGTGGCTAGCTTTGACATTGGTTGCCAATTTTTACCCGGTCTGACAAGCAAAAATTTTATTTCTTCCAAAGGCCATGTACTTTTTTTCGAAAACCTGTTGGTGAAGAAAGGGAATTCAGCTTCAAGAAATTTTCACTTCAGTATCCTGTTGACAGTTTTCCCGTCATAATGAACTTTCTTCCCCCTGACCCATGAAAACAACTCTACAACCTCACTATCCTCCGCTAATTCCGTATTTGCATTTGCATAGAACTCTAGCACTAGCTCCTTAGAGACGCTCTAAATACTATTATTCAAATGATTGGGTTTTTGTTTCTCCAACACAGTTGAGACCTCTGGATATTCCCCCTCATTGAGAACCCATGATTTTTCTTCATTTACAGTTCATGATCTAAGTTGACGATAATGTTATGCATTTGCTTTAGATATGAAACACAGGTGTCGTTTTGACGGCTGAGACATCCTAAAAATTTGCACAAAAGCTGGAAAACAAACTGAAGAATTTGTAGAGACAACTGTGTGATACGAGGAAATCGCATAAGAGATGAGTGTAAAAATGACCAGTTCGTACGCAAAAAGTATTTAAACAAAGGCAATGAGCGATACGCATATGGTACTTGATGTTACGCGTATCATAAAGCGTTACCCATGTGATACAGAGTAATATATGAGGGCAGCTCAGCCGTTTGCATAATAGATCACATATTCGATCGATTATGCGTATGCAGCACGTATCAGACCTGCTATGTGTATGATACGCACTTCACTAGGGGACCCCTATTTTGCAGCTTGTTATACGTACCAGAACGGAGTTATGTGTATTGGCAGTTGACACCAATTTTCAATCGTTCTTCTTTTTAGAAGAAAAAAATTAAGTTAAACTCTGCATTTGTGGGATTCCCTCAGCTGAACTGCAACTTCACCAACACGCGGATCATAAAAATTAATAAGAAAACTAAGACAAATGAAATAAATCAAATAGATAAAAAAAATAAACTCTATCTTGGGTTGCCTCCCAAGAAGCACATCATTTAACTCCATATGGCTCGAAGGATTACCTCTTACTCAGACGAGTCTCACCTCTTTTATTGGGCTACCTCCTTGACCCTGATAATATGGCTTCAATCTTTGGCCAGTGGCCTTGAAAGCGTCCCCATTCTTCTCATTTTGGAGCTCTATTGCTCTATGAGGGAACACTTTGATAACCACAAACGGTCCAGGCCATCTTGACTTCAACTTTCCAGGAAATAGGTTCAACCTAGAATTGAAAAGTAGAACATATTGCCCTTCCCGAAATTCTTTACTTACGATCTTTTGATCATGCCATTTTTTTTGTGTTTTCTTTGTAAATTTTGGAATTCTCATATGCGTGATTCCAAAATTCTTCTAACTCATAGAGTTGATGAATTCGGAACTCACCAGCTTTTGCAAGATCGTAATTCAAGAATTTGGATGCCCAAAATGCTCTATGTTCTAGCTTGAGTGGTAAATGACAAGCCTTACCATAAACAAGTTTGTAAGGGAACATACCTATTGGTGTTTTGAAGGTTGTTTTGTATGCCCATAGTGCGTCGTCCACCTTTACTTCCCAATCCTTCCGAGAATCACTAATAGTTTTCTCCAGAATTTGCTTTATCTGTCTGTTAGAAACTTCAACTTTCCCACCCGTTTGTGGGTGGTATGGGTGGAAATTTTGTGTTTTACATTGTACTTTTTCAACAAGTTCTCCATAAGCTTATTCAAAAAGTGAGTGCCTTCATCACTAATTAAAGCTCTAGGTACCCCAAACCTAGAGAAAATGTTTTGCTTGAGGAAGTTCAGTACCACTTTAGCATCATTTGTGGGTAATAATACTGCTTTCACCCACTTTGATACATAGTCCACAGTGACCAGGATATAATTTTTCTGAAGGATGGTGGGAAAGGTCCCATAAAATCTATACCCCATACAATGAATAATTCAACCTCAAGCATAGCATTCTGAGGCATCTGATTCCTTTTGGATATATTACTTGTTCGTTGACACCTGTCACACTCTTGGACCATGTAATGAGCGTCCTTGAATAAGGTGGGCTAGTATAAACCAGACTGGAGGACTTTTACTACTGTCATATCTCCACTAAACTGTCCCCCGTACTCAGAGTCATGGCATGCTTTCAGGATATCTCTTTGCTCTTCTTCAGGGACACATCTTTTAATCAGCCCATCCACTCCTCTTTTGTATAGGAAAGGGTCATCCCACAAATAGAGCCTGCAATCATAAAGAAACTTTTTCTTTCTCTTAAATTTAAAATCCTCAGGAATTATACCACCTACTAGATAGTTTGAATAATCACCAAACCATGAAATACTAGTAATAGCAAGGATTTTTTCGTCAGCAAAAGCATCCTGAATTGGGTGTTCCTCTTCAGTCTCCATTATCGGGGACATGTATGACAAGTGATCTGCAATTGTATTCTCACAACCTTTTTTGTCCCTGATCTCCATATCAAACTCCTTAAGAAGGAGTATCCACCTCAAAAGTCTGGACTTTGAATCTTGCTTAGCAAATAAGTACTTCAAAGCAGCATGATCAGTATAAATAATACTTTTGGAACCAAGAAAATAAGATCTGAATTTTCCAAAAGCATACACTACGACAAACAATTCCTTTTCAGTGGTTGCATAATTCATTTTGGACGGATTAAGAACGTGACTAGCATAATACATTATATGCAACAATTTTCCTTTTCTTTGTACAAAACCAGCCCCCACTATAACGTCACTGGCATCACACATGATCTCAAAAGGTAATGACCAATCAGGGGTTATCACAATAGGTGCAGTGGCTAACTTACTCTTTAAAGTCTCAAAACAACCCTACACTTATCATCAAAATTAAAAGGCTTATCTTTGACAAGCAAATCAATTAAGGGTTTGGCCACTTTTGAGAAGTCTTTGATGAATTTGCGATAGAAACCTGCATGTCCTATAAAACTCCTTATCCCTTTCTCGTTGACAGGGGGTGGGAGGTTAGATATCACCTCTACTTTCACTTTGTCCACTTCAATCCCCTTCTTAGAGATATTATTCCCCAACATTATACCTTTCTGCACCATAAAATTACATTTCTCCCAATTGAGAATGAGGTTAGTTTACTGACATCTTTGCAAAAAAAGAGATAAGTTAGCTAAATAGTTATCAAAAGAAGAACCGAAAACAGAAAAATCATCCATAAACACCTCCATATGCTTTTCAAGCATGTCGGCGAATATAGATGTCATACATCTCTAAAAAGTAGCAGAGGCATTGCATAGCCCAAATGGCATCCTTCTATATGAAAAGATACCATAAGGACATGTGAATGTGGTTTTATCTTGATCCTTCGAAGCTACCGAAATCTGATTGTACCTAGAATACCCATCTAAAAAGTAATAGTACTCATGACCTGCAAATCTCTCCAACACTTGATCAATAAAAGGGAGAGGAAAATGATCTTTCCTTGTTGCCGTGTTGAGCCTCCGGTAATCAATACACACTCTCTAACCTTTTACAGTCCGAGTGTGAATCAATTCATTCTTCTCATTCAACATTACCATCATTCCTCCTTTATTTGGCACCACATGCACCGGACTCACCCAAGTAGTATCGGATATAGGGTATATTAACCCCGCATCCAACAGTTTCACTACCTCTTTTCTCATAACTTCTTTCATGGTTGGGTTTAGCCTTCTTTGGGGTTGTACCACTGGTTTATGATTATCTTCCCTTGGAATCTTATGCATGCACATAGTGGGGCTAATTCCTTTCAAGTCTCCAATGGTCTATCCCATGTCACTCTTGTATTTATTGAGTACATGTATCAACTTTTCCTCATCTTTTTCATTCAATCCAGAATTTATGATAGCAGGGTAATTGTTTTCAGAATCCAAGAAAACATACTTCATATTTTTAGGTAATCGTTTCAATTTAGAAGTAGTACCTACCTCTTTTTTATGCTCACCATCTTGTGGAACTCTTAAATCCTCCCACATGTGTGTTTTGGATCTCAACCAAGGTGATTGTGAATCAATCATAGCAATAATATGCTTCTCATTCTCATAATCATTATCCTCTATTTCTTTGGTTGGCAAACTAATAACTCTTTCTAATGGTGACTTAGGGATTTGGCTGTGAATGGATTTAAATACCATAGTATCGATTATCTCAACAGTATGACTCTTCCCTTGGTCTTCTTTGTGCTTAGTGGTATTTCTCACATTAATTTATAGCTCTTCATCATAAACTTTGAGAGTCATAGTACCTCTCTCAATGTCTATCATGCATCTCCCTGTTTCTAATAAAGGTCTTCCCAAAATGAGAGGGATTTCCTCGTCTTCTGGCATTTCCAGAATCACAAAATCGACAGGAAATACAAATTTGTCTATTTTAACCTGAACATCCTCTAGAACTCCATAAGGTCTCTTTAGTGAATGGTCTGTGAACTGGAGTGTCATCCTGGTGTCTTGAACACTTCTTATTCCCAGTTTCTTGTAGATGGATAATGGCATAAGACTCACGTTGGCCCCTAAGTTGATAAGTTCCTTTTTAACATATTTGTCTCAAATAATGCATGGAATGGTGACGGACCCTCTATCTAGTTTCATCACTGGAATCTTCATACCCTGTAAAATAGAAATACAAGTTTCAGTTAGTATAATAGGTTCATTGTCAGTGGTTCGCTTTTTAGAGATGATGTCCTTCATGAATTTTGCATTGATGGGCATTTGTTCAAGTGCCTCAGAAAATGGAATGTTGATCTCTAACTTCCTGAACATCTCTAAGAACTTCTCAAAAAATTTCTCATGTTGCACTTTCTTCTTATTTCTTGTTGGAAAGGTGAGCTTTATAATGGGTTTTGACTCAGTGGATTTTTCTTTCACTACTAGCTTTGGCACTATTGGTTATTCTGTTAGTGTCTTGTTTTCTAAGATCTCAAGATCCACTTCAAGCAATTTGTCTTATGTAACAGGTTCCTTTTCAGGAGCTTCAACTAATTTCCCTCTTCTTGTTATGACAACACTCACATTATTATGATCTCTCTGATTTGTTACAGTGGCACTAGGTAATGCACCTTATGTTTGAGAATTTGTGATTTGTTTTTCTATCTTACCCAGTTGAACCTCCAGATTTTTAATAGAAGCATTAGTGTTCCTTTGGTTATTTCTGGTCTCTTCTTAGAATTTAGAAATTTGAGAGGTCGTCTTTTCAATGGAAATCTCCCAATCGTCTTTCTTAGGAGCTTGTTTCTAGTATTGCTGCTGATAAGATGGGTGTTGCTGATATTGATTAGGTCCCTACTTTTGAACATTCCCTTGTTGATCTTTCCATGAGAAGTTAGGATGATTATTCCATCCTGGATTATAGGTATTAGAATAAGGATTGTTCTATTTCAGAAAATTTATCTCATCCACTTGTTGCAGAGTCGCAACACAATGAGCAGTGAAGTGGGGTCAATTACAAATTTCACAAACCATAACTTGACCCGTTTGCACCTGAGGTACCTGTTGAGTACTAACATTTGTGGCCTTTAATCTTTTTTCAACCTCAGCAGCCACCTAATCCTCCATATTTGCCACTTGTTCATATGATTTTAAATTAATCACTCCCTCCAACTTACTAACACTTCGGTCATATAGTTCCAGATGTTCATTTGTAGAAATGGATTCGATGATCTTCTTTATACCAGTGGCTGTTGAGAATTTTGATAAGCCACCAGCAGTTGTGTCGATAAGTTGCTTTGTCTTCATTATGAGTCCATTCACAAACACTTGCATTTTCTCAATTTAATCCATGTTATGAGTGGGACGCGCTACCAATAACCATTTGAATCTCTTATAAGCATCCCCTAATGACTCTCCTTCCTTCTGCTTAAAATTTACGATATCATATCTTTTGCGAATATACACCGCGAAAGGAAAGTATTCATTCAGAAAAGCCTTATCCATATGTTCCCAAGTGGTTATACTCCTAGCTTGTAATGAGCAAAACCATTCTTCAGCCTCGTCAGCAAGAGTGAACGGGAACATTCTCAGTTTTTTAGCTTCTTTAGAATGCCCCTCAATCTTCAAAGTGGTGCTCATTGTAAGAAACCTTTGCAAATGCTTATTTGCATCTTCATTAATTCTTCCAGTAAAAGGTTTCTTTTAGAGCTGACTGATAGTTGTAGGGTGCAGCTGAAAATTAGCAACAGTGGCCAGTTGATTAACAATAGTCAACCAACTAGTTGGAGTGTTTGCTCCTCTATAATCTCCAAGAAGCCTTTCCTGAGGTTCACCCATTTCTATTTCTATCTCTTGCTCTGTATCGGGTTTTGAACTTGAATCTGATGGCTCAGAATGAACCAAAACTTCGTCTTCTTGATCTGGCTTGTCTACCTTCACGGCTACCAGTCCTGCTTGTCTGAGCCTAGTGTGTAGGTGTCTTTCAGATTCTACGTCAAAATGAAAATCAGCTGAGGCCTTACCTCGCATACAAATATTAGACAAATATCAGTAAGAATGAAAGTGAATTAAACTTAAAGTAAACGGAAAATAAAATTTTGGTCGCAGAGCAACAAAATTCTAATTAAATTAAATATGTGAACTCTATAATCTTTGGCAGTCCCCGGCAACGGCGCCAAAAACTTGATAGAAAAATAGCACGTGTACTATTTTTTCTATTGTAATAATAAAGTGGAAATTTCCAAGTATCGAACTCAAAGACTTCTTGATGATACGAAGTTCTGAGATAATTTCAATTAAACAAAAGCTTAGGGTGTTTGGTTTTGTTTGGTCAAATTATAGCTAGAATGCAATTAAATATAAAATAGTTAAACAATAAATGTATATAAGTAGATTGCTAGAGATAATGAGTGATTCTTTATGTAATAATTCCACTATGACAATGCAATAACACAACTCACAACAGTTGATTACCGATTCTTTTGGACATCTACTCCTAAGTCCTTAGTGAGAAGATTATGACACAATAACCTAATGACTATGTCCATATGAGATTAGGTTTTCTATCAAGTACACAATTATCAAGAATGTCCGGTAAAGATTAAATATCCCTAGTCCTAGGTCATATTTATTATCAAATGTTCTTATTCATATCAACAAATAATAGTTGTCCAGCTTAAATCATTCGTGCCAATTCGAAATATGTTGTCCAACAGATAAAGCATTAAGAGCAGACATAAGAACAAATCAAAATTGTGAAATTCAAATGGTCATTGAATTAACAACATAAAATCATTATACTCAGAATCAAGGTCACCCCTTAGCAATGGGGGGATTAGCTACTCATAACAGGAAATAAAAACAATTTGGAAAGTGTGGTCGTTACATAATTATGAGGAATCAATCTTCGATCGTGGAAAAATCTTGAACATATGACTCCACAATGTAAATATGAGCTCTCCAGCTTTCAAAACTCATCTTTGATCTCTCCAAAAATCAGCCACCCTTGTGAAATCGTGTTTTCTCGCCTAAATAGTCAGCAACTGGGTTTTTCAGCTTTTTGGGCCTCATTACGCGTAATAATCGGTCCATACGTGTAATGGGGTGTGCTTTGCCAATTCCCTACGCGTAAAGGGCGTAATTTTTCCTTGCCACACCAACCCTTACGCGCAATGCACCACCTCGTACGCGTAAGGGCAGAGACCTTATTTCTTCAACCTTCTGCTGGATCACGTAGCCTATGTGTACTTCTGAGGTCCATGCGCGTAACAGCTGAAGTGTTATGCATATTGGCAGTCATATGGTCAATTCTCGCATCTTTCTTGCCTTAGCTCAATCTTAAATACAATAATCGATCCTTTGTGTTCCCAAATCTGCCTTTGACCTGCTGACATACCAAAAGCATAAAATATCCTCAAGAAACTCATAGTTCATGACACATTGAATTCAATTGAAACAGACTAAACTACTAATAAAGTGCACTCTAATTCATATAGTTTACCTGGCTTATTGATGATAAAATAACGAAAAACATAGATCAAATGGTGACTAATCAATGACCCCCGTGGTCCACTTTTCCAGGCTATCATGGAGGCTCCTATCCCTAAGGGAATGGATAAACCTCCATATATCAACACCTACGACGACTCTACGAATCCTGACGACCGTGTCGACGCCTTTGAAGTAATGCTCCAATTCAATAACTTCGGAGGTGAAATCAAATGTAGGTTATTCCCCATGACCTTGAGGAAAACTACTATGGACTGGTACAAGGCCCTTTCCCCCGAGTCTATCATCTCCAGGTGGAATCTGAAGAACCAGTTCGCCAGCAGCTTTACAGCTTCTCAGAGACACCCCAAGACTGAGGCATCCCTCGAGGCTATCATCCAGAGGAGCGACGAGTCTCTCCAAGCCTATATTGATCGGTTCAACTGAGAGTCCATTAAGGTCCCTACCACCGACCGTATAGAGAGGTATCTGCTCGAAAAAGGTCTTCTATCGGGCAGCGATTTCCAAAAAGCAGACGACATCGAGCCCCCAAGATCGTTCGACCACCTCCTCCATAAAACTTGGGCGTACATCATCTATGAGGAGAAAGAGGTCGCCAATAATGTCTACAATTCCAAGAATCGTGAAGCACCCAGTGCCCCCAGGAACAACGACACAGGACCATCCCGATGACCCAGAGATAAAATGAGGGATGAAAAGCCTCACTACCCTCGCGAGCATAGAGGATCAGTCGGGCGTTTCACTGGGTACACTTCTCTGAATTCCCCACATGGTCATATCCTTGCAAAATGCGCTAATACTAAATTCATGGACGGCAGAGTCCGTCGACCTAAACTTATGCCTGCCAAACCTGGGGTCGGTAGGACCAAGTACTTCCAGTACCACCAGAGTCATAGTCACGTGACTGAAGACTGCATCCACCTGAAGGATTCCATCGAGACTCTAATCAAAGCATAGAGGCTTGGACAGTACAAGAAGGACAACCCTCGTTGTGAAAATCGTGAGGTGAAAGAAATTGAGGAGGAAGCCCGACCTTCCGGTGAAGCTGGACCTCTCAACATAGCCTTGTCCATCTCTCGACATGAGGATTTATATATCCCCTACAATGTCGAAGATGATGATCTCTTTTTCACCCACAACAGATGGTAGAAATTCCCTGTCGCCCTGGTCATCTCCGATGGGGGATTCGATACTCTCTCTGTGAATTCCGTGAAGAGAATATTTGAAGAACTTATAAATGTGACACCGGTCTAGGTTATGACCCTTGACAAGTTTCGGGGAAGATCTAAACCCATCACATTCTATCTCGAAGAGATTCCTAGTGGGGGCCCCCAACTCCCACATTCCTTTGCTTATAAGGGCGAAAATGGCCATTTTTGACGTACATCGCGTCCTGATCGACGAGGGGACTTCCGTCGATGTCATGTACACTCAATTGTTCAAAACCCTACAGCTCGAAGAATCCTACCTATCACTTTATGTGGAATCTGACCTACAAGGCTTTAATGGCTCAACCTCTAAGCCATGGGGATATGTCGAGCTTCTAGTCACGTTTATGATAGAAACAACAGTTGCCTGATAGGTCAAAGCCTGCTTCATGGTAATCGATTGCCCATCTCTTTATAATTGCATCCGAGGAAGACCAACATTGGTCGAGTTAACTATTGTACCCTCCACGGTCCATCTCAAGATAAAGTTCTACACCAATAGGGGAAAAACGCCACCATTCACGGGAACATCCAAGTTACGAGGAGATGCTTCAACGCAATGGCAAAGGGGCAGAACGTGGTTGACATAAAATCGAGGACCACCGGCAGAGCAACCCTATCCTCGTTCATACCTTCTCAAGTCGAAGACAAAGAACCTCTTCCAAGTGTCAACTCCATTGATCTCGACACCCACTTCACTAAAAACTAAGTCAAGGCCCCCAACGATGAACATGATCCTATTCATCCCATTCCTGACAGAGACTTTGAAATCATCCTCCTGGGCAAGGACCCAAACAAGGGCGTGAAGATTGGAGCGTGACTCCCTGACCTGGCGAGGAAGAAACTCAAAGCATGTCTAAGGGAGAATGCTGACTTATTTGTATGAATGTTGCGGAGATGCCCAGACTCGACCCTGAGGTTGCCTATCACCAACTTGCTATAGATCCAACGGCTAGGGTAGTAATACAACATAGCATTGGCAGTCTCCCGAAAAAGCGGAGGCTGCTGGAAAATCTGTAAAAGACCTCCTAGAGGTAAATTTCATTTCTGAGGCCTGTTATTCGACCTGTCTCTCTAACATTGTACTTGTTAATAAAAATAATGGAAAGTGGCGTATGTGCGTTGACTACACTAGTCTCAACCGGGCATGTCCCAAGGATGCATATCCTTTACCTAACATTGACAGGCTGGTCGACAACTTGACCAGCTATAAATTATTATTGTTTATGAATGCATACTCGGGTTATAATCAATCCACATGGCAATAAGCGATAAGCAATGCACGACCATCATGACTGAATCGAGAAATTACTACTCCAACGTAATTTCATTCGGTCTGAAGAACGCGAGCACAACATACCAACAAATCATGAACAAGGTTTTCTCTAGGGAGATCTGGGACACGCTCGAAGTCTATATGAACGACATGATTGTCAAGTATCGAGCGGAGACCAATCATATGTCTTACTTAAAATGAATCTTTGACCAGGCAAAGAGGTGCAAGATGAGATTCAACCTGGAGAAATGCACCTTCGAAGTAAAAGCGGGCAAATTCCTCAGCTTCTATTTGGCAGAGCGAGGGATCAAAGCCAATCCTGACAAATGCAGAGCTTTCTACAAGATCCCCACACCCGTATCAAAGAAATCAATACAAATATTGAACAATATGCTCACTTCATTATCTCATTTCGTGGCTAAGCCTACATAGCATACACTCCCATTCTTCAAACTCTTACGCAAGGAGGGAACTTTCGAGTGGATCGAGGAATGAGAACAAGCCCTCCTCCACCTCAAGCAAGCTCTCTCGGAACCGTCTGTGCTCTCACGGCTAGATAACAGGGAAATCTTATTCCTCTACATAGTCGTTTCAGCTGAGGCCGTGAGTGCAGCCCTCGTGCGCGAAACCACTGATGAGCAAAAACCTGTCTACTTCACCAGTAAGGCACTACAGGGCCCTAAGGTCAAATATTAACAAATTGAAAAAAGTTGCTTTGGACTTTATTAACATTACAAGGAGACTAAGGCATTACTTCCTGGCTCACACGATCACTGTGTGAACTGACCAACCCATAACATAGCTACCCGGGTGACAAAACATGGTCGGTCAAATGCTAAAATGGTCCCTGGAACTATCGGAGTTCGACATCTAGTATGAAAGTAAGAAATCCCTCAAAGCTCAAGCGCTGGACGAATTTGTCACGGAGATGACCACTGTTGAACTCCCCGCGGAAGAAGATCGAAAGTGGATCATCTTTTTGAATGGGGCATCCAGTTCGACGGGGAGCAGAATAGACATCCTCCTCGAACAAGGAGGGTGTCGTGATCGAGCACTCGCTCGTTTTATCATTCCTGACCTCAAACAACTAAGCCGAGTACGAGGCACTACTCGCAGGATTAAGGTTAGCCGAGGACTTAGGAGCTCGAGAAGTACGGATCTTCACTGACTCATAACTTGTCGCATCCCAGGTACAGGGGGTTACCAGGCCAAAAACAACAGCCTCATGGAATACCTAAACCTGGTGAAATAGAAAATGAAACGGTTCGACCACGTGGAGATAAAACATGTTCCCCGTGAACAAAACACTCGATCCAACATCCTCTCGAAGCTCACGAGCACTAGGAAGAAGGGCGAAAACAAATTCGTCATCCAGGAATCACTTTCACAACCGAGCATTGAGAAACCCACAGCGTTTCTCGACATAGACATTGACATAAATGCCATCGGTGAAGATACTTATTAGACGACCCCGGTGTTCAATTACCTCACCAAAGGAGAACTTCTGTCTGACAAAAAGAAGCCAGCGCGACCAAAAACTAGGCTTGCTCTTATGTTTTGGTTGAGCAAAAACTATATAGACGAGGATTCTCCATCCCACTCCTAAAGTGTGTCAAGGAAACTAAAGTCTCTGGCATCTTACAAAAGATCCACAAGGGAATTATTTCCCAACACCTAGGGGAGATCCTTAGCACTAAAGGCCCTACGAGCAGGATATTATTTGCCCATGATACAGTAGGACGCTAAAGAACACGTCAAAAATTGTGACAAATGTCAACACCATGCAGATATGCACCAGGCCCCTTTGCACGAGCTCATAACATTATCTTCCCCATGACTTTTCGCCTGGTGGGGGATGGATATCCTTGGCCCCTTTCCCCAAGGATCACACCAAAACAAATTTTTGATTGTCTTGGTCGATTACTTCACCAAATGGATAAAAGCTAAGGCCCTGGCCAAAATCACCTTGCACAACATACTACGCTTTTACAAAAGAAATATGCTCGCTCGATTCGGCATTCCTCAAGTACTTATCACAGGAAATGGGACACAATTCACAGACAAAAATCTCCTGGATTTCATTGCCAAACTCAGGACCTAGCAACACTTCACATCGATCGAGCATCTCCAAACAAACGGGCAAGCATAGGCCGCAAATAGAGTGATCTTACAAGGACTTAAACACATACTTGGAGAAGATAAGAAAGGGTGGGTCGAGGAGCTACATAATGTACTATGGGCCTATCGAACAACACCATACTCAACTACCAGAGAAACCCCCTTCTGGTTAACCTATGGCATCGAGGCGGTCATCCCTGTGGAAATCAGAGAGCCCTCTAGGCGAATGAAATTTCTTCTCGACGAGGAACTGAATGATGAATCCTTGAGAGACGAACTAGACCTTGTCGAAGAGATTCAATCAGGGGTATCTCTCTGTGAAGCCAAACTAAAGCAACATATAATTATACGACAATGATGCCAAAGTCATCAAGCGCGAGTTCCAAATTTGCAGTTTAGTCCTACGAAGAAATTAGAAAGATTCTCGTGAAGGAAAGTTGGCCGCCAACTAGGAGGTCCCATACCGCATCTATGATAATACGGGAAGTGGGGCATACTATCTCGAACACCTAGATGATAAATATCTACCTCGACCTTGGAACACTGACAAGCTAAAATAATATTACAACTGAGTCCCGAGCAAAAGCTAAGACTTGGCAATCAATTTGATCTCTCTGATAGTGAAAGACATTGCTCGACCACGGAAGCGTGTTGAGGTACAAACATGCCATCCAAAAAATGAAAGGCGGGCCATCGCTCGTAGGAAGAGCAGGACTTTAGCCCGACAGGGACACCTTGATCGAGCTCCACCGTCATTGTACTAAACAGGCATAACACCCAGGTCCCGGTGGGACTGTTCACACTGTGAGAATAAAGTCCCAAACATGACCTTGGCCTTGCTCCAACAAAACCTGAATTCGTATCCCTAACACATCACCATATGTTATCGTCCATCACAAGGTCGAGCACGAATTCCCACCCGTATACAAAATCTAACGACGAGCGTAAATGCTAAATGACAAACACAGTTAAACACACAAGTGCTTAATATTAAAGCCAATCACAAAGGCCAGTAGTGTTTAATTATTACATAGAAAGGGGAATGCAAGCCTAAAACATTGACAAAAAAGTGGCGTGCAGGCCCAGACTAGTCAGATATACAAAAACAAGCAGAGCCCCTTGTCTAAAACAACAAAAATTTGGCACGCAGGCTAAGCAAACATACGGGTACGCTGACCCAAAGCTTATAATCTCTGCCATCCTCCTTGTTTTCTGATCCAGGTTCATCGCTTGGGGCATAGATTATATTCTCGTCAACTACTTGATTGAAATGCCTAGTTCCCCTAGTCACGAGCTTGATTCCACTGTTGAAAATTTTGAGTTGGGCTACAGCTGTGTTAAAACCATAGCTGAGGGTATCCACGACATCTTGCTCGAGCACGCGGATCTGGCCGATCAACTCTTTCCTTTTCTGAAGGTCCATCTCCATGTCAGTCTCCTCCTCGGCATGCTCTACGATCCCCTCTGTGATACGGTGGGAGAACTGACTTGAGGTTTTGCGTTTGTATTCGCACTTGTTCGGTTTAGCAAGAGTCGCCATCGACTTTTTATTTATCCTAAGGAAAGGTCAAAAAGCACAGGAAAGACCTTTGAGATGTTTTCGTGGGTTCGGGGGTAGATTATGAAAAGGGGAGGTGCTAGCACCCTTTTCATCCATGGTTATCCATGGGCTCTTAGTTACTTGTTTTAGATCACTTGCCTTTGCTTTTCAATTGTGTGAAATGGTGCTTTGTGTATGTGGTTTTGAAAATGTTTTGAAAAAGATGCCTTGTCTAGGCAACCATTGTAACAATTCTTTACTCGAATGTTTTACAAAGGTGTTTGTCTTTTTGAAAATATGTTTCAATGTTTGGAAAGTTGTTTTTGGAAGTTGTGATTGTGAAGTGTTTTTGAAAATGGCAAGTGTGTTTTGCAAGTTTGATCAAGTAACTAAGAGTTTGTCTACCCTATTTTACTTAAAGATCTTTCTCATGTTTTAACCCTTTTAATAGTGTTGTTTCACCATTGTATTTGGTGAACAACCTTGTGTTAGGATGTTAACGGGACGGGCGCGGGTCATCGTATACAATCATTGAAGGCAACTTGTGAGACGCTCTAGCAATTTTGTAAGGGACGAGATCGTTTTACCGAAGGCAACGTCGAGGGTCATCGAGGGACTAACGATCTTTGTTTATTGAAGGGACGTTTGCTAGAGTGTCTCATACTCGAGGGACATGATTGTATTTTTCTGAGGCAACAAGCGAGGATACCCTAGAGGTACAAGTGTGAATTGTGTATTGATTTTCATGCATTTGTCTTGTATTAGGTTATCTAGCGGTTGATTTTGAATCTTCGCATACAAACCCTAATTACTATACAGTATATGGAAAGTGATAAATTACGGGAATTTAAAGTCTAAGCTATTACAAATAAGTTTCGGGGATGGGGGTACAAATGTTTACAAATGGGGATGAGTCTCATCGGAATAGTAGTGTCCAAATATTATTTACAACCAAATCGAATCATCGCATTCTCAATGTAAAATATAGCAAAGTATAAGAATCAAAGAGAAATAAAAGTATTGTGCAATGTATGTGATTATTTACACATGATAAAAATGTTAACCTAATGTATTAAGTATTTTATTATTTTGTGTTTTTGTTAATTATATATAAACAAAAGTTTTAATGAAAAGAAAATTTTAACTTAATAAAAAAAATGTATTGTTTATGTATTTGTTAATGTTTTTAGAAATTTATATAAAAAGATTTATTAAACAAAAAAAAGTTTTAAGAAAAAAAATCTATTAACCTAATAAATCTAATATTTACATATTTTAAGTGTAATAAAAAGTATTGTTAAAATAAATATGAAAAATTAATACATTATCTATTTAACAAGAAAAAATCAGGAATTAAGTTATATAAAAATAATAAAGTGATTTGTAAACCTAAATAAAAGAAATTAGATGGGCTGTAAGTAAAAGGGTTGGCCCAAAACAAAATTTGAAGGAGAATCACAGGGGGGTACGCACGCTGAAAACATTGGGCTTAAGGGTTTTTGTGAGGGAACAGGCCCAAACGCGTTACAAAATTTGTAGGGTTTCAGTTCGTTTGTTTCAGAAATAGGTTTCAGTGTTTGGTGAGCGGCGCCGTTCCCTTTCTTCTTCATCGTTCTCTTCCTCGCTCTCAACAGAGCTTCTGATGTCCTCCGCTCGTCTTAGCCGCCGGACGCCACCTCCATCCTCCTCTCTTCACGGTCGTTCAGGCAATGATGAGAAAAAAAGGTAATAATTTCTGTTTTTTACGCTTTAGGGATTCAAAACTCGTGCATGTTATTAGCTTTTACATATTCTGATCTTTTGTATTATTTGTTTGTGAGGTGTAAAAAGGAAGGAGGACAATACCTTTAGGGTTTGTTGTTGGAGAGAAGGAGGAGAGCTTGGACAGGAGGCTCCTTAGGCGGCCAAGGCGTGGGACTGGTGATGTGCTTGCTGGCTTGCTTCTTGGTATTTTGTATCTTTAACCTTCGTTTAGTGATGATGCTATAATCTGAAAACCCTGTATGATTTACTTCTGCCTCTCTTCCTATCTGAATGCTTGCCTCTGAATGTTTATTTGATGATGTTCTTTGATTCTGAGATGCTTGCTTTTTCCTCTCTTGGGCTTTGAGTGAGCTTTTTTTTTCAATGATGATGATATTGAATCTGAGATGCTTTACTTCTTATTGTTCTGATAACTTTATGATGTTGATGATACTGCCTTATTCTGAGAATGTCTTTTGGCTATTGTTTCACTTATGACTTCTTCTTTTTTCTCTTGGCTTTGAGTGAGCTTTGCCTATGATGAACCTAGTTCTGAGGCTGTTGTTATTGTGATATTTATGGACTTGCTTGAGTTTGGTTTAGGCAGGCTACTGATTTCAGGCTTCAAGGCCTCTAGGGGTTTTCTATGCTTGTCATTCTTGGCTTTGGCTATGTTGTTATGATATCTGGTTTTGGCTTTGTTGGAATTTGGATTTGAACAAACTTTGGGGTTTGTTATGCAGGCAGGTTTTTTGTTTGCTATGTGAACTGGTTTATAGGCAGGCTTCAGGGCTTGAATTTTTTATGCAGGTTTGAAAATGAACAAGCTTTTAGGCTTGTTATTCAGGCAGGCATGAGGCTTGTGTTATGTAACAGGCAGGCTGTTTATGCAGGCTTCAGGGCTTCTCTTTACAGTTTTTGGTGATATCTTGTTTTTGTGATATCTTTTTGTATCTTTTGTCCCCCTTTATAGTGTTCTGATTTATTATATTTATCTCTAAGTCTGCCTGAAAAACTGTAAGCCTCTACTTCTCTCTCTCTTTTCTCTCTCTATTAAAGCATATTTAATTGCTTAAAGTGCTTATTTTCTTAAAAGGTTTTGGCCAGAAAATGATGAAAAAAAGCTTTTACAAGTTTGCTTGCATTTTGTCTTTCCTCTGCATATCTTCTTACCTCCAGATTTTCTGCATTGCTTTTGTGTACTTGTTGACAGCTTTATTGAAAGCTTCTTTGACAGCTTTTGACAGTTTTGTACTTGTGACTTAGTTTGGTATTTTCAGTTTGACAATGCAATTTGGTTTAGCTTCTTGGACAGTTTGAATTGCCTCTTGGATGGTTTGCACTTATGCAGTTTGTTTGGCATTTCAGTTTGGTTTGTCTTTTTTGCCAATTTTAATTTATGCAGCTTTGTATTTGATTAATTCATATGCTTGCAAATAATTTGCTTTCCTCTTTGTGAACCAAGAAGAGACATCTTCTTGCGATTTGCAGAGAGGACGAACAAACTGATTCCGGCCAAAACCTTTAATGATGAGTTTTTTGATTATCTGTCTGAGAATGCCTTTAATTTATCTGTACTGATTTCTTTCTTCTATCTTTGCAGGTAAATATCAGTTGGGCAAAGGAAGCAACAGTAGAAGATGAAGACTTAGGATAGATTTATTTTCTCTTTCAATTGTTTGTAATAAACATTATTATAAATACTGTAAATAAATTTACTGTATTCAAATAACACTTGTAACAACAATTAAAAGTGAATAAATAATCTTTTGTCAAATAATTCTTTATTTCACTCTCTATTTAATTATTTAAGTTTCTTGAATTAAAATAACTGGAAGTACATCCCAATTATTCTAACTTAGATAAAATAAATAATTAATAAACACGGTAGTCTTGCAACTTCGCATTAATCAACAGTACACCCGGCATTCCAAATAACCAATAGCATTGCACAGTCAAACAAACAAACATCCACACGCCTTTTTCTTTACTGGTCAAACTAAAGCTTCAAACTTTCAATCAGACACCTCAACTTCTATCCTAGAGGTTCAGATTTTGAGAAACAAACTGAAATCTTGAACAGGCGCCAAAGCAGTGTGACAGCCAATTAAGACATTGTGGATTCAAATTCTTCTGAAAATGCGCGTGCAAACCCTAATTCTTGATTTATTGTCAAAGAAGCGTCTGTTTGATCAAACCCAGAGCCAAACTCAACCAAATCAATAGAAACCCTAATAATCTGCTTGGACTGATTCAAAAGTTAATGGAAACCCTAATTTTGTCTGACTGATGAGAAAAGTCTGTTTGACCGATTCTTAAGCCAATCTGAAAAATCAGGAAAAGCCCGAAGCTATGATTTCTTGTGAAAAAGAGAGGGAAAATTTTGGGGTACAACAGTTTCCCCTGTTCAATCTTCTTGAACCTGAAGAGTTAGATTGGCAAGTTTGTCGTTCGCGACTCGAAGGTAAAAGGAGATTGGACACTAGAGTGCCCAAACAATTTGCACTCGTCAAAGCGTAGTTGAGGGAATGGGCTTAAAGATGCCATTTGGAGATGGGCTTAAAGATGCCATCTGGAGATGTGACGGAATCTTGTCGGGGGATGGGCTTAGATATGCCATTTGGAAATTGTTGGTAGGAGGATGGGCTTATAGATGCCATCTGAAGGTGATTGTATCTTGTTGGAGATGGGCTTGTAGATGCCATCCAAGAAGGTTTGTTGAACTATATGTTGTTGGTGAGTGGGTGAGTATCAGAAAGGTATCCATGTTTGGAACATCTCTGAACTGGGGATCTGAATAAGCAATGAATTGACATCCATGTCTGGAATCATCTGTAAACTGTTTTCAGAAGTTGAATAAGTAATAGATCAGCATCCATGTTGGGAAGCGTTTGTGAACTGTTTTCAAAAGTTGAGTCTGAACAAGCGATAGATTAACATCCGTATTTGGAGAATCCGTAAACTGTTTTCAGAAGTCTGGAATCTGAATAAGCGATAGGTTAACATCCGTATCTGGAGAACCCGTAAACTGTTTTCAGAAGTCTTGGAATGGAGAAGGAACCGGTGTAGGGTTGCCTGATGATGAGTCCGTGTAAAACTGCATCTTAGAAAGAAGGAACCTGTGTAGGGTTGCTTCATGATGATCAAGTAGATAGTTGTCCTGGTTTATTACAGGTGTTAATCCTTTCACTGAAAAAGGTAAATTGTTAGTTGAAACACAAAGCTATGTTGCATGAAATGTATGATGCAATGAATTGTACTTCATCAATGTTTATGATATGAATGTGATGGATGCGCATGTAAGCTGAGTAGTTGTCTGGCTGAGGAAGACGAATCCTGGATAATGAAATCTTTGACTGCTGCTGGGGAAAGTAAATCCTTGACTGCTGCAGGGGATTGAAAATCCTTTGATCGTTGAAAATGAGAAGTCTTGGGACCACTGTTGGGGAATCAGGAGCTTGGGTTGTATGCCAATCTACTGGGGATTCCTGCCTTGAGGGGATATTCACTGGAGAATATCTGAATACTCTGTGAGGAACTGAGAATGAGAGTCTTCATTCTGCTTGGGGAATAAGAATTATGTGGGGAATAGCCATACTGTTGAAAAGTAGCTATCCTGTTGAAGAGTAAGCTTAGGACTCTGGGAAAAGCTTATTCCTGTTTGGAAGAAGTTCACGATTTTAAGTTGTATGCCACTTTAAGAATGAGAATCTTCACTTTGTTGGGGATATCAGGAGGTTGGGTGTATGCCAATCTACTGGGGTTTCAAGGATGAGAGTCTTCATTCTTTTAACGGTCAAAAATTGGGAGTATACCAATCTTCTGAGGTTTTAAGGATGAGAGTCTTCATTCTGGTAAGGGTCAGAAATTGGGAGTATACCAATCTTCTGAGGCTTCAAGGATGAGAATCTTCATTCTGGTAAGGGTCAGAAATTGGGAGTATACCAATCTTTTGAGGTTTCAAGGATGAGAATCTTCATTCTGTTAACGGTCAGAAATTGGGAGTATACCAATCTTCTGAGGTTTTAAGGATGAGAGTCTTCATTCTGGTAAGGGTCAGAAATTGGGAGTATACCAATCTTCTGAGGTTTTAAGGATGAGAGTCTTCATTCTGGTAAGGGTCAAAAATTGGGAGTATACCAATCTTCTGAAGTTTCAAGGATGAGAATCTTCATTCTGTTAACGGTCAGAAATTGGGAGTATACCAATCTTCTGAGGTTTCAAGGATGAGAATCTTCATTCTGTTAACGGTCAGAAATTGGGAGTATACCAATATTCTGAGGTTTTAAGGATGAGAGTCTTCATTCTGGTAAGGGTCAGAAATTGGGAGTATACCAATCTTCTGAGGCTTCAAGGATGAGAATCTTCATTATGTTAAGGGTCAGAAATTGGGAGTATACCAATCTTCTGAGGTTTCAAGGATGAGGATCTTCATTCTGTTAACGGTCAGAAACTGGGAGTATACCAATCTTCTGAGGTTTTAAGGATGAGAATCTTCATTCTTGAGAGAAACAGATTTTTAGGAGCTTCAATTGTCCGTTATTCTGTCGGTGGTTGTAACTTCCAACAGGTGATGAAAGAAATTCTGATGATGACCGCAACTTCCAGAAGGAAATTTTGAACGCTCTTGAATTCCAGCAGGTGATGAAGGAACTTTTAATGATGACCGCAACTTCCAGAAGGAAATTTTGAACACTCTTGAATTCCAGCAGGTGATGAAGGAATTTTTGATGATGACCGCAATTTCCAGCAGGTGATGAAGGAAATTATGATGATGACCGCAACTTCCAGAAGGAAATTTTGAACGCTCTTGAATTCCAGCAGGTGATGAAGGAATTTTTGATGATGACCGCAACTTCCAGAAGGAAATTTTGAACGCTCTTGAATTCCAGCAGGTGATGAAGGAATTTTTGATGATGACCGCAATTTCCAGTAGGTGATGAAGGAAATTTTGAACGACCTTGAGATTGACATTCGAATGCCCCAAGTGATGATGAAGGAGACTTGCCCCAAGTTCACTGAACTTTTGAGAGATTTGTTGAAATCTTGACTGGACTGCCCCAGGTTAAATGGACTTTGAAAGATTTATTAAAATCTTGACTGGACTGCCCCAGATTAATCTGTAAAGGAGAGATTTGTCGAAATCTTGACTGGACTGCCCCAGGTTAACTGGATAGTGACATGTCATGCCCCCTTGTTGATAGGAGATTTGTCGTTGGAAGTGTCATCCTTTTTAAAGTGATTTTGCTCACTGAGAGAGCTTTCGTTCATCGGATATTCATTGTGAGAATTTCTCCGCTGTCAAACAAATAGCCATATGCAAACAATGATATTCAACTAACGCAACGTTTACGCTTGTCTTGAAGTTTTGAAAAATGCGTTTTTTAGCAGAAAACTTTTTATAAGACAAATTCAACACAAGATTTAGAGCAAAGCCTTACATGAGTCAGGATACCTTTTGTAACAGTATGCTTTCGAACTAACCCATGCTTCAATTAGGACTTTTGAAGGGTTGTAATGTGGCTTGGTTCACGGTTTAAGAAACAAAGGATAAAGGCTCAAAGTATATTTGTACCCACCCGCTCTTCGTGATGTTCTTCAACCCTAAACTCAGTTAATTGTGCGTCAAACTCTATTCGAATTTGGAATGACTTTTTTGGTGATGGTTCACACAAGTTGAATTTTATGGAAGGCAGTCATCCTTTTTTTTTGCAACACTTTTCATGTTGTTTGAGGATTTGTAATGACCTCTTTCTTTTGATTTGTTATCCCTAACTTTTGCCTGATTGTTTCTGTTTTCGAGACCACAGTCAGCGGGATGCCCTAGCTTTCTTAAGCCTCCTTTATAGGTTTTGGCTCAGTGGGCTTTTCTCTTTTGAGAGGTAATGACTGCATGTGAGATAAGGAACCATCACTGTCTTTTGATTCCAAAGGAATGTTTTTGATGTTATTCGTTGTATTACGAACTGAGAGTTTGCGACTTCAATGCGCATCCTTTTTTGGATTAACTGAGAGACTACCCTGCCCCAGGTTTAAATCAAAGGTTTCAAATGGTTCAGAACAGAAAACTCCTACTTCTTTGGCTCGAAGGGGTTGACTAGGGATTATCTTCCTTATAACTCCAGTGTTTGGGATTTGAAAGAAACGCATGTACATCATCAGCAAGGTCTGTTCAAAAGCATACTGTATGAGATTATGGTATTATTTCGTCATCCTCCCTCTAAAGGCTTGTAGCTTTTGCAAGAGTTAAATGTCATAAAGAAAGTAGAAAGCATAGTTCAATAATAGTGAAAACAAATGGATGAATTCAAGACAAACATATGCAATGCATTAATGAAACAAAGTTTGACATTAATAGATAATTGTTTGATTAACAAAAGAAATTACAACTTGAAAATTCAAAAGGAACAAAAGTCTCTCAGTTCGAGCTTTGTCATTTTAGGTGGAGAAACCCTTAACGGAAGATTTTCATCTCGCCATCTGGCATGAATTTCAGCACTCCATTGTCAATCAAGTCTTGGATCTTGTTCTTCAAGGCCCAACAGTCGTCGGTGTCATGTCCTGGACTATAGGAGTGGTATACACAAAATGCGTCAGGATGATAGCTAGAAGCAGAGGTGTTGGGATCCCGGATGGGATCCCTTAAATCAGTCAGATTGACTTCCAACAGGCGTTCCAGTATTAGAGATGATGGTATGCCAGTCTTAGTGAACTGTCTTCCAGACGTATTTTGCTTACGCTGATTACCCCGTTGACGTTAACGAGGTTGTTGACGGGCTTGTGACCCTGAATCAAGTAGAGGAGCCTTTCCCTTGTCTTCTTGTCTCAAAGGGGGTTGAATGATGACTTGATCTTCAACCTCAGACGTTTTCCCCACTTGGTTATCCCGAAGCAGTTTGTTGACGAGAACCCTGAGCTGCTCTTGTCTTTGAGCCAAGTCCTGGATGAGAGCCATCTGGCCCACCAGCTGTCCCATCATCTGGATCTTCATTGTTGCCAACTCAAACTTAAGTTCTTCCAACTGATCACTCCTGGCATTGCTTGAATTCCCCTGGACCATGCCCCTTGTGAGGAGAGCTTTCACTTCTTCTTGCCCCTGGGACAGGTTCAAGAACATTTCTTGAAGTTGAGCATTTTGGTCCTGGATATCTTTGACAGTCCTCTCTAGAGCCATCTCTACGGAAATAAACAGTAGGAGAATAAGGAAACCTGAAAAGGAAAGAACTGTTATGATGCAATGCATGATATGTGGATGCATGTTTTCAAGAATCTCTTGGGGTAAACACAAGAAAAATGTTAGAGGTTGAACTTTGATCAACATCTTTGATTGGAGAACTTTGTAATGGTGGATGTCTTTCCACGAGAATCAAGCTCACCATGTCGAGTGGGTCATAGCCCCTGATTCAAGTCGTTGCACTTAATCTTTGATGGCATTTGTTTAGAGGATAAAACCTCTTGCCCTTGGTAGATGTCTGGTTCAACGTGACCCTGCATCAAAAGACCCTCGAGATCCTTGAAATGGTTATTGTAAATGCTATGGTATGATGTTATGATGTTATGTACATGTATGCAAAAGCGTATATACAGGTAATCATATTCACACAGAGCAAACAAGTCCTTAGGTTTAGGCTTGCATGGGGTTCGTAGGTAAGTACCCTCTTGAAGTTAGTTGGCTCATCCTGTCCTAAAATAGAAACCGGGTTCTAAGGAGCTCAATATCATTGGATTATTTTCTGTGTTCATTGTTTTGGTTTAGCCACTTAATTGGCGACCAAAATATTCCAAGAAAACAATCCTCAATGAGTGTAGTATCGAGTATCTACCAACTTCGGACTGCACCAAAGCCGGTTATCTCACTACCCCTAAAAAGGCTAAGATGGTCAAGTAAGGTTCTATAGTTCGTTAGTGCTTCGTGACATCGCTCAGCGGCCCCGTATTCTCCTTGACTACTCAAGGGCTACCGGTACTCACAAATATGTCACACTAACATAGCTACTACTTCAACCATGTCAGTATACCCCGCACAGTTCCCTCACAGTTTATTGCTATTTACCTAAAAAGGTGCCCCCAAATCCGGGTGTAGGATTTACAACAAACCCAAACAAGGAACCCAAAAAGTAAAGCAATAAAAGCAAACAAAGTAAGCATGTAAAGGTGATCTAAAACCCTAAGGTAACCCCACTTTTAATTTTGTCCCCAGCAGAGTCGCCAGTCCTGTGATACGGTGGGAGAACTGACTTGAGGTTTTGTGTTTGTATTCGCACTTGTTCGGTTTAGCAAGAGTCGCCACTGACTTTTTATTTATCCTAAGGAAAGGTCAAAAAGCACAGGAAAGACCTTTGAGATGTTTTCGTGGGTTCGGGGGGTAGATTATGAAAAGGGAAGGTGCTAGCACCCTTTTCATCCATGGTTATCCATGGGCTCTTAGTTACTTGTTTTAGATCACTTGCCTTTGCTTTTCAATTGTGTGAAATGGTGCTTTGTGTGTGTGGTTTTGAAAATGTTTTGAAAAAGATGCCTTGTCTAGGCAACCATTGTAACAATTCTTTACTCGAATGTTTTACAAAGGTGTTTGTCTTTTTGAAAAGATGTTTCAATGTTTGGAAAGTTGTTTTTGGAAGTTGTGTTTGTGAAGTGTTTTTGAAAATGGCAAGTGTGTTTTGCAAGTTTGATCAAGTAACTAAGAGTTTGTCTACCCTATTTTACTCAAAGATCTTTCTCATGTTTTAACCCTTTTAACAGTGTTGTTTCACCATTGTATTTGGTGAACAACCTTGTGTTAGGATGTTAACGGGATGGGCGCGGGTCATCGTATACAATCATTGAAGGAAACTTGTGAGACGCTCTAGCAATTTTGTAAGGGATGAGATCGTTTTACCGAAGGCAACATCGAGGGTCATCGAGGGACTAACGATCTTTGTTTATCGAAGGGACGTTTGCTAGAGTGTCTCATACTCGAGGGACATGATTGTATTTTTCCGAGGCAACAAGCGAGGATACCCTAGAGGTACAAGTGTGAATTGTGTATTGATTTTCATGCATTTGTCTTGTATTAGGTTATCTAGCGGTTGATTTTGAATCTTCACATACAAACCCTAATTACTATACAGTATATGGAAAGCGATAAATTGCGAGAATTTAAAGTCTAAGCTATTACAAATAAGTATCCGGGGATGGGGGTACAAATGTTTACAAATGGGGATGAGTCTCATCGGAATAGTAGTGTCCAAATATTATTTACAACCAAATCGAATCGTCGCATTCTCAATGTAAAATATAGCAAAGTATAAGAATCAAAGAGAAATAAAAGTATTGTGCAATGTATGTGATTATTTACACATGATAAAAATGTTAACCTAATGTATTAAGTATTTTATTATTTTGTGTTTTTGTTAATTATATATAAACAAAAGTTTTAATGAAAAGAAAATTTTAACTTAATAAAAAAAATCTATTGTTTATGTATTTGTTAATGTTTTTAGAAATTTATATAAAAAGATTTATTAAACAAAAAAAAGTTTTAAGAAAAAAAATCTATTAACCTAATAAATCTAATATTGACATATTTTAAGTGTAATAAAAATTATTGTTAAAATAAATATGAAAAATTAATATATTATCTATTTAACAAGAAAAAATCAGGAATTAAGTTATATAAAAAAAATAAAGTGATTTGTAAACCTAAATAAAAGAAATTAGATGGGCTGTAAGTAAAAGGGTTGGCCCAAAACAAAATTTGAAGGAGAATCAGAGGGGGGTACGCACGCTGAAAACATTGGGCTTAAGGGTTTTTGTGAGGGAACATGCCCAAACGCGTTACAAAATTTGTAGGGTTTCAGTTCGTTTGTTTCAGAAATAGGTTTCAGTGTTTTGTGAGCGGCGTCGTTCCCTTTCTTCTTCATCGTTCTCTTCCTCGCTCTCAACAGAGCTTCTGATGTCCTCCGCTCGTCTTAGCCGCAGGACGCCACCTCCATCCTCCTCTCTTCACGATCGTTCAGGCAATGATGAAAAAAAAAGGTAATAATTTATGTTTTTTACGCTTTAGGGTTTCAAAACTCGTGCATGTTATTAGCTTTTACATATTCTGATCTTTTGTATTATTTGTTTCTGTGAGGTGTAAAAAGGAAGGAGGACAATACCTTTAGGGTTTGTTATTGGAGAGAAGGAGGAGAGCTTGGACAGGAGGCTCCTTAGGCGGCCAAGGCGTGGGACTGGTGATGTGCTTGCTGGCTTGCTTCTTGGTATTTTGTATCTTTAACCTTCGTTTAGTGATGATGCTATAATCTGAAAACCCTGTATGATTTGCTTCTGCCTCTCTTCCTATTTGAATGCTTGCCTCTGAATGTTTATTTGATGATGTTCTTTGGTTCTGAGATGCTTGCTTTTTCCTCTCTTGGGCTTTGAGTGAGCTTTTTTTTTCAATGATGATGATATTGAATCTGAGATGCTTTACTTCTTGTTGTTCTGATAACTTTATGATGTTGATGATACTGCCTTATTCTGAGAATGTCTTTTGGCTATTGTTTCACTTCTGACTTCTTCTTTTTTCTCTTGGCTTTGAGTGAGCTTTGCCTATGATGAACCCAGTTCTGAGGCTGTTGTTATTGTGATATTTGTGGACTTGCTTGAGTTTGGTTTAGGCAGGCTGCTGATTTCAGTCTTCAAGGCTTCTAGGGGTTTGCTATGCTTGTCATGCTTGGCTTTGGCTATATTGTTATGATATCTGGTTTTGGCTTTGTTGGAATTTGGATTTGAACAAACTTTGGGGTTTGTTATGCAGGCAGGTTTTTTGTTTGCTGTGTGAACTGGTTTATAGGCAGGCTTCAGGGCTTGAAGTTTTTATGCAGGTTTGAAAATGAACAAGCTGTTAGGCTTGTTGTTCAGGCAGGCATGAGGCTTGTGTTATGTAACAGGCAGGCTGTTTATGCAGGCTTCAGGGCTTCTCTTTATAGTTTTTGGTGATATCTTGTTTTTGTGATATCTTTTTGTATCTTCTGTCCCCCTTTACAGTGTTCTGATTTATTATATTTATCTCTAAGCATGCCTGAAAAACTGTAAGCCTCTACTTCTCTCTCTCTCTTTTCTCTATCTATTAAAGCATATTTAATTGCTTAAAGTGCTTATTTTCTGAAAAGGTTTTGGCCAGAAAATGATGAAAAAAAGATTTTACAAGTTTGCTTGCATTTTGTCTTTCCTCTGCATATCTTCTTACCTCCAGATTTTCTGCATTGCTTTTGTGTACTTGTTAACAGCTTTATTGAAAGCTTCTTTGACAACTTTTGACAGTTTTGTACTTGTGACTTAGTTTGGTATTTTCAGTTTGACAATGCAATTTGGTTTAGCTTCTTGGACAGTTTGAATTGCCTCTTGGATGGTTTGCACTTATGCAGTTTGTTTGGCATTTCAGTTTGGTTTGCCTTTTTTGCCAATTTGAATTTATGCAGCTTTGTATTTGATTAATTCATATGCTTGCAAATAATTTGCTTTCCTCTTTGTGAACCAAGAAGAGACATCTTCTTGCGATTTGCAGAGAGGACGAACAAACTGATTCCGGCCAAAACCTTTAATGATGAGTTTTTTGATTATCTGTCTGAGAATGCCTTTAATTTATCTGTACTGATTTCTTTCTTCTATCTTTGCAGGTAAATATCATTTGGGCAAAGGAAGCAACAGTAGAAGATGAAGACTTAGGATAGATTTATTTTCTCTTTCAATTGTTTGTAATAAACATTATTATAAATACTGTAAATAAATTTACTGTATTCAAATAACACTTGTAACAACAATTAAAAGTGAATAAAAAATCTTTTGTCAGATAATTCTTTATTTCACTGTCTATTTAATTATTTAAGTTTATTGAATTAAAATAACTGGAAGTACATCCCAATTATTCTAACTTAGATAAAATAAATAATTAATAAACACCGTAGTCTTGCAACTTCGCATTAATCAACAGTACACCCGGCATTCCAAATAACCAATAGCATTGCACAGTCAAACAAACAGACGTCCACACGCCTTTTTCTTTACTGATCAAACTAAAGCTTCAAACTTTCAATCAGAAACCTCAACTTCTATCCCAGAGGTTCAGATTTTGAGAAAAAAACTGAAATCTTGAACAGGCGTCAAAGCAGTGTGACAGCCAATTAAGACACTGTGGATTCAAATTCTTCTGAAAATGCGCGTGCAAACCCTAATTCTTGATTTATTGTCAAAGAAGCGTCTGCTTGATCAAACCCTGAGCCAAACTCAACCAAATAAATAGAAACCCTAATAATCTTCTTGGACTGATTCAAAAGTTAATGGAAACCCTAATTTTGTCTGACTGATGAGAAAAGTCTGTTTGATCGATTCTTAAGCCAATCTGAAAAATCAGGAAAAGCCCGAAGCTATGATTTCTTGTGAAAAAGAGAGGGAAAATTTTGGGGTACAACACCCTCCAACTCCTTTACTCGGGAAGCAAGCCTCTCGTTCTCCTTTGACGTCTCTTCCATCTTTGGCCTTAGCTCGTTCAGATCCTTTAGGAGATGCACCTGGGACTCATACTTTGCCTCATGATTGAGAATATCATTCTTTAGTTTTTCATTTTGAAGCTTCAACCTGTCTATTCAGGAATTTGCATTGTCGAGGGCCTCTTACGAGCACGTCACCGTATCATTTAGGGTAAAAAATGTTTTAAGAACCCTCATCATAGCAGCCACATCCTCAGACAGATTCTTACGCCAAACCTCCTTGTCCGCAGACATGATGGCTTCCCGCTCCCCTTCATGGAGATCTAGGGAATTTTCGCCGCTAAAGATGTCACAGTGGAGATAGCAAGGGGGAAACACAAACGTCTCCCCGACGCTCTTGCCCTTATCTTCAGTGGCCATACGGTCTGTACTCTCCCCGCGTTTCATTTTCACGGGCTATCAGGGGGAGAAACTTGGATGCCCTACTAAGAAGAGGAACCATTGACAACATGGGCATCAAGCTTAGCTTGGTCTTGAATTGGGGAAACACGCTCCTTGGTCTCTTTTTGGCTGGCCTTGCCCCTCAACTTCATCACACATTCTAAGAGGGTTGCCATATGACCTATAATCCAAAAAATGGAAAACAATTTAGTTCACAAAAGAAACAAACAAACATCAAATACGGGAATTTCCCCTACCTAAGAGCTCTAAAGACTTCTCATCAGATGAGCACTCGAAGAGCGCCTTTGTATTTATGAGGCAAGAAACAACCATGTGCTCCCCCTCATCATGGAAAATAGTGTTATTGCCCGAGTCCACGCATATGGCCGGGGAGAAGCTCTTGACATAGGCTGCCAATTTATCAAAGGCAAGCCTATCTTGAGCACCCAGCTTCTCGAGCTTCACCGAATAACTTTCTGGCTTCTACTCATAATGCTTCCACTACCACTCAAGGGGGAATCTTGCCCAAAACTTAGTCACTTCCCGACCATCCTTGATCTCGACAGTACGCTCGTACAAGGAGTCCATAAACACATTTGATATCGGCTTCACGACATAAAATGTTTCCTTGAAGTGCTGGACAGACTCCAGATATGGTCGAAACAACTTTTCGCGCTGCTTGAACGACAACCAAGCTTGGAGACCCCGACTGTTTTCCGCTAGAGGTGGAAGATCCGGAAGAACAAATGTAAAGTAGAATTAATGTTAAGATATCGGCATACGATCTCAAATGCCTGCATAAACGCGAGCACATTCAGATGAAGCTGAGAGGGTGCCAAATTAAACCATATGAAAACCCCAACTTGAAAATCCATAAAGGGAAGGCGCATCCCTGCCTCCTTGAAAGCGAACTCGTACATTGGAAAGCGCTTGCCCGGATAGGCCAAATATATCCTCTGAATCTTATGCATAATAAGGATTGACCAAGAGGCAGGAGCATCCTTGGCTCTATCCTCGACAACGTTGAAGGCGTCCGAGGCATTGTGGACGAATTCAGACATCAAATTTTTGGGCTCGGGCGTAATCCAATCCAAATTGTTGTCTGCATTTATGTTGTTGCTCGCTTTTGCATTTTCTCCACCCTGAGGGCCGGGAAAATTCACCTCCCCGACCAGTTGAGCTATTTAACTTGAAAAGCAAGGGAAAATAGTGAATTCGACATCATTAAATCCACCCTTCTACCGCAAATCAAGTGAAAGGGAAAGGAACACTTCGAGGGGAGGTCCTCGACTCAAGCTCTTGAAACCCGTGAGGGAAGAAACTCCATCAAGCGAGCATAAGACCACGAGGAGAGGCAGCTCACCCGTATCTACCTAGTTCACGAGGAGTGAATCCTGACATGGATTCACGTGAAGTTCATCCAAAACTCATGAATATTTATACGAAACTCATGAAAATCCATGGATCTCCATCCATAGTCCATGAACTTCACCGAAAGCATCATGAATCTTCATGAACTTCATTGGAAACCTCATGAATCTCATGAACTTCATCGAAAACTTCATGAAGATTCATGAAACTTCACCCAGAACTATTGAGTTTTCAATAAAACTCCATCCAATCATCTAAAACCCTAAAGTAAATTAACGAAGCTTGAATAAAATCATTTACTAGGAGACAAACGAGTGCTGGAAAACCTACGACGGTGGTAATGGTGATGGAGAAGCTTACAAAGAAAGGAGATGCAGGAGGTGAGCAAAAGTGAAAATGTTCAAAGAACTCCTTCACCCCCTTTTTATAGCTAGTCCCCACCACACGGGGTAGCGTTCCAAGAGTCATCATTGCTTAGGCCTTTAGGATTCTCCAGGCAATGATGATATTCTGAACAGCAGCCACGTGTGGCACGTGAAGGAACGTGTCATTTAAACTCCAAAGAATCCCACGTGAAGCCACATGTTGATGCAAGGTCTCAAGACCCTTCACCAACAAGCACATGCTCGGTATAGTTGCAGCAATTTCCTTGTACAGGCATCATGGAGAGAAGCTCAAGGGAGATTTTTGCAATTTCCCCACGAATTCAAAGCACTCTCTCGTGGGCATCACAAGAAGGAAAGCTCTAGATTCACGCGCTTTCTCCATGAATATGAAGCACTCCCTCGTGGATACCTCGAGAAGACTAGTGTAAGAAGTCAGGCAATCAACAACTCAGTCGAGGAAAATTCTTCAAAAGTTGCTCGCAGCCAAGGAGAATGGTGAGGAGGTCAATCAGCTGATGACCATATTTCCTCGACCCAAAAATTATTCTCTTCTTCGAGCAACATCTCCTAGACCCAAAAAACATTCTCTTCTTTGAGCAACGTCTCCTCGAATCAAAATGAAAATCTATTTTTCGAGCAACGTTTCCCCAACAACCCAATAGACCTTAAGTTATCACTCTTTCGTCTAAGAGCAATAACTTGGGGGGCTCCTGTTTTGGGTTGGGCTAACACTTGGCCCATAGATGGGCAGGCCTAATCCAGCACTTCTTCCTATGTCCCAACAGCTTCAGGCCCAAGTTAGATAGCCATTGGGGATTCCCCCACGTGCCCATTAAGGAATATGGTCAACAATCACCATCAACTGCCACTTGCCCTCCGAGAATAACGGGTTCACTGTCCCTATATTCTCGGGGCACTTTACCCGGGAAGGGGCCACGTGCTAGACCCCATTACCCATGTAACCCCGACAGTCCTTGTTATTAGACCCAAATCACTTGGCCCAATACATGGATCTTGGCCCAGCGCTGGGGGCTATAAATACCCTCTCACATGAGAGGGTCATGTATTCATTCATAAAACCTCACTTTTGTTACTTGCACTATGATCGTCTAGAATCTTACTTTAGCATCAGAGTGTCTTGCAGGTACCCCCTCATTCACATCAACAATCGTCTCGCTCAATCTTATGGGCCATCAACAATTCCTTCTGGTCATGTATGATCAACATCAAAGATTTCCAAATAAGCTTCACTCTCACTAAAACATTTAAGCAAGATTCCTTTGGGAGTATTTTAAAACAATTTGATTTTAATAATCACATAACTTAATGCCTTATATTTTATCTTTTGATGTGTCATTCCTGTCGGATTTTCTAAAATGTCCACAATATGTTTTCACCAATCATTATTCGGCAGATTGTTAATGGTAAATTTTTTGAAAATTTCATAATTTTTTAACTCTTCCAACCCTTCTCCCCCCATCAGTTTTGACGTTGACAAATCTAAGGGGAAAGGATTATTCGAAACTAATTTTTCTTTTACTTTAATTAACTCCTCTAACTTTTCCTTGAAAATTTTGTACCTTGAAGTAATATGTGCCAAATCATTAGCCTCTTGGTTTTCGACTCGAGGGACATGTGTCAATTCATCGAATTTTCTTAACAGTGAGTTCACTTTTATAAAGTACATAAGTAAATTCTCCTTGATGCATTTGTACTCTTTTATTAGTTATTTAACAACCAACTCTAAGTCTCCCCTAATTTCGACTCCTTTTCCCCCCAAGCCTAACATAATTTTAAAGCTTGCAATCGAGGCTTCATACTCAACCTCGTTTATGGAGAAACAACCTTTGATTTTGAATTTGAACTCTGTTTGGATTCCTTATGGGTAAATCACTACTATAAAATGTGTATTCAATAATGCCATGGTCATCATGATTCTTCCCTACATCGTGGTGACATCTCTAAACTAAGGCGCTGCCACATTTATTTTGTTTTTTGATTAAAAATTATTTGTGTATAACAACGGTTGAAGAACCAACCATGGTAATACAATCAAACTTCATGGGTTTGAACCTCGTCGCCATAAAATATTTTATTCCTTTACATTAAGGTGCACCTTTTCTTTTTTATTTATTTTAAAACTCACAAATAAAAGGGATATCGCTACGGTGCTTTTGTTTAACCATTGTGATATATTTATAATAAATAAATACTTATCAATATGGTTGATAGTGTTAACTGTTGTGAAATAGTCCTATATATAAGCGAATTAACTCTCACTTATTGATAGTAGCGTTGTTTCCTTCACAGCGAAACCCTAGCACACATTTTTTCTCTTCTTCTTCGCCATTATCCGTGAAACATGTACTTCACACATTAAGGTATTCTTCTTCATCCATATTGTTTTTATATAGTTCCCCATTATCTCGTTTGTTGCATGTTGTTTTTGTTGATTGTTCTCATTTTTTCAGATTCATCTTCACTACCTTAACAAGGACCATACTTTGGCTATGGTACATATTGTTTATGTTGCTATGGAAAAAAGTACAAGAAACATAAATTTATGATGGAAACTTAATCCACCTTGTACTTATTCTTTATAGCTTCACAAATAATATGTTTTTCATACTTTGTTTACAAATAAGTTTACAGTTTCACATGTTGGTAACTTTCATGGTTATTGTAGGACTCAACAAGAACAAAAACATTTTAGTGAATGAAGAAACAACAACGGTAGAAAACTTCATCTAGTTTGAGATACAATGATAATAAATATAATAAGTATGAAGCTATTTTGTAAGCTTTTTCCTTCTTAAATTTCTTTTTCATTGCTTCACAAACGAGATGAACTTCATAATTGATTCCTGTTCCATGATTAGTTTCAATAAAAGGTGCATCCTGTAAATTTATAATATATCTTTTTCATTGCTCACAAATTTATAATATTTGGTTCTGTTGTATGATGTTATTTGAGTTTATTATATTCTATGTAGATTGTTTGTTTCATAACCATCACTTAAACACATTCATTTAAATTGACATAGATACTTATAATCTACAAATTAAGTTGTATTTGAAAACTAACTTATATCAATCAATGTTTCTGAATTTCATGCGTCTCATCGTTCATTTCATGCTCTTTTACATATAGATTATGGTATAATGACTTGGCTCCTCTGATGCATCGATGTCTTCGATTATAGTTAAATTTCATTAACTATAATTTATTGGATGATATGCCTCATCATCAACACTTATAATCGTTAAAATTACGATTATAAAAATTACGATGATAAGTGATGATGATGAGGTAGATTATCCAATGTCTTGTTATGGAAATTTAATTATAATCGAAGATAGAAATGTATCAAAGGATTTAGACCAATAAACCACAATATATATGTAAAAGAGCGTGAAATGCATGACGAGACACATGCAATCGGGAAACATTGGTTTATTTAAGTTGGTTTTCAAGAATAGTTTAATTTTCAGATTATAGACTTCTTCATTAATTTGAATGCTTGTATTTCTTTAGTGGGGTGTATGGAAAATAAGTAATCTACATATTATATAATAAACTCTAGGTACTTTCAACAACGGTTATCTATTGTAATCGTGATCAAAGGTAATTTATGTTTTATATAATTTGTTGTTGATGGGTTTCAAACTCAATACCTAAGTGAAGGAAAATCGCAATTCAAAATGCAGTGGAAATTAAAAAATTTCCTTTAGTGATCCTTATGAATGAGCATGATCAGTGATAGAAACCCTCTTGTAGCGATTTAGACCTTTGATGATGTGATCATTAATGTTAATGAAGAACAACACCTCTACTCAATACATACGAACAGATCGCTTCCAACCACAGTACTAGCTGCTTAAGAATGCAAGCTTTGAGTGAGAGAGTGAGAGAAAATACGGCTAAAGTTTCAAGACAAAATTTTCATCAAGTCAAATTCTTCAACACAAGGATTCTATTTATATCACCACTTGTGTGGGCTGCAAGCTAAAAGTCCAATTAAGGCTGCAAGCTAAAAGCCCATTAAGCCTACGAGCATCATACTTTATGATGTACCATATATCACTTAAGCGCGTGGTACCTTACCATATTTCGTATTCCACTTAAGTGAAATGTACCTTATGATGTTCCTTATTTACTCTATATCTCATCAACTTGTCCTTATGTGTGTGATCATGTAGGTTTTTGTGACGTTGGCAAATATATGAAATCACACATTTAACATAATAAACAGTGAGTGGTATATAGCAACACATCACTCCTACCCAAGCCACGAAAATGTCATGTGATCTGATAAAAACCTTTTCGTGATAATACTTGTGTATACAATTACACTTTTACCTTTATGTCTATATTGGACACAAGGAATAGACTGTGTCACCCTTATTCAGCTCAATATTGGGCCCTTAGACATTTATCCTGTTACGCGTGATGGGAAAATTCCATTTAGGTCACTCATGTCCCTTGGCATGCTTTGTGAAGTACCCATCAACTATCTTTATGGTCATCCAGTTACGGATAATGTTTGATCAACAATAAAGTACTTGACTCCACACCTAGGATCCATAGTGGTTTCCGGTTGAAGAGTGGTATACACCATTATCACCATGAGAATAACTTATGACACTTTACATAACATTCTATGTAGTATTCTAATCGCGGGTCAATCCAGTATAAATATTACTCCTAATATTCATACATATGTAAAGACTTGATAACTCCTTATTCACAATCCATGAGATGTGATCATCAGTCTTTCTACATAATAGTCTCAATTCTTTAATGTTATTCTACTTCACAATAAAGCTCGACTATGAATACTTTAAGAATAATGTCCTTATTTTTAATGAGATCTCATGATTAAGTCACACTTAACGTTTCATTAAACATACTAACTATTCTAGGGACTTTATTATTTTGGAAAAATAAACATAATAAAGAAATGCCTTTTATTATTAATAAATAATTCAATACAAATACTAAAAATATTGGCCTCCAGGACTTACACCAACAATCTCCCACTAGCACTAGAACCAATCAGGCATACCCCTAATACCCATAGATATAGTATGGTCATCATGCTTCTGCTGTGAAGAGGCTTTATTAATGGATAAACAACATTGTTAGGTGTAGGTACTCTGCATATTTTCACATCTCCTCAGTCTATTACCGCTCGAATGAGGTGATAGCGTATAAGAATGTTTTTGGATCATTGGTGAGATCTAGGCTCCTTAGTTTGTGCGATAGCACCACTTTTATCACAATAGAGATCAATGGGATCCACAATGATAGGGACTATGTGAAGTTCACTAATGAACTTCTTGATCAAAACAACTTCCTTTGCTACATTCGAGGCAGCAATATACTCAGCCTCGATCGTAGAATCAACAACTGTATCTTGCTTTGAACTATTCCAGCTCACAGCGCCACCATTTAAGAAAAACATATAACCAGATTGTGATCTAAAGTCATCCTTATAAATCTAAAAGCTAACATTGGTTTATCCAGTTACAATAAGCTCTTCATGACCTCCATATATCAAGAATGAGTCCTTAGTCCTTCTCAAGTACTTAAGGATATTCTTGACACCCACCCAGTAAGCATCACCAGGATCAGATTGGTACCTACTCGTTACACTTAAAGCATACGAAACATCTAGTCGAGTACATAAAATGGAATATATGATAGATCCTATTGCATATGCATATGGAATCTTATTCATGCGATCCTTTTATTCCTTAGTTGAAGGGGATTATTTTTTGATAGACACAAGCCATGTTGCATAGGTATGAATCCTTTCTTGGAATCATGTGTATTAAAGAGTCTCATTACTTTATCTATATATGTACTCTGACTTAGGACAATCAGTTTTTATGATCTATCTCTATAGATCCTGATTCCTAATATATAGGCTGCTTCACCCAGGTCTTTCATAGAAAAGCATTTCCCTAGACAAGTTTTCACTTGTTGTAAGGTAGGGACATCGTTTCCAATGAGTAATATGTCATCTACATATAATACTAGGAATACGATCATGCTCCCACTAACCTTCTTGTAGACACAAGACTCATCTTTATTCTTAATGAATCCATATTGTTTACTGTTTCATCAAAACAAATATTCTAGCTTCTGGGCTTCTTCTGGTATGTCAAATCCTTTAGGCTGTGTCATGTACACATCCTCAAGAATTAAGGAAAACAATCTTGACATCCATCTTCCATATTTCATAATAATGATATGCAACGATAATAAATAAAATCCGAACAGATTTAAGCATTGCAACTGGTGAAAAGGTTTCATTATAGTCTGCCCCGTGAATTTGTTTATAACCTTTTGCAACCAGTCTTGCCTTATAGGTATGTACCTTACCATCTATGTCAGTCTTCTTTTTTAAAGACCCACTTGCATCCTATAGGATTAACTCCTACAGCTGGCTCTACCAAGGTCCAAACCTGGTTTATGTACATGGAATCCATTTTATATTTCATGGCTTCTAGCCATTTCTAAGACTCGGGACCAGTAATGGCCTCTTGGAAGGTCACAGGCTCATCCCGGTCCATGAGAAATACTTCACCTTGATCATTTATGAGATATCCATATCTCTCAGGTTGGTGATGTATCCAGTTTGACCTACACTGGTCTTGTTCTACTTGAGAAGGTTGCTCTTTAACAACTACTTATGTTTATTGCTTTCATTCCTTCAAGATATACTTTCCTCCCAGTGATTCCTTTGGAAATAAAACCTTTTTCCAAAAAAAATCCAGTTCAAGCGGCAAACACTTTTCCCTCAGAAAGATTGTAAAAGTAATATCTTCTTGATTCTTTAGGATATCCCACAAATAAGCATTTGTCAGATTTGGGCTCAAGCTTAGTTGAGATTTGTCGTTTCACATAAAATTCACAACCCCAAATCTTCATGTAAGACATATGTGGTTTCTTACCACTCCATATCTCATATGGTGTCTTCTCAACCTTTTTGGATGGAACATGGTTAAGTGTGTAAGCTATTGTCAACAGAGCATGTCCCCAAAAAGAGTTTGGAAGATCGGTGTGACTCATCATGGATCAGACCATGTCTAACAAGGTTCAGTTTCTTCTCTCTGATACACCATTTCACTATGGTGTTCTTGGAGGAGTGAGTTGGGATACAACACCACTCTTTTAGATGGTCATCAAACTCTAGGCTTAAATATTCGCTGCCTCGATCTGATGTAAGAACTTTAATATTCTTACCTAGTTGGTTTTATACTTCATTTTAAATTCCTTGAAATTTTTAAAGGTCTTAGATTTGTGTTTCATTCGATACACATAACCATATCTACTGAAATCACCAGTAAATATGATGAAGTATTGAAAACCTCCTATGTCTGGTATGTTCAGTGGTCCACATACATTAGTATGTATGAGAGCCAAAATATTATTAGGCCTTTCACCTTTTCCTATGAATTGGAGACTTTGTCATCTTTCCAATTAAACAAGATTTGCATGTCTCATATGATTCATAATCAAAAGAGTCCAAAATTCCATCTTTATGGAGTTTGGAAATGCGCTTCTCATTTATGTGGCCTATGCGACAATGCCAAAGATAACTTGGATTTAACTCATTTGGTTTAATACTTTTAGTATTAATGTTATAAATTGTCATTTTAAGATCAAGGACATACATTCCATTGTTCATTTGTGCATAAGCATAGAATATATCATTCAAATAAATAGAGCAAAAATTATTCTTTATTATGAATGAAAAACCAAACTTGTCTAAACAAGAAACAAAAATAACATTACTGCTAATTGCAGGTACATAATAATAGTTCTATAATTGAATTATTAAATCACTAGGTAAAGTTAATACATAAGTTCCAATAGATAAAGAAACAACCTTTGCTTCATTGCCAACTTATAGATCAACTTTACCTTTTTCCAACTCTCTACTACTTTTTAACCCCTGCACATTGGTACAAATGTGAGAACCACATCCAGTATCTAATACCCATGATGAATAAGTAGATAAATTAATTTCTATAACAAAAATACCTTAATTTAAAGTCTCTACTCCATTCATATTATCCTCCAGGTACTTTGGGTAGTTTCTCTTCCAGTGTCCAGTCTTACCGCAATGGAAGCAAGTGCCCTCTTTTGCTATGCCTCCGCTAGGCTTTAAAGCAGAAGCAGTAGGTTTGGGTTTGGAAACTTCCTTGCCTTTACCTTTTCCACCTTGATTGATAGGCCTTTTGTTCTACTTCTTTCCATTGCTGACCATCAGAATGAACTTCTCTTTTGGCTTCAGATTCTGCTCAATAATTCTTAACATGCTTAGAGGTTTTAGAATAATTTTGTCCATATCATTCATGTTGAAATTAAGGACAAATTGACTGAAGCTCTCTAGCAACGATTGCAAGATCAAATCAGTCGCAAGTTCCTTTCCGAGGGGAAAATCTAATCTTTCAAGGTTTTCCACATACTCAATCATCTTGAGTACATGGGTACCTACAGGGGTTCCCTCAGTTAACTTGCTATGAAAAAGGGCTTTAAAACTTCAAACCTCTCATGCCTTGTCTGCTTTTGATAAATGATCATATTGAATGCTGTCGTGTTCTCATGTTGCTTTTACAATTCCGAGTTCATGGTAGCCAACATGAGGCAAGCAATTTCATTAGCATCATCGACATGCTTCTTATAAGCATATCTTTCAGTATTAGATGCAGAACTAGGAGGTTCCTCTTCAGGAACTGGTGTCTCTATGACATACAACTTTTGTCATGTTTGAGGATAATCCTCAAGTTTTGGTGTCAATCTAAAAAATTTGTCCCAAACATTTTTTCCTTGTCAAGAATTGATCACAAAATGTTGTTGGATGTGTTTTGATTCATGAGGGAATGAGATGAGAAAATAAGTTGCATCAAGAGATTAAGAGAAAGGCACGACACACATGTCGCATTTTAAAATCCCAAAATAAAATAAAGGAATTTAAGGCCATAATTGATCATTACAAGACAACAATAATAAAACACTTTAGTATTATTAATTTAAATTTTGTTAATTATATAAATCAAATTAAATTTTGGCGATTGATCACACTACGCAGAGTTAGTCGGGGGTTCCGCTGTCGGGTCAGAGTTAGTCGGTGGCACAACTCTTGTGTTGTTACAACCCTAACTGCATAACTCTCTGACAGCACAACCTGTATGCCGTCATGAACCCTAATGAAAATAATTTCATATCATTAAACACAACGCGGTTGATGATTCAATATGATCGATCAACGTGCCATTGCTTCACCATACTAACATCGAATTCTATAACAAATGAACAATGATCTTTTAAAAGAATAACAATCATTATATGATTGAATGGAAGAAATTGAAATGGTATATCCAATATACCATCTTTGCACCAAAATTGTTTATATCATATATAAAGTTTATTGATCATATTAGTGTAACTTATGGACGATCAATGTATCGCTGCTTCACCATACTAATGTCAGATTCCAAAGCATAGCCAACATCGATTCATCCAAACCGTACACACCATGATGCCAAAATTTAATTTACTCTATTATTATTCAATTCATTCTGTGTTTTAATCGGATTAATATAGAAAATACAGAAAATAAATAGCTATCAGATCCATGGTTTCGTAAGTGGCTCTGATACCACTGAAGGAAAATCGCTATTCAAAACACATTGGAAATTAATTTTTTTCCTTTAGTGATCCTTATGAATGGGCATGGTCAGTGATATAAATTATTACCTCTTGTAGCAATTTACACCTTTGATGATGTGATCACGAGCGATGATGAAAAATAACACCTCTATTCAATCCACACAAACATATCACTTCCAATCACAGTGCTAGCTTCTTACAAATGAAAGCTTTGAGTGAGAGAGTGAGAGAAAATGTGGCTAAAGTTTCAAGACCGAATTTTCATCAAGTCAAATGCTTCAGCATAAGGTTTCTATTTATAGAACCACTTGTGTGGGCTGCAAGCTAAAAGCCCAATTAAGGCTGCATGCTAAAACGAATCACAGCGCCAATCATCTTCTTCCTCTCGACCAATGGTGTCGCAACCAACTTCTTCATTGCCGATTCGATCCTAACCTCCACGGTCTCTTCTTCTTCAAATCCTTGCTGCCATGGTCATCATCCCCTCTGATCTCCATTCAAATTCTTCAATCCTCTATCAACTTCGAATGCCATGACCACGTATCTCCCATTAGCTTGCAAAGATCTTCTGTCATCTCTACTTGGCCGAAGACATTCCAACGATTCTTTTATGCTGACGAAACCTAGTGGAAGACCAGAGAACTAATTTGAATCAGGTACGAATCTTTCTTCTTTTTACGCTTTCGGATATTCTTCGTCTTTCGTGATTTCATCTTCTCTTTCAGATATCGTTGCTACGTCGTTGAATTCTTAATGAATTTTTTTTTGATGTTGAAGTATTGTTGCGTATGTATTGTTGTTATAGATTTGGTTGCTTGAATCGTGCTGTGATACGGTGGGAGAACTGACTTGAGGTTTTGCGTTTGTGTTCACAAATGTTTCAGTTTAGCAAGAGTTGCCACCGACTTTTTATTTTATCCTAAGGAAAGGTCAAAAAGCACAGGAAAGACCTTTGAGATGTTTTCTTGGGTTCAGGGAGTAGATTATGAAAAGGGAAGGTGCAAGCACCCTTTTCATCCATGGTTATCCATGGGCTCTTAGTTACTTGTCTAGATCACTTGCTTTTGCTTTTCAATTGATTGAAATGGTGCTTTGTGTGTGGTTTTGAAAGATGTTTTGAAAAGAGGCCATCGTTGTGGCAACCTTTGTAATGATTCTTGTTTGAATGTATACAAATGTGTTTTGTCTTTTTGAAAAGATTTCAATGTTTGAAAGTTTGATTTGGGAAATATTTTGAAATTGTGTTGTGAAGTGTATTTTGAAAATAGAAAGGATGTTTTTTGCAAGCTTTGATCAAGTAACTAAGAGTTATCTACCTTATTTTACTCAAAGATCTTTCCTATATGTTTTTAACCCTTTTGACAGTGTTATTTCACCATTGTATTTGGTGAACAACCTTGTGTTAGGATGTTAAACGGGACAGGCGTGGGTCATCGTATAGACCATGATAGCAATTGTGTTAAGTATCTTTGGCAAATTTTTGAGGGACTTGATCATTTTGTTTAGGCAACCAAGATAGCGTCATCGAGGGACTATGATCTTTTGTTTTGTTTTTGTTTTGCCAAAGTACCCAACATGCATAACATGGCCCATTTTTAAGGCAACTAGTGGTTGGAACCCTAAGGGTGCAAGTGTGCGTTGTGTATTGACTTTCATGTATTTTTGTCTTTGCATTAGGTCAAGCTACTTGTTGATTTTGGATTTTTGCATACAAACCCTAATCTCTAATCATGGTATAATTGAAAGCATGAAATACGAGAATTAAAAGTCTAATCTATTACAACATGATTATGGGGATGGGGGTACAATCTTTGAATGGGGTGTATTTGACAAGAAATATAAACCCTATTTTACTATTACATCCAAATTGAATCCAAAGGCATAAATATCAAATGGACAATATTTAAATAAACAAAATAAATAAATATACCAAATAATATGAATTATGCAAAAAAAGTTTATGTTTATTTTCCAAGTATGTAAAAATATTTAATGTAAAAATAAAGAACTAAATAAAAGATTAATTTTATTTGGCTAAGGGTAAAAGCCTAATTTTCTTTAAGAAAGTAAATATATTAATTATTTTATTTATGTACAATAAAAAATAAAATAGTATATGTAAAAAAAATAAAATATATTTAGAAAAAGTATTTTTTTAAGTATATTTAATAATAAAAATAAAAGTGTAATATTTTTATACTTTAATTCTAAAATACCTAATAAAATAAGAGTATATATATATATATATATATATATATATATATATATATATATATATATATATATATATATATATATATATATATATATATATATATATATATATATATATATATATATATATATATATATATATATATATATATATATATATATATATATATATATATATATATATATATATATATATTCAAGTTTTGAATAAATAAGATAAAAGTAATTCAATTGCTTTTTATGTTAAAAAATAAAAATAAAATGCAAAATAAATGTGAAAAAATTATAAAAATATTTTTGAGTATTTTTTATATTTGGAAATAAAAAAATAAAATCAGAAATGAAAATAGAATACAAAAATATAAAATATATAGAAATTGGGCCAGGGGGTGCAAAAAGTAAAATGGGGGTGTCAATAGTGAGTCAGGCCAAGCCCAGCCCACCACTTCATCTTCAACCTCTGTCCTTCACAAAAACGCGTGCGCCTATTACCAAACTTGGACATCCTGTATACGAGCTCTATTGCAAAAACACATAACATCAAAGTTGTAGAGCATTTCAAGACGAATCTAACCATATAAAAAACTAATCCTAACTCTCAAAGACCAGAGAGAATTTCTCTGGCCCTAAAATCTAACCTAATTTTTTTAGTATGTTCATGGATGAAATTCTCTTAGCATGCTTAATATAAATGAAAACTGAGCACATGTACAGCTTCATGACAATGAATACTACATTTCTTATTCACAAACCTAGGGCTAAATGTTCCTAAATAGAGAGATAGGAAGTTGACAAAAACCTGTTTCAGCTGACTTCGTGTATGGCAATGTGGAGCTTTTCAACAAGGCTTGAGATGTCTAAAAGCTTGCTTGAACTTCACTTGACCTTCTCCAATACCCTGCTTGCCTTGAATAAGCCTACAGAACTCAACCTGCACAAGCTCAAAATGAAAATGGAAAACCCTGTAAATGGAGTTACAGTTGGTGTTTAAGGTTTGTGATAGCTTGGATGAGTTATGTGGAAGATGTTTGAACTAACTTGGGGCAAAACGCACGAGCCAATTGAGCTATGGAAGTCAAGTTGCAGGTTCTGCCCTATTTTGCCAATGGAAGGTGATTTCTGGCTATGGGATGTTTGAGGGCTTCAGATGTCGTGTTTCTGGCTCAAAGGTGTGTGAGAAAGATGTTCAAAATGTTTGCACAAGCTTGTTTTGGCTGATGTTTCAGTTCTCATGTTTTGGACATGTTTCTTTTTTTGAAGCAAAATGTGGGAAGTGATTGAAACAGGCATGTACAAGCTATCCTTATTCTTTCACACTTTGCCTTTGGCCCCTCCAACTTGTAGATTTGATTTGTTGTATGAGATATGGACCAATGCTCAAGGGATTCAGTTTTGACATAAAGCACATTTAAGCAAAAATGGAAATGTACCTTTTTCTACTTAGGGATTAATTTTGTGTACAATGCCCTAATGACCAAAACAAAACCTTAGACCAATGTATTTGCATTAAATTATTGAGTGTGAAGTGGTTTAGAGGCCTGTAATCTAGTGCAAAGCATGCTGACTTGAAATTGCAACTTGTATGAACATGAACATGCCATGGATGAAAAGTGAGTTTTTGCCAACTTCAAGCCTTCAATTCTCTCTAACCACAAATGTGTTTGGAGATTTATTTTGACATTTTGGAAAGCTTGAAACATTCTATAAAATCCATATTTGAAATGCAACTTGAGATTCCAAGTGGAACTATGTGAAAAATGGCCATGAAGATGGGTCAAAATCCTGCCTAAACTAGGGTAAAATTTCACTAAGTTAAAAGTTTTAGGGACCCTTGTTCCAAAAATCATAACTTGAGATCCAAGCTTATTTTGGAAAAACTTTGTGAATAAAAGTTGTATACTTTATAGAGGACTACAACTTTCATGTTGTAAGTTTTGTTTGAGTCCAAATGCATCATAGTGAAAATGTTGGGCAAAGTTAGGAAAAATTAAGAAAATTTCATAACTTAGAAAAAATTCTAAGTTATGAAAATTTTCAACTTTAAACCCTAATTTGAAAATATGGGTTTCTTGATGAACAAGTTTCATGTTTTGAAACATTTTTATGAAAAATGACCCTTGGCACTTGATTTTGACCAAAAAGTCAAAGTTTGACTTTTCAGTGTACAATCAAAATTTGATCAGTTGACTGAAAAATTCATCTGTCAATCCAATGCAATTGAGATCTTTTGAACTTGTTGAATAGGTCAATATGATTCCAATGATCCCTTGATTCCATGCTTGAACTCAATATGCCATTGGCTAGGTCAAAAATCAGAAATTGCCTTTGTGCAGTCAAAACCCTAAAAATGACCATTTTGCCCTTTTGGTGATCTGATCAAATTTCTTGTGGAGTTGTGGTCCAAACTTGATCAAATGGTTCATATGAGTTCATAATGTTGATATGGATCAAAATCTATGAGGTTTGACTGTGAATTGGCCACAGTTGACTTTTTCCCCAATACAACTGATTTCTAGGTCAACTGTCCAATTGACTGGGCAAAAATTTGATTCAAGGCTTGAAACTTGGTATGGACAAACTTATGAGTCCAACATGAAGTATGAAAGTCACTTTTGGCATTGTAGGTCAAAAAATACCTGTGCAAACTCAAACCCTAATTTAGGTCATCAGTGCAAAGAGATGTCTTGAGCAGAGCAAACCCTAGCTTTATCTTGAGTTCAAAGAGCCTTGGGATGAGAAATGTTGATAAAAGGAGAGGGCAAATTTTGGGGTAAAACACGTGCGAACATCGAAGGTGTATGGAGATAACACAATTTAATGCAGAGAGTTGATGTGCAATGAAGAAGAAAGGTTGAGGATGAGAGAAGACACCTCCAAATTCTTGAGAAAGTTCTCAAAAAAATGACGAAGATGTTGAAGAGACCGCGAATGCAGAGAAGTATGATTGTCAGAGAAGCTTTTTCTCTCGTTTTGGTGATTATCCTCAGATTGTTGAAGAATGAAATCGATTCTGGTGAGTTTTTCTGTGTGAAGTGTATAATTGTATCGTGAATCCTCTCTCCTTCCTTTTCTGTTAGCGATCTATTATATTTTTTTTGGAAGTAATTAGAGTTTGGTTTGGTGTTAGTTTGTTGAGAGGTAGAAAACTGTTAGGGAAAACAATTAGGGTTTTTTGAAGTAGTTAGTTATAGGTTAGTCAGAGACTTTGTTAGTTACACTTGACTGTAACAAATTGGTTAGAAGAAGTTTTGGAATTCGTTATGGCTCTGCTGGAAATTTGTTACACGTCAATTTTTTGGAGGAAGTTTATTCAATTGTAAATTTTGTTACTGTTTGTTTTGTTAGTTTGGTTAATTAAAACAGAGGTTAAGGCTTAGGCTTTTGTTTTCTGTTAGGAATGCAGGGTAGTTTAGGAATGCAGTAATATGGCATTTTTCTTTATTTGAATTTGCACACATTCTGGGATTTGTATGGGCTGCTGTAACTGGAAAATCCTTTTTTCTTTTGTAGGTGGTTGAGAAGAAATTTAGGTTTATGAATTCCGTATTTTTTACTGAACCGAATTTGTGGTTACAGGGCTATTTTCAAATGAATATTGATGTTCTGTTTACACTAGTTTTAGACTGTGCAGGGCTAATTTTTTTTGAATTCTGAACCGACTTCTATTACTTTGTGAAATTACAGGTTCATGATCTGAGATTATGCAACTTTGGAAAACCTGAGATGGAGTCAAGTCTGATGCATGAAGCTTTGGGCATAGCTTGAAGATATGGTGGCTTAGGAACTTAGCAACTTAGGCATAAACTTAATTTGTAAAATCCTTTTCTTTTATCAGAGGTTCCAAAGATGTAATGGTAATCATGAAGATTTTTGTAATTCTTTGTAATGATTTGAAGATTAAATTAAAATTCCTTCAAGTATTCAAAGTGTTTTCCTTCGATGTTGTGATATCAATGTAGCATGATTAACCGTGTAATGGCATGGAACTACACATTATAATGAGTACGGTGACTTGATCTAATAGAATAATGGATTTAATACTCTTTGAATTCAGTTTGCTCTTTCTTCCTTTATTTTGCTTTTGTAACAGTGTTGATGAAATGATGATGATGATGATAACTCAGTATTGTAATAAGTTATGGTGTTATACACTTCTTGCGGTGACATGTGAAAGCCCAATAGTTTAAAATGGACTTTGAAATCACCCAATGCCATCAACCTTTAAACAATTCACATGACAACAAATGAATTTCAAACCTTGCATCAAATCCATTATATTGTCTTGCAATGAAAATAACCAAGTGAACTAAACTTTCGATGATGATAAACAAAAGAAGCCCTAGATATGAGATATGAGTTGCATGAAAGCCATGAAACCAAACCCTTAAGATCCTTATGATAACCACTTGGCATATAAAAGTGAATCTCTATCCCTGATTAATGAGAGTACTTGTTGGAACATAACCCTAGCTCACAATATCCTCTTTTGAAGTGTTGTGAGAAACCATGTCATTATCATAAACCTAATCCACTTCCTTTTAAGGCATCTTGATGAAGAATTTTAATGAAAGAAAAAGTCATCAATGAATATGAACATAAAACACTAGCTTCGCAAACCATGATTAATGATGAAACCAGTTGATTCGAGCTTGAATGAAGATGAGAACCTTAAAGCCATACAACAACCCTAATTCTTCAACATCCTTGATCCGGTGATAGATTTACTGATCGATGGTGCATGATGTGTTAAATGACCTAATGGATGTTATGTACGTAAGAAAAATTTGAGATACGTAAGCCAGATAAAAGTAAAAGGGTAGGAAAAATTTGGGGTATTATAGTTTCCCGTATTTAATCGTCTTAAACCTGAAAGTACAATTGGCGCGTGCCTTTCGGAAGTTCGAGGTAGAAGATGATTAAATACCAATACCAAAAATTTATTCTGAGAGAAAGTGTGAGTGTTTATTTATTTTTTTGATATCTTCTGGGGAAAGAGTTTTTTAGTTTTGTTTTCTAGTGAAGAGACGAAGATTAGATTTGTAATATGGCAACATAGGTTAAAGCAAGATGGAGGTTGGACTTACGACACCACATGATGCCAATACAAGACAAACGTTGTCACGAAAAGTCAGCGGATAAGGTCTACGGGCGACCTACGATCCTAAGGTGAAACGTGAAAGTGATTGGCCGAAGAACCTAGCCTAAGGGCAACCTCAAGTTAGACGATGCTCTTTGGGAAGAACCTAGCCAATGGGCGATCTCAGGTTCTAAAGCGAGACCTATGGACGATCTGCCAAAATTACTAGGCTTATGGGTGACCTATAAGGAAATCTAGATCTATGGTCGATCTCAAATTCTAAGATAAGACCTACGGTTGGCCTACCAAAACTAGGTCTACGGTTGACCTACAAGGCAATCTAGATCTACGATCGATCTAAGATCCTAAGGTAAGACCTACGAGCGTTCTACCAAAAACTAGGTCTACGGGTGACCTACAAGGGAATCTAGATCTACGGTCGATCTAAGATTCTAAGATAATACCTACGGTTGGTCTACCAAAACTAGGTCTACGATCGGCCTACAAGGGAATCTAGATCTACGATCTTAGAGGTAAGACCTATGGGTGGTCTACCAAAAACTAGGTTTACGAGCGACCTACAAGGGAATCTAGATCTACGGTCGATCTAAGATCCTAAGGTAAGACCTACGGTCGGTCTACCAAAAACTAGGTCTACGGGCGACCTACAAGGGAATCTAGATCTACGGCCGATCTATGATCCTAAGGTACGACCTACGGTCGGTCTACTAAAAACCAGGTCTACGGGCGACCTACAAGGGAATCTAGATCCACGGTCGATCTAAGATCCTAAGGTAAGACCTACGATCGGTCTACCAAAAACTAGGTCTATGGGCGACCTACAAGGGAATCTAGATCTATGGTCGATCTAAGATCCTAAGGTATGACCTACGGTCGGTCTACCAAAAACTAGGTCTACGGGCGACCTACAAGGGAATCTAGATGTACGGTCGATCTAAGATCCTAAGGTATGACCTACGGTCGGTCTACCAAAAACTAGGTCTACGGGCGACCTACAAGGGAATCTAGATCTACGGTCGATCTAAGATTCTAAGGTAAGACCTACGGGCGGTCTACCAAAAACTAGGTCTACGGGTGACCTATAAGGGAATCCAGATCTACGGTCGATTTAAAATCCTAAGGTAAGACCTACGGTCGGTCTACCAAAAACTAGGTCTACGGGCGACTTACAAGGGAATCCAGATCTACGGTCGATCTAAAATCCTAAGGTAAGACCTATGGGCGGTCTACTAAAACTAGGTCTACGGTCGACCTACAAGGGAATCTAGATCTACGATCAATCTAAGATCCTAAGGTAAGACCTACAGGCGGTCTACCAAAAACTAGGTCTATGGGTGACCTATAAGGGAATCTAGATCTACGGTCGATCTAAGATCCTAAGGTAAGACCTACGAGCGATTTACCAAAAACTAGGTCTACGGACGACCTACAAAGGAATCCAGATCTACGGTCGATCTAAAATCCTAAGGTAAGACCTGCGGTCGGTCTACCAAAAACTAGGTCTACAGGAGACCTACAAGGGAATCCAAATCTACGGTCGATCTAAAATCCTAAGGTAAGACCTACAGGAGGTCTACCAAAAACTAGGTCTACGGGAGAGCTACAATTATAAGAAGGTGGGGTTATTGGTCAAGACACGATGATTGGAGATGCGAGAATGACCAAGTTTATTGCATTAAATTTGTTGGGAATTGTGAAGGTGAAGACCACCAGCTGGGGATTTCGGGCGATATCCTCTTGTAGGGACGTATTGTTGTCCTTGAATGATTCAACTCTTTTGTGTAAGGTACCTGATCTGGCTTATGCTCCGTATGCATGTTTGAATTTCTTTTTCCTCAAAGATCCATTCTGATGGATCGGCTACGTGATTTTGAGGATGCAATGTTATGCAATGATAACTATATGCAATGCAAAGAAATAGGCTTCATGAGGATAATCGAATGCTTATTGGGAACCGTTGTTCTCCACTAGGGATGCCAATGCACATCAGTGCTGGAAACCTGCAGTACCAAAGATTGTTGGGATACTGATAAGAATTTGCAGTGGGGAGCTCATGATACAGGAGATTGTTGACTACTCCGCTAGAGATTGAATTCCTGATGAAGCAAGTCTTCAGGTACGTCACTGAATTTTGAATTGTGTTGTTGGGGAAGAGATAATGAACACCATGTGGATTTCTTTGAATACATGCCCGAAGTTTACGCCACACTGGGGAATTATCGAATTACCTCTTGAATCACTTGGGAATAAAATATGGGCATGGACACCTGTGAATGCCCCAGTTTAGCTCTGTGAATGCCTCAGTTTACTCCACTGGGGATGTCTTGATTCACTCCATTGGGGATGCACTTGCGTGTGCCAAGTCAAACAGCAACTCTAAACTTTCTGAATTCACTTGGGGAATCAGGTTTGAAATTGTCTGTAGTAGATGAAGGCAACTTTGTGCGCTAGCTAGGTCAGAGTGACAGTTATGATGCTTTTAGCTTAGTTTGTCTCGTACAACATAATTGGCTTGAGCAACTTTGCAAGTATGGATGAAGGATGCCCCTGTCTGGAGGATCTCTGAGAAGATCTATGCTGAATAGAAGACCGAAATGTTCGTTCCACAGTAAGATATGAGGTGGTCTACCCCAATCTCTTAAATCACGAAATAAATTTCTCTTGATTACAACTTTCTTGGAGATATTTGTCGAATCTCGACGTAACTACCCCAGGTTGAATGAATTCTGAATAGATTTCTCGACATGATGTACTCTGATTGATAGAGCTTGAAGAGATTCATAGATGTCATAGCCTATGATTGATAGCTTTGAGGGAATGCCCCCAGATTTGGCTGAGCTTAGAGAGATCGACTCTCGACTTGATTGCCCCAGATTGGCAGAATCTACTAACTTCATCCCTAAAGGGTACTCAGACTGTGAAGCACCAAGATGCTTTCTCTTGACAGGATCACTGGTTAATATGCCCCTGGATAAGTCATTTCTCTTGTGATAGATGACTTTTTCTTCAATAGAGTATTCAAGCCTTTCTTCTTTGACAAGATTGAGCTCTTTACCGATTGTTCATTGTGTAAACTTACTTGATGTCAATCAGTTATTTTGTATGCACAATAATGTTTATTATGAGAATAATAATTCTAATGTAACACATATGTAAGTCTTGAAGTTTGAAAAAACTTTGAATGAAATGATGTCAAAAATTTGTTGTGAACAAGTCACTAGCTAGAGAGCAACATTTGCAAATTCTTTATTTTTATGAAAGATAATGCAAGCACATGATGCCAACACAGATATTCAAACATACCTCTTAGGAGTCATTTAAATGCTATCTCGTTGTAGCACGCTTTTGAATTGACCCATGCTTCAGTTAGGACTTTGAAAGGGTTGTAACGTGGTCTGGTTCACGGTTTTAGAAAAAAGGATTTGAGGCTCAAAATTATTTAGTGCCCACCTATTCTCCATGATGTTCTCCATTCCTACACTCAATTGACCCGATACAAGCGTTCAACTCTCGAGGAGAGTTTGCGATGGTTGAGGAACCACTGAGGTCTCTTGGACACGACAGTCATAAATTTCTGATTTCAGTGTCTGATCACACTACCTTGTTCTTTCATGAGGATTTTCATTGGTAATCCTTTTCTCGCCTTTTAAGCTTTTCACTTTCTTCCTTGCTTTCCCTAATTTTTTCCTGGATAAATTCTTTTGAATTTCTATTTGGAAGTCCAGTGGGATTCCCTAACTTTTGCCTAAGTGACTTGTTTTCAAGTTTTGACTTAGCAGGGCTTTTTGTTTCTTTCTTATTCATAATTTCCATTTTGAACAAGTTGTTGATCTTTGTGTTGCCTTTGATTTGTCAGAAGTGATTGTGACTGTGTGAGTCTTTGGTAGGTGAGAGATGACCATTGTTGTATCATCATCTGATCTCAGCTTCTTGATGTGCGAGAGACGCCCATTGGGATATCATTAGTTGATGCACGTTGTTGATAGATGAGGGTTAACCATTGTGGTTTTGACTTTCCTCAACCTTTTGATGGATAACCATTATTGTATCCTTGGATGCACACTCTTGATGAGTCCTGAACGCTTGATCAAATTAACTGAACACTACCTGCCCCAGGGTTAAAATGAGGGTTTTTTCTGAACAGAAAAGAAACTCCTACTTCGAAGGCTCAGAGGGGTTAACGAGGTTCTATCTCCCTTATATCTCTGGTGTTTAGGAATTGAAATAAGGTATGTACATCATCAGCGGGGTCTTACTCAAAATCAAACCAACCAGAGATTTGTTGTGTTCTTAGATTATCGTCATCCTCCTTCTAATCCTTACCTAAGCATAAGACTTGGAAACTTGGCATCAATATGAAAGTAAAACATTTAAATAGTGACAATGAATGGATGAATAAAAATGAAAGGAACACTTCAAGACAAGCAAACTTATTGCATTAAGATTTTCATTCAAAAATAGACAAGTTTCTATATACAAGCAATGTTTAAACAAACAAGCAAGAGTGCAAATGAAAATGCAGTAAAGAGACAAATGATCGCCATTGTTGAGGAGACTTGACTCTGTATGGACTTGTTGGTTCTGATGACTTTCTGTAGCCTTGATGCTTAAATGGATGAGATAATTCCACTTCTGATCTGATATGAACACAACAGTCTCTGAATTGATCATGTCTTGGACCTGGTCTCTAATTGACATACCATCTTCAATCGAATGGCCATGTGTTCTAGAATAATATGCATATATGGTTCTTTTAGGAGAGCAAATGAATGGTTTACCAAGCGAATCGGCATAAACTGTATCGCCAAGTATATTGCGCCACAAAGAAATAATACAGTTCATCTTCTATCAGAACAACAGAAACATCCTCCTGGTGAGAAAGAGTCTGGCAGTTGGCCAAATAGGAATTGGACCTTTATAATAGACGCCAGACAAGTGATGGGCTTTATACTTCAACCCCTTTGTAGTTTTCGATATCAAAACCGGGTGCCCCATAATAGGGGATACATCTAGCACGTGTAACGCAATCAGAAGAGATGTTTATGGGAAGAGGACTCTGAAGATTAGATTCAGAAATAACAGGATGTAATGCATTGGGCTTGTACCAACATGCTCCTCGGGCTTATTCTGTTTTTGCTTAAAAGCTTTTTTTCATGAATTCACTAGGGGAATAAAGACTGACTACTATTGAACAGATCAGGGAATGCAAAGCTGTGGAGAGTTCCCCTGATTGAATAGTTGGATGCCCCGGTGTGGTAACCACATGGTCAGCAAGAATGAAGCATTGATATAATATCCCATAGTAAATGGGAACCATCTTCTGATAAGATGTTCCAAGAACTCGAGATTGTATAGCACTTCATGGTTGAAAGTGTTCCCCAAAGGATGAGGAGAAGAGAGAACCTTTGTTATGGTAGTAGGTGCAAGATTGTTGACATTATCATCGGAGCTTTCATGACCTGGCTCATCTGAGTCTTCAATCAATTGTCTCCCTTCTCGAAGAATTTCTGACTACAGGCCAAAGCTTGCATGTACACCACAGAGTTATTCCATAAATGATCCCTGAGCATGTGACAGTAAGAAATCAAGTTTGAACTTCTAAGGAGAACACCTGGTATGAATAAGAATCCCCAGTCTTTGAGTACCTGTTATGGATGCACGAATATGCATGGGGTGCATGAATGAATGTCGTGTCATGTTCTGTCATTTCCATGAAATTTACGTGCTTTGATTTTGATTTTATGCAAGTAAGGGATGGAAAATTTCAGCACGATACTTACAAATATGCTTCCTAGAAATAACAGAACATGTATGTTAAGCATGTGGTTAACCATGTTATGTATGAAAAGGAATGGGATCAAAGTTCCATCATTTCTGAATATGATTGTTGCACTGTTCTGAATATTATCAGATCAAAGGTCAGGCATAGATTCTGCACATACAAGAACCAAGTACCCTGTAGATTATCAATTGTACGAGATCAAGGCTTATGGAACATTAGATACCGATGAGTCTTTTCTGAACATGTTGGGAATACCAAGATCGAAGGCCCCGATGAACCTCCAAATAAACAAGTCAGGAAATCAGAAAATAAATCCGAGAACCCCATAGTCACCAACATAATATAGCATCTGAATAAGTCACCAACAGAAATCCAGAACATAATCATTAGAACAAATAATCATTATCTGATCATGAGTAACCATCTAAACATGGTCACCACCTGTACCTGTGATGATAACTCCCTCCCCACTCACGGGTGAAGACTAGGTCAAGGTAAGGCAAGGGTAACTCGAAAATCACGGGTTCGCTTAAAAGTAAAATCATCGCAACAAGGACGTGCATGATGAAAGTACCTCCAATTGAACCTCATCTGAGCATGGTATATGACGTGACTACACTAGTTTGACCATATCCTATAGCCGTTATGTCCCCACTCTATTCCTAGTGTCCTAGTGCACTCTGGCCTGGGTACTAGACCTTTTACCTCAATAGTAACATCCCCACCCAATCAAGAAGCAGATCCAGTACAATAGTAGTATATGGAAAACAGTAAAATGCAATGCATACATATGCACAAGTATATACAAAATGAATAAGTCATAAAGCATATAAATAAACACCCAAAGATTTGGATGAAAGGGGAAATTTCTACCTAATGTTAGCATGCATGGTTTGCAACCTAAGGTCTAACTCGCATCCAAATGGAGCAAGCACATCCTAAGGGAACATGGTACGTACAAGCATAAAGCAAACAAGCTAATAAGCTCAAGAGAGCACACCTAGAGATATCCTATCTAATTTAGCATGCCAAAGAAAGTCTAACAAAACTATCAAACTATCCTATAGGGAACATCCAATGAGAGCAAAGTCGTGATCTCAATTTCTAAATTGAGTGACTCATCGATCAACAAGAAATAAAGGAAAGCGATAAAATCCTATAGGGAGCATGCACTGAGAACAAAGTCGTGATCTCAATTCCTAAATTGAGTGACTCATCGATCAACAACCAATGAAACAAACACAAGCATAACACATATAACAAATGAAGTGCGGAATGCCTGCTACAGGTCTTTAAACAGCGACTTCGAGTGCACACTCTTTATTTCCTACTTCTCATGGTATCTAGAAAAGCGGTAAAGAAATGCAATAAAGTGCGAAACTGAGGAATAAAATAAGGTCACGATACCGAACGGAAAAGGTCCGTTGCCTCTTCAAAGCCATGCAAGTGATAAGAAAACTCTACAGAAGCTGCTTCACACAAGCAATCGAAAAAGTAATCTCCAAGCATTCCCCATTGCGAAAGTTACATCAATATCCTATCACAAAATCTTAGCTAAAAATGATAACAAAGATGATTGTTAAACATAAAAGTAATAATAGAAAATTCTAATAAAATTCTAAAGAGGAAGCCTAAGAATTCTAAAATATATGCTACTATTTTGTATCATTTTCATCATCAAAATTATAAAAAATAATTTGATAACATTCTACACAAAGGGGGTGCGAAAAGAGGAGACATGGTGTAGCAAAGAAAGAGCTAAATGTTATGGTCCAAGCTGAAGGTCCAATACACATTTTTTGCTTCAGCCATAAAAAACAACTCCAAGAAATGGCTATGGGCCTCAAGAGAACGTGACTCGGCCCACCAATCATACCAAGGTCCCTTCACTTTTAGCAAATTTGATATTTTATACCAAAAAAGGGTACAAGAATAATTATAAAAAAGAAAGAATCAAAAAGGGATGATACGGTGCGTTTGGCAGAGATGCTAGGGTTGAAAATCTAATGGATGTTTATCTCCTTCAATAACTTAACTCATTTCTTCTTCAAAATGAATCACGGCACCGGTCATCTTCTTCTCTCGACCAACGGTGCCGCAACCAACTTCTTCATCGCTGATTCGATCTTAACCGCCATGATCTCTTCTTCTTCAAACCCTTGCTGCCATGGTCATCATAACCTCTGATATCCCTTCAAATTGTTCAATCCTCTATCAACTCCGAACACCGTGACCATGTATCTCCCATTAGCTTGCGAAGATCTTCTGTCATCTTTACTTGGCCGGAGACATTCCGACGATTCTTCTATAATGACGAAGCCTAGTGGAAGACCAGAGAACTAATCTGAATTAGGTACAAATCTTTCTTCTTTTTGAGCTTTAAGATATTCTTCGTCTTTCGTGATTTCTGCTTCTGTTTCAGATATCGTTGTTGCGTCGCTGAATTGTTGATGATTTTTTTTATGTTGAAGTATTGTTGCGTATGCATTGTTGTTGCAGATTCGGTTGCTTGAATCGTGTGAAGATAGAAGGTGTATGGAGATAACACAATTTAATGCAGAGAGTTAATGTGCAATGAAGAATAAAGGTTGAGGATGAGAGAAGACACCTCCAAATTCTTGAGAAAGTTCTCAGAAAAATGACGAAGATGTTGCAGCGACCGCGGATGCAGAGAAGTATGATTGTCAGAGAAGATTTTTCTCTGGTTTTGGTGATTATCCTCAGACTGTTGAAGAATGAAATCGATTCTGGTGAGTTTCTCTGTGTGATGTGTATAATTTTATCATGAATCCTCTCTCCTTCCTTTTCTGTTAGCGATCTGTTATATTTTTTTTGGAAGTAGTTAGAGCTTGGTTTGGTGTTAGTTTGTTGAGAGGTTGGAAACTGTTATGGAAAACAGTTAGGGGTTTTTGAAGGAGTTAGTTATAGGTTAGTTAGAGATTATGTTAGTTACACTTGACAGTAACAAATTGGTTAGAAGAAGTTTTGGAATCCGTTATGGCTCTATTGGAAATTTGTTACACGTCAGTTTTTTGGAGGAAGTGTATTCAATTAGAAAGTTGGTTACTGTTTGTTCTGTTAGTTTGGTTAATTGAAACAGAGGTTAGGGCTCAGGCTTCTGTTTTCTGTTAGGAATGCAGGGTAGTTTAGGAATGCAGTAATATGGCATTTTTCTTTATTTGAATTTGTATACGTTCTGGGATTTGTATGGGCTGCTGTAACAAGAATTTCCTTTTTTCTTTTGTAGGTGGTTGAGAAGAGCTTTGGGTTTATGAATTCAGTATTTTTTCTGAACCGATTTTGTGGTTGCAGGGCTATTTTCAAATGAATATTGATGTTCTGTTTACACTGGTTTTAGACTATGGAAGGCTAATTGTTTTTGAATTCTGAACCGACTTCTATTGCTTTGCGAAATTGCAGGTTCATGATCTGGGATGATGCAACTTTGGAAAACCTGAGGGTGAGTCAATTCTGATGCATGAAGCTTTAGGCATAGCTTGAAGATATGGTAGCTTAGGAACTTAGAAACTTAAGCATATACTTAATTTGTAAAATCCTTTTCTTTTATCATAGGTTCCAAAGATGTAATGGTAATCATGAAGATTTTTGTAATTCTTTGTAATGCTTTGAAGATTCAATTACAATTCCTTCAAGTATTCAAAGCATTTTCCTCCGATGTTGTGATATCAATGTAGCATGATTAACCGTGTAATGGTATGGAACTACACATTGTAATGAGTATGGTGACTTGATCTAATAGAAGAAATGAATTTAATACTCTTTGAATTTAGTGTGCTCTTTCTTCTTTTATTTTGCTTTTGTAACGGTGTTTATGAAATGATGATGATGATAACTCGGTGTTGTAATGAGTTATGGTGTTATACACTTCTTGCGGTGACATGTGAAATCCAAATAGTTTAAAATGGACTTTGAAATCATCCAATGCCATCAACCTTTAAACAATTCACATGACAATAAATGAATTTCAAACCTTGCATCAAATCCACAATATTGTCTTGCAATGCAAATAACCAAGTGAACCAAACTTTCGATGATGATAAACAAAAGAAGCCCTAGATATGAGATATGAGTTGCATGAAAGCCATGAAACCAAACCCTTAAGATCCTTATGATAACCACTTGGCATATAAAAGTGAATCTCTATCCCTGATTAATGAGAGTACTTGTTGGAACAGAACCCTAGCTCATAATATCCTCTTTTGAAGTGTTGTGAGAAACCATGTCATTATCATAAACCTAATCCACTTCCTTTTAAGGCATCTTAATGAAGAAGTTTAATGAAATAAGAAGTTATCAATGAATATGAACATAAAACCCTAGCTTCGTAATCCATGATTGATGATGAAACCAGTTGATTCAAGCTTGAATGAAGATGAGAACCTTAAAGCCATAAAATAACCCTAATTCTTCAACATCCTTGATCTCGTGCTAAATTTATTGATCGATGGTGCATGATGTGTTAAATGACCTAATGGAGGTTATGTACATAAGAAAAATGCGATATGCGTAAGCCAGATAAAAGTAAAGGGGTATGATAAATTTGGGGTATTACAATAATATCTAGCATCACATTACTGCTACCCAGGTAACGGAAATGTCATGTGATCTGACAAAAACCTTTTTGTGGTAATACTTGTGTATACAATTACCTTTTTTCCATTATGTCTATATTGAACCCAAGGCATGGATTGTGTCACCCTTGTTCAGTTTAATATTAGGCCCTTAGACATTTATCCTGTTACGCAGGATGGGAAAATTCCATCTAGGTCGCTTATGTCCCTTAGCGTGCTTTGTGAAGTACCTATCAACTGCTTTTATGGTCATCTAGTTACGGATAATGTTTGATAAGAAATAAAGTACTTGACTCCATATCTAAGGTCCATAGTTGTTTCAGTTCAAAGGGTGGTATACACCACTATCACCATGAGAATAACTTATGACACTTTGCATAACATTCTATGTAGTATTCTTATAGCGGGTCAATCCAGTATAAATATTACTCATAATATCCATACCAATGTAAAGACTTGATAACTCCTTATTCATGATCCATGAGATGTGATCATAAGTCTTTCTACATAATAGTCTCAATGCTTTAATGTTATCCCAGTTCACAATAAAGCTTGACTACTGATACTTTAAGAATAGTGTCCTTATGTTTAATGGGATCTCATGATTAAGTCACACTTAACATTTCATTAAACAAACTAACTATTCTAGGGACTTTATTATTTTGGAAAAGCAAACATAATAAATAAATACCTTTTATTATTAATAAATAATTTGACACAAGTACTAAAAATATTGTCCTCTAGGTCTTACACCAACACTAAGTGTATATATCATAATGGTTTATAAGCATAACCATTGTGATATATGGCGCGCGCCCTGCCTTTCAATAACAGTCTCTAGACCATGGTGGAAACAACAAACTTACAACGACAGGTTACTTTACAATGATATGTCACGACTGATAGAATCCTTTTTCCAGCCGTTGTGAAAGGGGTTTTCCGTAGTAGTGAATGATCTGAATTCCAATTCTAATTCTATTTTTATGACTGAAACCATCAAAGTAAAATATACAAGGTTTAAACCTATGAAACCTTGTTTTATTTTGACTACTGCTTGGTCAACAATAAAGTCATCCACAACTTAGCCTTTCATAGCTTTTAAAGGCGCATAAGTAAGAGTATATGTTGTTAAAGCTAAAGCCTATTTCCTAATTTGACTATGTAAAATAGGCATCGATAACATGTGCTTAACAACACCAAAATAAGAATAAACAAATATGTTTGTTGGCTTTATATCACACTTCAATTTAGTACCTGCAAAATACAAACACATACTTAATTTTTCTATTAGGCTATACCTAGTTTTTGCATAATTTAGAACTTGACTAAGGTAATAAATGGATTTTTTTACACCATCATCATCCTCTTGGAATAACATACTTCCTACAGTCAGTTCAAAGGCATAAATATATAACTTCATAGGTCTATTCCTCATTGGAGGCAACAAAGCATAAGGATTCGACAAATAAAGCTTAATCTCATCAAAGGGTTTTTTATGTTATGGTTCCCATCTGAATCCTTCTTCTTTCTTTAAACACAATATGTGGTAAAAATACTTTACTTTTATCACTTAAGTTCGAGATGAACCTCCTCAAGAAATTTATCTTGCCCAATAAAGACTGAAGTTACTTTTTATTTGTTAAGGCTTCGTATTAAGTATATCCTTCATCTTATTTTTGTTTATTTCAATGCCCTTTTTATGAACCATAAAGCCCATAAAGTTGTCTGCATGGAGAGCAAAAGGACATTTTAATGGATTCATTTTTACTTCATATTTATTCGTCATTTCAAAGGACTATCAAAGGTGGTTTAAATGACCTTTTTTGACACGGATTTGATGATTGTATCATCAATGTAAATCTGCATAAAGGTCACAATGAAATCATGAAACATATAATTCATTATCCTTTGATACGGTGCACCAGTATTCTTCATGCCAAAAGGCATCACTACCCGTTCATAGGTTCCCAAGGCCGCAGGACATGAAATTCTGTTTTCGGCACATCTTCTTCTGCAATGAAGATTTGGTTATATCTATAATAACCATCTAAAAGACTTAAGTATTCAAAGCCTACTACTGAAACCACTAGCATTTCTGCTACATGCATTGTATATTCATCTTTTGGAGTAGCAATATTAAGGTCTCTAAAATCTATTCAAACTCTAAGAGTTCCATTCTTTTTAATAACATGAACTATATTTTCTACTCATTTGACATACCTGACAGTGCATATGAACTTATTTCTCAGATTTCTTCTTTTATTTTTGACATCACCTATGGTGCAAACCTTATTGTCATCTACTTCACTAGTCTCTTGTCTGATCGAATTGGTAACTTCAACTTCACTAGGTATCGACTAAGTCCTGGCATTTCATTATAGCCCCATGCGAAGCAAGATTTGAACTCTTTAAGAAACTCAATGACTTGGAACTTCGTGCTTGTATCAATATTTGCACTGATATAAGTTAGTTTTTTTATTGCTTCATCTCCTATATCGACTTTTTCCAAAGGGTCTTGGGCTTGTATATTTTTACCTGAAGCTAGTGGATCTTTTTCAAATCCCCAAGGCTCATTGTCATAGATACAAGCAAGCCTCTGACTGTCTATACCCGGGCTCTGACCAATCTCATCTATTTCATTATCTTCAACTATAGTGGCTTTGACAACCATCTTTTATTGGGATTCGCCTCTAAGGTTATTTTTATTTTATTTCCAACCATGTAGACCGAAATTCGAGTAAGTTCGCTCGACTCAGTCATTGTTATCATCTGATTTCGGCCATCCATTATTACCTTTGATGGTCTCATACTCCCACATGAATCCATGTGTAAGGTGTAAGTTTATTTAATAATACATATCTCCCTGTAGAGAAAATCTCATTCCAGCAGGTGTACATAGCGAAATATTTTCCAATTGTCTATCAAAATTTATCTTTTTACGTGGTACACTTCCGTTAAGAAACAACTATGATCTACCTCAATATTCTCAACAATCCCATAAAATCTCCAAATTGAGATCCTCTGATGCAGTGTCGAAGGGACTACTCTTTCCCCATGAATACATTCATGAACAAGCAAAATGAAAATTCCTAACTTCAGGGGGACTTTAAACATATTTAACTCAAAGAAAAATGTACACATCATTTATAATGGTTTAGCTCATTTTTCCTCGCTAGAGCTTAATCCATTATTCAATGGTTTCACCATTGAAAATTTGTTAGTTCTTCCCCTATTTTGTAAAATTAATACAAGAGTATTTTTGGTACAACAAATAATCGATAACATTGAACACCACAAGCCAATTACTTTAGCCAACACATGTCTAAGTTGATTTTCCCTTCTGTTAAAGCAGAACACTAAAATTTCAAATCTTTCAAGATATTCACTTGATATTGATCCAAAAATCTTGATAGATACAAATATATTGCTCCAAGCTTCTGTTCTGCAACGACCTTTACTCAATCCTACCGGTACCTGTCAGGCCTTTGTTCTACCCAATAATAACTGGGAAAATAGTTCCACACCAACCTTTACATAGTTCTATCAAAGTCTTAGATGGAGTATAGATGATACTCTTCTCTTTTTTGTATGTCAATCTCCAGATACCATAGACACAAATAATCCCCACTTGTCGTACCCCAAAATTTGTCCTCCCGTTTTTCATATTCTAGAGTTTCTCGAATACTCAATTTGGCTCAGAAGTTGGTCAGACAAATTCTCCCTAGGCAACAAATCAACAATTAGGGTTTGGTATTTCTCAGAGAAAATTGAGTTTTCAAGGTTTAAAATGGTCTTCATAGGTCTTCTTGTCTCCTCAAGGATGTTTATGCTAGTTTTCAAACTTTGCATTGCAATTTTTCTCAATTGATAGCTCAGATAACTGAAAACGACTACATTGACCCAAAAATCGACCTTTTGCAAGAACAAGTTCAAATGATTGTAACTTCTTCATTATTCGATATTTTTGAGTGGTTTTTCTTGCGTTTGATTCTTCTTGATTCCATCTCCAATTTCTCTTCACAAATCAAGAGCTGATTACATGTAGAAGATCACCAAAATTCGAATACGTTAGAAGTCACATCAGGGACTTTGACCTAATCTTAAATAACTATCGTCTGATTTCTAAGAATTGTGATTTCCTAAAATTACAAGATCTTGAGACGATTATTTCTGCCTATGGTCATAAGTGATGTCGCTCACGAGTTTATCTTCAAAGATCGAAAGAAAATTATGTTTAGAAGACTTTGAAAGTTATCGAATTGTCGCAAGTCATTTGTTTGATTTCGAATGTTCTTAACCACAATTTTTTGAAGTTTGTTAATTCTATAAGATTGACGAATGTTCTTAAAGCATGTTTTTTTGGCAATGAAGTCCCATTTTAATCAAGCGTGGCGTGCGAGTTCATTTTGAATGCAAATTTGATTTGGACAAGAGGTGAAGATTAAGATTGTCATTTAGATGACCATGGTTTTGGGTTTGAGTTAACCAAGTTGGAATTGAATTCTTAAACATTTATTTTGTTTAGGAATTTTATTGGAGTACAAGGCACATGGTTTATTTGATCATTTTGTGATTGCTTGAAGTTCAAGTTACCAAACCAAGGTGTTTTATTCAAAGCATTCAATTGAGAATTGCAAAGTTTAAATTAAAACTTAAGTATTGTACAATAAATTTCATCATTTACAAATTTATTCAAGGCTTTGTGTTTATTGCATTACAAATAAAATGAATTACAAAATTTTGTCTTGTTTACAAATAATTACAAATCTGTGTTTACAAAGAAAGAAATTTTGTTCTATTTCTTCAAGTCTTCTTTGCTTCATCTTCAAGCAATCCATCCAATCCTCGCTTGCCATCCACGCCTCATGTTCATGAAACAAAGAAAAGAAAGTTAGCAATTCAAGCAAAAGTGATGTGTAAAGAAAGGAAAAAGATTCATCACTAGGGTTTGTATGTAGGAATCATATTTAAAGATGGTTTGTTTTATCATAATCCCTCTTCTCCCATTTTTGCAAATCACAAGGTTGAGCCTTAGTTCACAAAAAGGAAAAGAAAATTTACAAGCAAGCCCAAGGCTGTCAAAACAGCAAGAAAATATGCAAGCCCAAGGTTGTCAAAACAGCAAGAAAATATGCAAGCCCAAGGCTGTCAAAACAAGCAACAAAATATCACAGCAAGGTCAAACATGCAACATGGAAAACAAAGCAAAGGCAGGCTGTAAGAAGCATGCAGCAACTGCTGTAAACATAACAACAAGAACGGGCTGCAATGCAGCAAGCAAGCTACCCAAGTGCACAAGCCAACAAAACCTGCAACAAATATGTAAACAAACAAAACAGGCTGCAATGCAGCAAGGTCAGACAGCATGGCAAGCAAGCAAGGGCAGGCTGCAATGCAGCAGAGCAAGCCACAGCAGAACCTGCAACAAAATATTACAGTAGCACAAAGAAGGCAGCAACAAATAAAACAAAAACAAGACAAGAAAAAACATATCTAGCTTGCCCAACATACCACATTACATTATCATGTTCCTTAAATTATACAAACCCTTTAGAATTTTTATAGAAAAAAAAGCAAAGTAGCTTTACATTTCATTGAAAGACAAAAGAGGAAAGAGATAAGTTGAAGGATATCACCTAGCTTACACAAAATTCCAAAGTCATCCCTGCCCAAACTAAGCCCAAATGTTGCACAAAAGAGGAAACTCAAGGCCTACACCTCAAAATGCCAAAGTCAGCATATCAGAAAATATTTCCCCCTACTTTTTCACCCTGTTTCAATATAATAACCATTGCTGTTTCACAAGCAAGGGGGAGGCAAGACAATATGCAAACTAAGAGAGCAAAGAACAAGCATAAAAAACCAGGAAAAAAAGATAACCCAACCATATCTCAAACCAGCAACCTTATACCATCAAAACTATAACCTCTCTTCAAGCATACACAAAAATAAAACCAGAAAACCAAACAAAGAGAGAACAAAATCCATAATAACTGTGATCTAAATCCACAACCCTTTCCAACTGTATTCACCTCATCATCATCATCATCATCATCATCTTCCTTCCTCACTCACCCTCAGTCACCATTGAACACCATCATCTACCTCATCTCTCCATCCAGCAAACTCAAAACAGCTAGCCTCCAACAGGAAATCGTAAGCCAGCAAAACCAACAAGAGAACAAAAACAAGCAAAACGAAGGAGGAAGCCATACCAGAAAGAAAAGCTTCAACAAGTATAATTTTTCCCCTATTCTCAACGCTCTATTTTTATATCTTTTACATCAACTATGACATATAAACAAAAAATCATTAGACAAGAAAAACTACAAATACAGTAACACAAACCTTCAATCTTCTCCAACCCATCACTGATTCCCCTTCATGAGCATTATAATATAGAGTTTAGGATTATAGAGAGGTTTGGTCTTGTATCCATAAGAGGGCAGCATCGCTAGGTCAAATCAACGAGGATGAGAGAGACGAGAGAGATAGGTTCCGATTACAGAGGGTTGGAGAAAGGTGAGGATAAGATGATGTTGAACAGAGAGGTATCGAGAGAGGAGGAAGAAGATAACAATAGATTAGGAAGAGAGAATATTTTCTATTTAGGGTTTATTTTTCCTTTCCCAATTGAAACAACCACAAACGACATTCTGTTTAGGGCAAACCCTTCCAATTCATTCCTAAAATCGGGTTTGAGCCTGGTTTATTTTGGCCCAGTCTATTTTTTAAGTTTTACAATATATGTTTGCAAAGGTGGTTAAGGTAATGAATGAGCATTTTGTGTAGCGGTTATGGTGTGTGTATGATGTGCGTGAGGTCCTGGGTTCAAGACCCCTTGGGACGTTTTTTTCTCTTCATTTTTCTGATTGTTTTTTTTTTTTTGTTAAAACAAAAACCCCATGGGCTTAAGCCTCTAAAGCCCATGCTTCAAAAAAGACAGCATCCTCCCATTTCAATTTAACACCACCATTCCATTTGTGTTTTGTTTTAATACTTATTTTTTATTTTACTTGTTTCTTCTAATTTAATTACTCACGAACTTTGTTAATTAATTTTATCAATTAGTTTAGTTCTTAGTTCTAATTTAATTTAGGAAAAAAACTTTGTAAATATTTTTACTAATTAATTTTTGTATTTAAGTCTTAATTTGTTTATTTAATTTCTTAATAACAAAAAAACCCTAAAAGACAAAATACATGCATTTGATTCAATTTCTTTAGCTAATTAATAGAATAGATTTTTTCTATTTTTCTATTTTTCTTTTCAAACTTTTCCAACAAAAAAAAACAAGAATTTTATTTCCTTATCTTTATTTTGTTAATTAATTTTTACTTCATAAACTTGTTGTAATTTTGATTAATTACTCGATTCGATTTGGTTGTACTGTTTGCCTATTTGGACATTTAATTGCATTAATTCATCCCCATTTGTAAATTTGTACCCCCATTCCTGAAAGCTCTGTAATAGCGTAAAAATTTAATTTCCGCAATTTACTGTTTTCCTTATACTGTATAGTAATTAGGCATGCATGATAAGATATAAAATCAATCGCTAGATAACCTAATTTCAAAGACAAAATAACTTGAATCAAACACACTTTTTCACATGTGCACCTCTAGGGTAACCTTGCTCGTTGCCTCGGAAATACAGTCATGTCCCTCAAATATGGGACACTTTAGCAAAGCCCCTTCGATAAAAAAAGATCGTAGTCCCTCGATGTCCCTCGATGTTGCCTTCGACAAAACGATCTAGTCCCTTACAAAAATTGCTAAAGCGTCTCACAAGTTGCTTTTTATGACTGTACGATTGACCCGCGCCTGTCCTTTCACATCCAACGATGGGGATTCTTACCAAATCAATGGTAATATAACAACATCTAAAGGAGGAAGAAAAGCACATTTAAGACCTTTTGAGTAAATAGGTTGCTCCTAGTTGCTTGCTTGCTCACAACAAAAACATTTTATACACCCACACTTTCATTTTGAAACATTTTCAAAAGACAGAAGTTTTTTGTACGTGTTCTTATAGAGACGAGAATCATTACAAAGACACTTTTCAAAATCTCTTTCTAAAAACACATTCCACAAACACCTCTTTGAACCATTTTCAAAACAACACTTTGTACGCGTTCTTATAGAAACGAGAACCATTACAAAGACATTTTCAAAATACTTTCAAAGCCCAGACCACAAGCATACTGTCAAACAAAAGAAATTGATCTAGCAAGTAACTAAGACCCCGTAGATAACTACGGATGAAAAGGGTACTAATACCTTCCCTTTTCATAACCTACCCCCCGAACCCAAGAAATAATCTCGAAAGGTTTTTCCTGTGCTTTTTTACCTTTCCTTTTGGATAAAAGAAAAGTCGGTGGCGACTCTTGCTATCCGCACAATTGCGATCAAACGCAAAACAATCCAAGTCAGTTCTTCCACCATATCACACCACCCTATTTATTGATCTAACTTTTCTGGTGTACCAGAACTTAAATCCTAAGCTGTCTAATTTTTTTCCGCTTTTTCACCTGTCCACTTAGTTTCTTATAGGCACATAAAATTGATCTTCCTCCTAACCATAACATCCACTATTTCCATAGATTTTCCAGTAAGTGTGCCTATATTCTATGATCCAAAATGAATCTCCTGTTACGAACTAACTTCTTTATCCATTCCCGTTCATAAAAATGTGGGAACCCTTGCTTATTTTTCACTACATCTGGGTGGCGACATAATGACCCTTGCTCTTTTGATATTGTACTCGAGCCATATAATTTATTGCTTATGGGTAACAACCTAGTATTCATATTACTTCGTTATTGATCCATGTCATAGAGATTTAACTAAGTCTTATGTTGATTGTCGAATGCCTAACACAACCCTCTCCTTTTTTCAAGCTTGGGACCAACTATGTATATCAAAGCTAACCTAGGCAAGATTTAATTAGACATGGACAAAATCCAAAATTCCAATTGATGTTTTATCTGAATCAACCATATGCTTGATTCGAAGCTTAGAAAACCTTATTTTAAGTTTTCTAACTTATGATTCAAGACACACACAAAATGATGACTTTGACCAACTTACTCAAGCTTAAAAAACACATTTACGTGAGTTCAAATCAAATAAATGAATCACACGAATTATACACAAATTGAAATAATAACAAATTAAATTACAAATAACAAAAATTGAACATAATATCAAAATAAAGATGATACCAACTAAGAAACTTCAACCTCCCTCTTTTTTAAAGTTCAAAAAATTTGAGAATTATTTTATTTGAGCAGTTTATTAGTTTTGAGCAATTTGATTTTTGATTATTCATAAAAATACAAATGATAAATAGCCTTTTTAAGACCATTGATACACATCTTTGGAGCTCTTATGGTTCCCCTACATTAAACACTAAATACGCATAACTACGATCATAATATCTCACAAAATCCCCCCTCCCTTGACTACAAAAAAGAGAAAAATAAAAATACAAATACACACAAACTAAACCACAACAACATGTGAACACACAAACTAAACCACAACAACATGTGAACACACAAAATGCCACACATTAGCAAACTATCAAATTAGAAATACGCATACAGGCAAAACCACACATACAACGTAATTTTAGTATAAAAACAAGGATAAAGATAATATATCAATAAGATATAAATAACATGTAACCATCAAAATAAAGTAAATTAACTAAAAACATGCCACAAGGTATCCACTAAAGTGCTTAACAAAAAAATATCCACAAAACGGTAGAAAAACCAATATAAAAAAAAACTAAAATAAAAATGTCATGGAATGTTATGAAAAAAGATGAAATGGATGCTAAACACTAAGGTAGGTTAGAGAGACAAGAATCAACATGGATTTAAAAATCGACAAAGTAAAAATTGAAATTCGAAGCCTTTTGAGAAGAAATGGCTTCTTTGATTGCAGTGAATTGAGCTAACCCTAGCTTTGACATCTTATTCTTGCTTGACTTCTCTTTCTCTTGCTTTTGTAACCGTTTTTTCTTCACGTGCAATTTGACGCTCTCCTCTAGCTTTGGCTTTAGCATCATCGACATCAATTCTTGCAATAAAAAAAATCTTCTCTAGATTCGGAAGCAACCAAAATATTATCCACACACATATCAAAATATGCTTTCACAATAGATGATCGACTTTCTGAACTGTTGACAACATATGCATGAGGAACTTTCCACAAAACTTAATCTTTATAAGCTTCTTATAAGTCATGAACTTATCTTCATAAATTCTATATAATTCATCATAATAATAATATATGTCATTGTCATCTCGGTAATACTTTATCAATTTCACAATTGTGCCATAAAAAATTATGGAACTTTGGCAAAATTATATTCACCAGAGAGGATACCATTCTTTTTTAGAATTAATTGAATGAGATAAATGTAAAAGAGATGACGTTTCGGCTTAGCCTTATAAATTATAACCTGATTCATACGAATTTGACTTAGTTGACTTTCTTTTGAGTTCAAAGAAGCCATATCAAGTGAAACAAATGTGAAAAAGAAAGAAAAATGAATAAAAAACCATTTTAACCCTTGATTAATAGGAGTAGAAAAATATGTTGAAGTGATATATTTAGGACATTGATTACTAATAATTTTTTTTCATAATGTAAATATTAGAAGGGTTAAAAACAAATAAGGGAGTTAAATACTCATGTAATTTTAATAATTAAAAAAAGAAAGAGAGAATTAAGAAAAAAATAAATAAAATTAAGGAATACATTGATATTGATAGTGACAATTAAGAAAAGAAATAGTTTTGCTTTCTTTGATTTTCCATAAGTAAATTGGTAAATTGGTTTCCACATTTAAAGTGTAAGTTGGCAAATTGGGTGTCTATATTCAATTTTTTTCTTAGGAAGTCTTATTTTGTTAAATTTGGTGAAAAAAAGGAGAGTTTATATTTTTTCTTATGCTGTTGATTATCTACGAAATCCTAATCAAATACACATGTTATATGGGCGCGCGTGAGATGTGCATTTAACTGAGGCGGTACTTAGATTCGCTTGAGGCTATCGTAAAGACCCAATTCTCCTCTCATACTCTTGGAAACCCATTCCAATTCCATCCAATCCAATCCAATCCCATCCATCGAGATTCATATCATTTTATATTTCTCTTCCCATTCAATTCCTCAAAATTCATCTCCCTCCTATATTCAACTTTTGCATAAACCCTAGCTTCTCATATAATGAACCCCTACGACAATCGTTACTCCGATTCCACTTCCTTCCGCGGCCGCCGAAGGTGCTTCTGTTTTCACAATGTTTATGTTGTTTCTTCCGTTTGTAATTATTAGAATGTAATTAGACATGTTTTTATTGTTGTAGTGATCTCGTTGGACCTATGCCGCCGCCTAATTTCGGCCGTGGCGGTCCTGCTCCTTACGGTGCTTCTTATGCATCCCATGCTCCCACCGGTTACGGATCCGCATCCGTAACCCCGATTCCTCACTTTGTACCTCCTCCTGGTGGATTTAGTGTCGGTCGGGGCGGTGGTTTTGGTCCTAGGTTGGGCAACGGTCACGCCTCTGATAGAAAATATGACTCTGGTCGTTATGGTAGTAGTGGTGGAGGTGGGAGAGGTCGTGGTGGTTTTGGTGGTGGTGGTAGAGGTGGAAGTCAAGGTTTTAGAGGCTCCGGTAGAGGAGGGAGAGGCGGTGGTTTTGGAGGTAGACATGGATCTTCTAAGGATGACTTGAACAATATTACTCTTCCGAAGCAAGATTTCAGGAATTTGGTTCCTTTTCAGAAGAATTTCTATGTTGAAAGCCCTGTGATAACAGCTATGTCTGATCAGCAAGTTATGCATTATCGTGCGAGTAGGGATATTACTGTTGAAGGGCATGATGTGCCAAAACCAATTCGGTCTTTTCATGAGGCTAATTTTCCTGGTATTTTAGTTGTGTTCATTGTGCTCCACGTGTTTGTTAATTATTCATTGATTACTTTTCCTGTGTCCTTTGTCTGATTATGTATTCTTTTGAGATGTTAGATCGTTGCCTTGAGGTTATTGCCAAGTTGGGTTTTGTTGAACCCACTCCAATTCAGGCTCAGGGTTGGCCCATGGCTCTTACAGGTAGAGATTTAATTGGCATTGCGGAGACTGGCTCGGGTAAAACTCTGTCATATTTACTTCCGGCTATAGTTCATGTCAGTGCACAACCTCGACTAGGTATGTATAGGAAACCCTTTAATTTGTCAACAATATGGTTTTCATTTTTATCTGTGTGGTTTAATGAATGTGTTTACCCTTTCTTCAGTACAAGGGGAGGGTCCTGTTGTCCTCGTTTTAGCACCAACTAGAGAGTTAGCTGTTCAAATTCAACAAGAAGCTATGAAGTTTGGGTCACGGTCAAATCTTAGATGTACATGCATATACGGGGGTGCCCCAAAGGGCCCTCAAATTCGTGATCTTAGAATGGGTACTCGTTTTGCCTTTACATAAGTGAAGGGCCTATGCCCTATTTTTATATTGATCAATATTGTGGACTAACATGAACATGATGATTTGTTTGGTGCCTATCAGGTGTTGAAATTGTTATTGCTACACCTGGTCGTCTAATAGATATGTTAGAAGCTCGGCACACAAACCTCCAGAGAGTGACATACCTTGTCTTGGATGAAGCTGATAGGATGTTGGATATGGGTTTTGAACCTCAGATTCGGAAGATTGTAAACCAGGTATCTACTGTTTGTGACTAGCCTGTAATAGTAAGCATTTGAGAAAAACCTGGAATCTGATTCATTTGTCACGAGCAGTGTTTCCTCTGCATTATGGTTCATAGTGACAAGAAACTAGAAAATAATAAAATATTCAGGAAAAAGGGAAAACAATGAAAAAATATCACGAAGTAAAAGCAACATTAGAACAAAAGTCATTTTAGGATTTTCCTGTCTACAGTATTTTCTCGGCGTTCTATTTGCCCTATCTTTTAACAATTTCAATTTGGAAGTGGAGGCACTCTGCTCCTTCCCCTTTTTTAAGGAATTCCTTTCTTTTTTTATTTTATTTTTAATTTTTTAAAATTTATATTCTATTGCTTTAGTTGAGGTAATCACAGTAGAAACTATCCTATTAGGAAATTTCTAAAAGCGTAACATATGCTATCCTCATTTTAGTTCACTTTCTCACTAGAGGTTAACATCAAATTGGCTCCCTAAGATGGTATATGGAACTTTGTTCTACTCTCATAAGAGTATATGTTATCCCTCCAATTGAAAATTGTAAATATATGCTAGGTCATGCAATTAAAGTTGTGTATTTACTTTTGAATTTTGTATTTGTTACTATCGTTTTTCATTTACATCAAATTTGCTTTAAAGTAAACTTGAAGTGCTGATACCGGTGTATCATATTGATTCCGTTAGCTTTAGAGGTTCAGTAGCTTTAGAGGTTCTTAGTCACTTGTACTGAAATTTGGAGATTTGAAATGACAGATTCGACCAGATAGACAGACATTATACTGGAGTGCAACGTGGCCAAAGGAGGTTGAAGCTCTGGCAAGACAGTTTCTGCACAATCCATATAAGGTTACTTGAATAGCATTCCCGTTTCAGATGTATACTATCACTTATGTATAAATATTTGTGAATTATTAGTTTTTTTTAAAATTATTGTGCTACGAATTGGCTTGATTAAACCTTATATAGGTGATTATTGATTAGTGTGTTTTCCTGTGGGATATCATGGCCTTTTAGGTAGTTATTGGATCACCCTATCTAAAAGCAAACCAATCTATAAATCAAGTTGTTGAAGTTGTCACTGACATGGAGAAATATAACAGGTTGGTTTCCTCAGTCACAGTAATAAATAGTGACTAATGTTTCTGCTTGCCAAATTAAAACTTTGATGTTGCTAATGCAGATTGATCAAGCTGCTAAAAGAACTGATGGACGGGAGCCGAATTCTAATATTTACGGAAACAAAAAAGGGATGTGACCAAGTTACAAAGCAGTTGAGAATGGATGGATGGCCAGCATTATCTATCCATGGTGATAAAAACCAGTCTGAAAGGGACTGGGTTTTGTCTGAATTTAAGAGTGGCAGAAGTCCAATAATGACTGCCACTGATGTTGCTGCACGGGGTCTTGGTAGGATTACTGTGTGTTTAGAATCTTAGGGTTTTTGTTATAGGTCTAAAACTTAACCAAAGACGAGTTGGCCGGCTGCTTTCCAGTTCCCCTTGACAACTATTTGTGGTTTGGGTGTGTGTGGGTGGGGTCATATTTTTAGTTTGTTGGAAGTGCCTGTAACTTGACCAGAGGATTAATGATGTTTCGCTGCTGTAAGTATACTGTAGACCGCTTGATAGACCGCTTGATGAAGTTAATTTGGGAACTATCCTTTTAAAGATGTCAAGTTATATGGATGTGTAGGACTTAGGGCAGAGTTCCTTTGATATGGCTGGGATATTGATCTATAAGTTATGATGTAGTATCCCATGTATGATCCTGTATTTCACGGGGCAGGTTAATGTGTGGCGATTTCCTTGATTGACAAAACAAGGTGAGTTTATCAATAATTTGCCAGTGTTGCCTGAAGTCATGTCATACTAGTCATACCACTATTGGCTGTTTTCTTAAAAATAGTCAAATTGATTGATCCCCATCCACAGTTATGGAGCTGGTTGTCTTTGCAGCCCGGTTGACTCATATATGCTTTGTCGATAATTGGATGTGTTAGATGACTGTGACGATGAAGCTGCTCCTTATCCCTGAAAGGTTCAGGTGGGCACATTGATGAGATGAAATGTGTTGACTTGAGTTTGATCTCTAGTATCTTAAGTGGAAGGGATAAGGATATTTGCAGTTTTTCTTCTAAATACTTGCACACAATTCCTTATGATGTATTACTCCTTGCTTGCAGATGTGAAGGACATAAAATGCGTGGTCAATTATGACTTTCCATCAAGCCTCGAAGATTATGTCCACAGAATTGGTCGAACTGGTCGTGCAGGAGCTAAAGGAACTGCATACAGTTTTTTTACTCGTGCCAATGCCAAGTATGCCAGGGATTTGATAAAGATCTTACAAGATGCTGGTCAGGTTGTTAGTCCTGCATTGTCTGAATTGACCCGGTCAGCCGGTTTTGGTCAACATGGTAATTTTATTACTTTTATATATATAATGCGAGTATTTTTGTCTTTTGGAATTATTTGTAAGTTGTTCTTATCCTTTTGTAGCATCAAGAGGAGGTTTTCGCTCAAGAGGACGAGGAGGAGGCTATGGCAGTCGGGGTTCAACATCAGGATCCAATGCCATTCCTGTAGGCGGGAAGAGGCCATGGCAGTATGTGTAATTGGTGCTAAGATAGTTAATTTCCCAAGTTTTGTTTATTTGAAAGTAGTCATGGGATACATATTTATTTTTTAACTACTTATACTGCACGTATTAGCCAGCATTACATTTGAAAAAACACATTAATTGTTAGGTTATAGGAAGAAAAAGAACTAATCTTCTAGTGTCTGAAGTCAACAAATGTGCTGTAAATGATTTAGTTGAAATGACCCAGAGGGTCTTCTGCTAATATACGAATTGTTAGCTACTGTCCATTCAAATGTTATGATATTTAAGTGACACCAAGGACTCATTCAATAGGGCATCAGAAGCTGGAGTTGGTACTTCATTCAATCAAGTATATATATGCAGGAAATTCTCATTTTTTCTTAGAAATAAAATTATATATTTTATAATAGGGGTGGCTTCTAGGGTGAGGGATCAATTAAGTTCCTCACCATGTACCATTTAATTAGACCATTAGATTAAAATAAGTTTACATAGTCTCATTAATGGATGCTACACTAGATTCCTGTTTTTGCTCTCTGAAATATTATTTTTTCTCCACTATGTGCGTAATTTCCATGAATGATTAAACATAAAAGCCATAAACTAAAAAAACTTACAATAACAGATCTTTTGTTTGCTCCGTAAACTAAAAAAAAAACTTACAATGACGCGAGATCTTTTGTTTGCTAGAAAGTTATGATCAATTAAAAAAAATTTTAGTTATGAAAAAAGACAATAAATAAGAAAAAATTATATTTTTACCCTTCTTATAGAGGCTGCTGCTGCTAAAGTTACGTTGAAATCAAAGATGCATCTTCTTCCCCAATCAAATCTTCTAAAAAAATGTTTGAGATTGTAAATACATTTTGATTTTGATTTGAGTCTGTGGTTTGAATTTTAATTCTATTATTAGTTTTAATTTGATATTCGGAAACATTAATTTTTGTTTTCATTTTTATATTTATTGTGTGTGGAACTGCACACATAATTTCAGTTTTACTTTTCCTCAATCTAAACCGCTTATTAAATCTAATGGTTCTTTTTTATTGCCTCACTGGTGAACCATTTAGTTAATACTTGATATTTAATTTTTTATTTGTAGTCTTTTAGATTATGTTTGTAATTATATTATTAATTTTTTGACGAAAAATTCTCTCGACTTTTATTTATAAGAAATCGTAAAATCTAGACTTTTATCTTTATATATGAGATTCATCTATTTATTATATTGATAAATTTTAATTAATAAATAAATTTAGTTATATTTTTTATGAACATTTATTTTCATATTTTTTTTTAAAATATGTTTTTCTCACCACACTAAATTTTATATGTTCGTTAACTTACCCAATCATTGTATTAATGTAAAGTTTTAATTAATAAACTGATTTAATTATAATTTTTATTTATTACTATTTTCTATTATTCTTTTAGAAGATTTTTTCCGTCACACCAATATTTGATCTCCTTTTTTTAAAATTATTTTTATTATACAATATTACTCTTTTTTGGACATTACATTTATGTAAATGAATTAATTAATAAATAAATTTTAAACTTACCATTTTATTAGAGTATATTGTCATTTTATTAATAATATTAAATTTAATTTGACATTAATAGAGTGGATATATAATTGTTAGTTTGTATAAGTTGTTAGTTGTATTTCGTTTGTCAAAGATTAGTTATCAGTGCAACTTTTATATAACTATCTCTTTGTAACAAACTCTTCAAGAGTTTACATTTCAATCAATAATAAACTCTTACTCTCTCTATGTTTTCAGTTTATCATTCTCTAATATGGTATCAGACCAGAAGTTGTAGATAATGGTGCAAATGAGTTTTCATCTAGCAACGGTGTTGACGACGATGTAGGAGAAGCCATGGTAGAGCTGGATCAGAAGCTCATCAAAATGTTCGCACAACAAATTAGCATCAACCTGGATAGTAATAACTTCCTTTCAAGGAAGCAACAAGTTGAAGGAATCATTCGTATCCACAAGCTTCATCGGCTTATGGTGAATATGGTGATTCCTCCGCGCAATCTCACGACGACGAATCGTGATTCTGACACGGAATACCTAGCGTATCAGCTTTGGCATCAAGGGGATTCTATTCTCTTTACATGGCTTCTAATGACTTTCTCTGACGTCGTCCTTCCGTGCATTGTCAAATGTGTGCACGCCCATGAAGTTTAGACCGTCATCGATCAGTTTCAGTGCACTCAGATCTATGCAAAGTCGCATCAACTTCGTTACGAGCTTCGTAACATGGAGAAAGGTGAGCGTACGATTTCATAATATCTATGTCGTATTCAACATATTATTGATATCTTGGAATCGATTAGAGATCCGATATCTCACCGTGATCAGTTAGAGACGACCGTCGATGGTTTACCACCAGAGTATCAAGCCCTAGCTTCGATCATTCATTATCGAGATGAGCCTTGTGCTATTGTTGTGGCTGAAATGATGTTGTTGTCTCATGAAGCAAGACTTGATCGTGCTCCTTGTGCTACACCTTAAGATTTGCTCTATATCAATCTCACTCAAGATACGGTAACACCTGCTGCTAATTCACTACACCAAATTTGTCTTTTAGCAGCACCCCTACTAAAGCGCTTTTTGTAAAAGCGCTGGTATAGGTTGCGCTAAAAACAAAATAAAAAAACACGCTAAAAAAGCGCTCTTAAAGGGGGGGGTTACAAAAGCGCTTTCAGAAAGCGCTCTTAGAGGCTGGGGTACGAAGGCGCTTTTGAAAAGCGCTCTTATAGTGGGGGGGGGTATGAAAGCGCTTTCTGAAAGCGCTCTTATAGGGGGCTTATGAAAGCGCTTTCAAAAGCGCTGATATAGGGGGTGGGGTACAAGAGCGCTTTTATCCTCAAAAGCGCTGGTATAGCCTTAGTTACGAAAGCGCTTTTCAAAAGCGCTGTCATACCCTCTTTACAATTAAAATTTTTTAAAACAAGAAATCGTTCATTCTCACAAAATCTTGCATTCTCAGAATACTCTTGCATTCTCAGAAAACTCACAAAATCGTTTCAAAATCTTGCATTCTCAGTTCTCAATCGTCTTCAATCGTTTCCAAATCCCTAAGCTTGGAATCGTCTTCAATCGTTTCCAAATCCCTAAGCTTGGAATCGTCTTCTCCGTTCTCAATCGTCTTCTTCGAAAGAAAAAAAGCTTGGAATACTTAAGGATCAAGAGCTTGCTTCATCAAGTCGTCTCCAATATTTCATCATCATCTTCTTCCTAGAGGTGAGTTCATAGTTAAATTTTAGCTTTGAGAGAAAAATCCATGGTTGGGAAGTTAGGGTTTGTGTTGTTGTTGTTATGAACATGAAACTGTATTTTAGATTTTTCCATTACTTATGAACACCAGATTCTCAAGTATAATGAAACTAAAACATACCATTTATTTGAAAGGGAAACCATTTTTTCAGATGTAAGAGAAAACCTCTGGTCATGCTGTGAGAGGTTCAGTTAAGATGTCTTGTTAATTTCACAAGAAATAAAGTTAAATGTATAGAACTGATAGCTTGCAGCTCAAACGACACTAAACTAGATGTTGTATTTATAATGCAAAGCTGATTGTAGTTTACCTTGTTTTAGCTTGAATAGGCAGCAAAAAGTTGTTAAAATCAAGAGTTTATGAAAAGTTATAATAATACAAGTTTTTCAACAAAAAAAAACATCAATTCATTATACCCCTCTCAAGTCTCAACTATAATATGCTTTTTCTTTGTCCTGAATTCAATTATATATACTTATAACTAGGTAGCTTTAGCTCTGGTATTCAATGTAACTATGGAGTATATATTATTATAGACATACTATCCTAGCTCTTATTCTATAATACTCCAAAACTACTTAGACTCACTGTGAGGAATATGCATATACAGTGACCAATTGATGTTATCATTTTGATGGTTGCAAAATGAATTATTAGCAATATAGGAGAAACTATATGAAGCTATGATAAAAACAGGTATCATCCAAATACTAATGATATATGAAAAGTTAAACCTTGATAGAGACAAAGAGAGTGAAATGTGATGTTGAAAAGTTCCAAATGTAGAATGGTAGTAAAAGTAGTGTGAAGTTCTTACAGCAAAGTTATTTATTTTCAAGTCTGAAAATGCATTCATATTTGTCTGATTTCTTGAAACAAGTAACTACATGTCCTATTCAAAGCATATAATGTGCAACTAAATACTTCACCAGCTAAGAAAAACTCTCACTCTATAGAATGCTCCGAACATATTATTCCTCAAATATAATCTTGCACAAACTCTCAATTTCAATATTGTCAGATTCACTATTTTACATATAGTCTACTTCTTCATTTACTATACTTTTTGAAACATATGTATCTAGTATAGTATCAAGTAATAAAGTTTTTAGCTACCTTTTTGGCCTATAGACAAATTGATACTAGCCATTCGTGAATATATTGTATTTAACCATGGAAAAATTTGTTGAAATCAATCTTTGATGTATGATGTATATGTTCATTTTTGTTGGTGAAAACTTAAGAAGACATATGGTGTATATGTTCATTTTTGTTGGTGACACTTCATAAATTGGAAAATGATGATGTTGCATTTAAGCAAACTCATAGGGGCCTCTATGTCAGTCTGCATGCTTTACCAAAATACATATCCCACCCAAGGAACTGCATTGATATTATGTATATACTGCTACACATTCATAACAATTCAAGGCAAAGCTCTTTTATGAGAAAATGATTTAGCAGCCATCAATTTTGTTCTATCAAAAGAAAGGAAAGATTTTATTTTCAAAAACTATGTTAACATAATTGGTATGTTATTAAATTTTTACAGCTGCATGCTTTTTTTGCATTAAAACTTGATCACATGCATTTCACAATAGCTAGCTAGATCCTCCACTTTTCTCTCTCTCACCAAAAATGACTATGATTTTTCTGTTCTCATCTCCTAGCTAGGTACACATATATAGTGTCTATTAAGTATGTTAATATACTAATTAATTAAACTATCAAACATAGTATGCAATAAAATAAACTTGCTTGAACTGAATGCTAAAAAAAAACTTGATGGTGGCCAAGTAAAATTTGAAATAAGGTTAATGTTTTATGTACATTTATTTAGAAAACAGTAGTTTATTGTACATGTAGAGAAAGCTAGTATAGGTGAATGAAATTGGTAGTATGAAAAGAGAGAGAGATATAGCTAGGTAACAAATAATAGAAGAAGGTGAATTATACCCGACACCAGGAGGAAATGAGAAAGAGACACACATCAAATAAAACCATTCTGATTCTGTTAAGTCTTCCGGCGACAAAGAAGCACATGGTCGACGAGTTGGTGGATTTGTCTCTCCGGCCGATAACGATTCATAGAGTTCTCTTAGTTGCTGGCTTCTTTGTAGAGAAGCTTCTTCTGGACATGGAGTTGGAGCAGCCATTCTTCTACGAGGCATTAATCATATTGTTCCGGAAGTAGTAAAAAAATGTGAATCAACAAAAATTGGGCTGTGTTGTTTCATGAGAACTAAAAAGACAATGAAAATGAGTGTTTTGGATGGGGATTTTTCTGAGCTGAACTGAAAATCAAACCATGTAAAATATAAGAAAGAACAGATAGTAAACTGAACTTTCAACAAGGAGTATATTCTATATATATGTAGACTTGTAGGTATGGCTTGTAGTTGAGATAATGGAAGAAAGTTTGTTGGTTAAGAAAAGAGAAAAGAAAAATTCTCATACCAATACTAGTTTTATGCGTTTTGTAAAATTCTTTTTTTTATGTTCAAAACATTTTTCAAACAAAGCTCTTGTTTGCTTAGAATAGTAATTATTACATATAAATTGTATTATCATCTTTCCTCGTGGACTCATAATTTTAGTCATTGTATTTTGATATTTGTTGACACATCTACTACACATACAATAAAAATTTTAAACAAGACTATCAAAAATTAAGTTCAAACTTAAAACATCTTTTTATTTAAAAGAGATTTCTTACAATTTTAATTTCATATATTTATCTATCGTTAAGTGAGGTACTTACTAACTTTGTGAATTGAATTCGCCATAGGGGTTACTTGTGAAGAGTGAAAGTTTGACCGGTTTTGTTTAGCTTAATTAAGACATGGATAAGACATGGATGAATTCAAACCGATTGTCGAAAGAGTACGAGAAAGGGGTATGGGAATTTGTTGAGTTTGCGGTTGCGCACTCCAAAGACCCGCTTCGAATGCCGTGTCCTTGCTTGGGTTGCTGTTATGCCGGGGGTAAGGTTGACGGGAATCAGTTGGGATCTCATTTACTACGGTTTGGAATTGATAGAAGTTATACATGTTGGACAATGCATGGTGAGAAAAGTACCGGGAATGCTGAGTCGAGTTGTAATAGGAAGTATGCTTCAAACGACGATTGCACAGACACATACGATTGTGATCGAGTCGAAGAGATTGCAGAAGCGCTTGAAGAAGATCTTGCGGATTGTCCCAAAATGTTTGAGAGGTTGGTAAGCGATGCAGAGAAACCGTTGTATGTTGGTTGTTCAAAATTCACAAGATTGTCTGCGGTGTTAAAGTTGTACAACTTAAAGGCGGACAATGGATGGTCGGATAAAAGTTTCACAGAGTTATTAGCCCTTATGAAAGATATGCTACCAGAGGATAATGTTCTTCCCAATCGAACGTATGAAGCCAAAAAGATGTTGTCTTCTATTGGAATGAGCTATGATAAGATACATGCATGTCCAAACGATTGCGTTTTGTTTCGAAACGAGTATGCAGCGTTGAATGAGTGTCCTAAATGTGGTGCCCCTCGATATAAGAAAAAGTTGTCTCCTGCTAAAGTCTTATGGTATTTTCCTATAATTCCGAGATTTAGACGCATGTATCGTAGTGAGACCGATTCAAGACACTTGACTTGGCATGCAGATGAAAGAATTATTGATGGAAAGTTGCGACATCCGGCAGACTCACCACAATGGAGTAAAGTTGATACTGAATATCCTGAATTTGGAAAAGAAGCAAGAAACCTTCGGTTGTCATTGTCTACTGATGGAATGAACCCGCATGGTATTCAAAGTATCTCGCATAGCACATGGCCTGTGATTCTTATGATTTATAACTTACCTCCGTGGCTATGTATGAAGCGTAAGTACATGATGTTATCTATGCTAATTTCTGGGCCTAAACAACCAGGGAATAACATAGACGTATACTTGGCACCCTTAATCGAAGATTTAAAGTTTTTGTGGGAGAGAGGTGTGGAGGTTTACGATGGGTATAGGAAAGAAAGTTTCAACTTGAGGGCGATGTTGTTTGGAACAATTAATGATTTTCCAGCATACGGAAATCTATCCGGGTACAGCAACAAGGGTCAAAAGGCGTGTCCTGTTTGTGAAGATGAAACCGATACGACACGATTGGCGCTTTGTCAGAAGAATGTCTTTCTCGGCCATCGTAGATTCTTAAATTCTAATCATCACTACCGTGGGTGGAGAAAAGCATTCAATGGAGAGGCCGAACATCGTACAGCCCCGCCTTTTTTGTCAGGTGATCAAATTTTTGAAAAGGTGAAAGATGTGAGCACTCAGTTTGGCAAGCCTTTTGCACATTCAATTGTCAAGGGTGGGTGGAAGAAGAAGTCAATTTTCTTTGAACTTCCATATTGGAAGTCGTTGTACGTAAGACATTTCCTGGATGTTATGCATATTGAAAAAAATGTATTTGACAGCGTTATAGGTACGCTACTCAATATACAAGGAAAGTCTAAGGATGGCGTTAACATAAGGAATGACATGGTAAACATGGGGATGAGAACTGAATTGGGGCCCGTGACGAAAGGAAGACGAACATATCTGCCACCTGCTGTTTACACTCTATCTAGAAAGGAGAAGAAAACATTGTGTAAGTTCCTCAGTGAAGTAAAAGTTCCAGAAGGCTACTCTTCAGATATTAGAAGACTTGTGTCCATGAAAGACCTCAAGTTAAAGAGTTTGAAGACGCATGATTGCCATGTTATAATGGAACATTTTTTACCAATAGGTATACGTTCTATTCTGCCAGAAAAAGTAAGAAGCGCAATAACTAAGCTGTGTTTCTTCTTCAGGTCTATTTGCAGTAAGGTGGTCGATCCCGCGATCTTACCAACATTGCAAAATGAGATAGTTGTTACTTTATGTGATCTTGAAATGTATTTTCCTCCCTCGTTTTTTGACATAATGGTTCATCTAGTCGTTCATCTTGTGAAAGAGACACAACTGTGCGGACCAGCTTATATGAGATGGATGTACCCTGCTGAACGTTATATGAAAATATTAAAAGGGTACGTGAAAAACAGAAGTCGACCAGAGGGTTGTATTGCCGAGCGATACGTTGCTGAAGAAGCGGTTGAGTTTTGTACTGAATATCTGTCAAATGTTCAATCAATTGGACTCCCCAAATCTCATATTGTCGAAAAAAAAGAAGGAAAAAGGCTAATTGGAAATAAAGTTGTGACAGTATCAATGGTCGAACGGGATCAAGTGCACTTGTATGTTCTGCACAATGAGATTGAGGTTGAGCCGTTTGTTGAAATGCACAAAGTTGTTCTCCGAGATTTAAATCCAAATAGAAATGAGAACTGGATAGTACGAGAGCACAATCGAAGTTTCATACCGTGGTTTAGAGATCATATTTATTCAAAGTATCGTTCAGATCCTGCTTCAGTAACAGAAAGGTTGAGATGTTTAGCCTATGGTCCATCTGTAATTGTGCTTTCTTATAGCGCATACGCAATTAATGGATACACATTTTATACCAAAGAACAGGATGATAAAAGTACTATGCAAAATAGTGGTGTTACCTTGGTAGCTGAAGCTATGCACATATCAAGTGCGAATGACTTAAATCCGAAATTTGCAAATTTGTCATATTTTGGGGTTATCGAGCGCATTTTGGTGTTTGATTACGCGAAGTTTCAGATTCCTGTATTTGGTTGCAAGTGGGTTGAAAATAATAGTGGCGTACGAATGGATAAGTCAGGATTTTTGCAAGTGGATCTCAATAGGGTAGGTACAAAGATGAGCCTTTCATTCTAGCCTCTCAAGCTAAACAAGTGTTCTATGTCAATGATCCGACAAGTACGAAATGGTCTATAGTGCTTTTATCTAACAAAATAGTTGATGAAAAAATTGAAGATCAAGGTGATATTGGTGTTGGCATTGAATCTTGTACAAGAAACGATCAAAATGAGAATGAATCTTGTATTAGAAATGATCATAATGAGGGTATTTGGATCAATCCAACCGTCCGCATTGTTAAGAGACGCGTAGTACACAATCCTACCAAGAAAAGAAAGAGACGTTAGTGATAAAGTTAGTGTTAATAGTGTCAATGTTTTAGTTTGTTTGATACAGGTTCAAAATTTGAAGCATTTTTTCTGTGTCAATGTTTCTTGGAATTGGATTAGTATATATTTTGTATGCTATGATGACTTGTTTTATTTTGTATATATTTTAATGGTGTACATGTTCAAATATATACATGTTCTCTCTATTTCAATCTTAATATGAGTATCATCTAATATTATTTTTGTCATTTTTGTCTCCTTCATTTTCCTTAATATCTTCACTAATGGTTTTTATTGGTTACTGGTTCATATACCATCTACATATTATCTAGTTGTTCAAGAGTTAAGGGGTAATTCGAATTAAAGGTATTATCTTTTTATTTTGTTTTAAAGTTTTCATTTTTGTTTTTAGTATATCCTCCAACAGTGTTTTGTTTTTATTTTAATATTAAGATGTTTTTTCTAACATTTTTTTTATGTTTTAGGTATCTCTTCAAAGCAAGAAAAATATTACTGGACTGCTTATTTATTATCTATGGGTTTAGTTTCTTTTGTTGTTAAATACTTTATTATTTTTAGTAAAAGGGGTTGAGTTTTGAGGTTAGAATTGTGTAAGGTTTTAGTTTGTTTGATATCATGAAAATAGTGTACTAATGTGCTTTAGTTTGTTTGATACAGGTTCAATGGCTCCAAATAGAGATGCTCCACCTGAAAACCCACCTGAAAACTCACAAGAAAACTCACAAGAAAGAGTTGCTTCGGATACAAATGCTCCACCTGATACTGAAGCAAAAGAGGTTGCACGAGGCATCACTATTATGAAGGGAATCATTCGACATAGAGACCAATGATTAGTATACCGATTGGAATGGAATTCTGATAAACAACCAATTGGTCCTAATTCTGCAAAGTTGACAAGTTATATTGGTACACTTGTCCGTATGCATATTCCGGTCTCCGTAGCTACCTGGAAATCGAAAACGAAAAATGCAGAATTGGAGGAGAAAAAACAAGCGATTTGGGAAGAGCTTCAGGTATATATCATATATGGTTAATTGTTGTTATTATCTTGACGATAAATTGTTTAAATTACTTATACTAACACACTATGCGTACGTTTTTTTGCAGAGGACTTTTGAGATACCAGATGAACGTAAAAGCTACATACTTAGTTTGGCCGGCAAAAGATATAGAGGGTGGAAAAGTTTTTTGACAAACACCTATCTTAAGGATAAAGATGGAAAATTTCTTGAAGAGGCACCGGGACGGCCAACAAAGTATGCGACCTTCATTGATGAAGCAGATTGGGCTGAGTTTTTAAAGCAAAGAGATGAAGCTTTTCAGAAAAAGAGTGCCACGAATAGTAAGAGAGCATCCAAACCCGCGTATCCATACAAGAAAGGGCGTTTGGGATATGCACGCTTAGAGGATAAAATTGTAAGTAAATAGAAATGCGTTTTAATTAATTGTCTACATGTGCATGTTTTAATTGACGATTTTATCGTTTGTGTCAATGCATAGTTAGAGGAGACTAAAAGTGAGGAAGCTTCACTTCCTGTACATGTGTTGTGGAAGGAAGCTCGTGTGGGCAAGAATCAAGCTGTCGATCCCGATGTTCAGAGAGTTTATACTGAATGTGTAAGTATAATACTGTGTCTTTAATTAAATCAAATGTTTTTTAATATATAAATGATTTTTTATCTCCACTAATAATTATTTAAATGTAAATGAATTACAGGAGACCTTGTCGCAATCGGCATCCACCGGTGAGGAGAGCGTACTTAGTAGAGTACTAGATGCTCCCGAGTATCCCGGTCGGGTGAGGGGTAAGGGTCATGGTGTGACTCCAACCTCTTTTTATAAGAGTTCTAGGAGAAGATCAAATCTTACCAATGAAGAAGTGTTGCAAAAGTTGCAGGAATTGCAAGCACAGGTCTCTGAATTGCAAAGAGATAAAGATATGTATATGAGAGAAAAATGCAACACTTCATCGGTGAGAGAAACTAGTGATAAGGCTAGTATCAACTATCAAAAGAAATTTCCCGAGGTAATTATAAGTTTTTTTCCTTACAAACTGTTCTATTTTATTAATGATAATGACTTTATATTTTCTATTTGTTTAGGGCATTTCATCTTGCCAACTATACTTATCGTCACCGAATTATCGACTAGTTGGCAAGGGAAAAGTGCACAACACTTCGGGAGATTTACTTCACCACAGACCCCTCCCGGATGGACACCTGAAAGTATCGGTGGATGTTGTATTAGATCGTGATGCGATTCTACCGGTACCTGACATGGTCTCAGAGACGACATTGCTGCGAGATGCAATAGGATCATTTGTTGCATGGCCCTCGGAGCTCATTACCATTAGTGATGAGGTATACTGAAAACGATTATGAATCATTTAGTTTTCGAATGTCAATTCTAAACCGTTTATTAATTATTTTTTACATTTTAATTTTAGACTGCTCCTATAAAACCCGCAATTAAGGGTAAAGGGATTTTACAGGAGGAGGAGTCTGTTGCATCACTAAAAGAGGTACATTTAAAGTGTTAATATATAGTCTGAATCTAAATCTGCATGATTTTATATTTTACCTAACTTATATGATTTTTAGGCATCCGCTCGGGAGTCACAACAAGTGACGCAACAGGTTCGTAGCTTACCACCCACTGGTCCTCCGAAGCAAGCGGCAAAAAAAGGAGGTGCTTTTGTGCCTCGATACCGTTCGACACTCGCAACAATGGTTGATATGTCCGATTTGAAGGATGGTGGTTTACGTGAAATCAACATGGATGAAAGTGTCTTCGGTATTGAATTCCAGTCACATATTACATTTGAGGACTTGGAAGAGATTTTTAGGCATGATCAACTAGGCGTCAGTAATATGCACTCATACATCCGGTAATATTCACTCATCCGATATATTATTTAATTAGTCCCACAATATAATTTATTTACACATTTCAATGAAAATAATCTAATGTTTATTATGTTTTTATTTAAGGTTGTTGTATGACAGAGTGTTGCGCGGGACTGCATTGTCTAACAGATTCCGTTTCGTGTCTTCCGCCCATTGCAGCGGAATGACAATTGCTTCGGAACCGGAATCAGTTAGACAGCGCTTAGTAGATAGATTCATGTCCACCGGCAATACAGAAAGTCTGCATCTTTGGGCGTATAATACCCGACCAGTAGGGTTAGTTTCTCATTCTTGGTTCATCTAATCTCTGTTTCTTTTGTGTATAGCAAAATTTTCATATAACCTATTGTTTTAATTTATAGAGCACACTGGTTGCTGCTTGCTATCAACCCGATAAGAGAAGTCGTGTATTATCTGAATTCGGTAAATGGTGAATGGACCAATTATCCGGCTATGAAGGAAATCGTTGATTTGTAAGTGGGATCGTTCTAAATATATATTCGTGTATATTTATATATTTTCTTATTTGTGGGATTGATTTAAACATATGCTTTTATATATTTAATAATTAGATCAATACAAGTGTTCCGTAGTCAACGGGACGCACAGGTATCCCGGACTAAATCAAACAACATCACTTGGATCCAAGTGCAGGTACATTACTTTTCACAATTTTGCTTATAATATTTATGCTACTTGGTAAAACAAGACAACTATAGAATCTTATTTGTTTTATTATGTAGTGTCCGCAACAGCGAAACAGTCATGAATGCGGATACTTTGTTTTGAGGTTCATGAAAGAAATCCTTCAGGCGAATCAATTAGAGATTCCGCTCACGGTATGAATTTATAACTTAAGATAATTTCATATAATTTATTACATTTAACTAAATATATCATTTATATTATGTTTTTGTTTTGTAGTACCTTGACGAATTCCGTGCTGCTGCGTACCCGAAGCTTAAGTTGGAAGAAATTAAAGAAGATTTGTGTCAATATTATATTAGGCAATTTTTCATGTAGGATTTGTGTCGATTTGAACTATAATATTATTGATGTAATGATGTATATATATAATTTTGGATATTATAATGGTATTATATTAGTATATATATTGTCTTACTGATGGCTGAAATAATAGCGTCGAAAATATATTACAGGTCAAAAATATATTACAGGTCGAAAATATTACAGGTCGAAAACATTACAGGTCGACTGGGAGGATTAAATTATAGGCTGCACATAAAAATACCTCATTTAGAAACGACAGCGCTTTTAAAAAGCGCTCTTAAAGATCCACCTACTAAAGCGCTTCTTAGTAAAAGCGCTGCCAAAGACCAGTAAAAAAGCATAAAAAATTAAAAAAAAAACGCAGGATACAAAAGCGCTTTTGGAAAAGCGCTCTTATAGGGGGGCCTATCAGAGCGCTTTTTCCAGAAAAAGCGCTCTCATAGGGGGGCCTACCAGAGCGCTTTTACAAAAGCGCTTTTGTATGCTGCGTTTTTTTTTAATTTTTTATGCTTTTTTACTGGTCTTTGGCAGCGCTTTTAAAAAGCGCTCTTAAAGGGGGGTCTACCAGAGCGCTTTTTCCAGGAAAGCGCTCTTATAGGGGGTCCTACCAGAGCGCTTTTTCCAGGAAGCGCTCTTAAAGGGGGGGTCTACCAGAGCGCTTTTAAAAGCGCTTTTGTTACCTACGCCAGCGCAAGCTATTAAAGCGCTTTTAAGCGCTTTTAAAGGCCAAAATAAGCGCTTTAGTAGCCCTTTTCCGTAGTAGTGATTCCATTATTGCTAGCTTGTCTGAGTCGACTACGCCTGAATCTGCACCATAATTTGAGCATTCTCATAGTAGACGTGGTGTCATATCCTCTCACTATAGATGAGGAGGTTATATTGGTGGTAGGAATAATGTTCAATGTCAGATTTGTGCTAAGCCTAGTCATGATGCTAAAGTCTGTTACTACAAACTTGCAGTGCAACCTAACCATGCTAATCAATGGCGTGCTCCTATGATACCTATGTCTTCTCCCTGGTTTCAGGCTGCTCCATCTCAACAAGCTTCTAATCAGTGGATTGCACCACAATTTGTTCAGTGGCGTGCACCAGCTGCTGTAGCTAGACCAAATAAGAAACCTCAGGCATAATTGGTCGGTTCAGAAATAAGCACCAGTCAAACAAAAACCTCTCCTTGGTATCCAGATTCAAGAGCCACTCATCATGTTACGCATTCTGTAGAGAACTTCCTGGATAGCATTTCTACTTCTGGCACTAACCAAGTGATACTTGGAAATGGTCAAGGTTTTCCAATAACCTTTATTGCTAACACTTCTTTTCACTCACTACATAAGCCACATGTCACTCTCACACTGAATAATTTATTGCTAGTGCCTAAGATCACAAAGAATCTTATCGCTGTTAGCCAATTTTCTAGAGACAATCATGTTTATTTTGAATTCCATCCTGATACACGCCTTGTAAAATCTCAGGCTACTTCTGAAGTTGTGCTACAAGGTTCTCTTTGCAAAGATGGTCTCTACTCCTTTGGTTCCCTACAGACTATGTGTTCTTCTTCTATTAGGAATAATACACCTATTGTTCACACACTCACTAACAACAATTCTCATTTCAGCAATTTTAGTTCTAGTGCAAATAATAGTACCAATTTCTCAGGGCCTTTCTTATATGAGCAATGGCACAAAAGACTAGGGCACCCTCATCATGAGGTTCTCAAGTCTGTACTTTTAAAGTGTAATCTTTCTATTCCTCAACAATCTAAGTTTGATTTTTGTGTTGCTTACTGTTTAGGTAAAGTGCATAGATTACCATCTACTACTTCCACTACTAATTATCATGCATGTTATGGAAACTTGCCTAACCCTTCTGGCACATGCCTCTCTCCCCAAATTTTGGGATTATGCTTTGGCTGCCACATATCTTATCAACAAAATGCCTACTTCTGTCTTAGGCATGGATTCGCCCTACAAAGTTCTCTATAACACTGATCCTGATTATAAGTTCCTCAAAACCTTTGGGCGTGCTTGTTATCCACACCTTAGGCCCTATAATTCTAACATATTTTCCTATCATTCCAAGGAATGCATATTTTTAGGATATTCTAATCAACATAAATGGTACAAATGTTTGGCTGCTGATGGGAGGTTGTTAATTTCAAAGAATGTAATCTTCAATGAGATCAGATTTCCTTATTAATACATGTTTCCTACTACAACTGGCTCAGTTCCTACAACCCCTAATATTACTGTGCCTGCTCCCTTCTCCTTCTTCCCTTTCCCTTTCACCACTGCACCTATGTCTCCTCCCTTTTCCCCTTTGCTTTTTTAGGCTGTAAGTCCTTCTGCTCCTGCTTCTGTCTAGAAGTACACAACTTCTTCTCAACCCGTCTCAGCACCTATACAACAAACTTCACCCTCCTCAAATTCCAATTATCACTTTCCACATCCAATAATATCTCTCCTATTGACTCTGAGTCTGCTAGTTCTTCCCATCCTACTACTATTTTCACTAACCCTAATTCTCCCATCACTCATATTCATCCCTTAAATACTCATCCTATGGCTACTTGTGCCAAAAATGGCATATTGCAGCCAAGACTCCATCCTACTCTTCTCCTTACTGAGCTTGAACCTAAATCTTATAAAACTGCTCTCAAGGATCCTAAATGGCTTAAAGCCATGAAAGCAGAGCATACTTCTTTTCTCAAAAATCAAACTTGGACTCTCATTCCTCTTCCTCCCAACAGAAAAACAATACGGTGTAGATGGGTTTTCAGGATCAAGCAGAACTCTGATGACTTTATTCAGAAGTACATGGCCAAATTAGTGGCCAAGGGTTTTCATCAGGTTCATGGCTTTAACTTTCAGAAGACCTTTTCTCCTGTGGTAAAACCAGTCACAATTATAATTATTCTAACTCTTACTATTTCCAGGAAGTGGCAAATTACTCAATTGGATGTTAATAATACCTTTTTGAATGGAAATTTATATGAAGAAGTCTATATGCAACAGCCCCCTGGCTTCATTAGTTATGACTTCAATTTGGTTTGTAAGCTAAACAAGGCTATATATGGCATAAACAAGCTCCTAGGGTCTGGTTTGAGAAAATCACCTCAACTCTGCACAATTTTGGTTTTGTCACCAGCAAATGTGACCCCTCTTTGTTCTCATTATCTACCTCTATATTATACCCTAATTTTTGCCCCTAAGATCCCTCATCATTTCAATGTCAACCCAATCATATCAAGATCACACACTAGGGTTTGGTTCTTTTTCCTATCTTTAGGTTTGCTCACGTGGGATCACCAAGCACTCTGATTTGTGTGTTTTATACATGTATATCCCGTGTTGATTGACTTTTAACTAACAAATACAATGTATGTATAACTGCTATATGGATGTTGGCATTATAGGTGATGGCATAACACATTTCATTAGGTTGATTCATAGGTTCATGAGTTTACTTTCATGCCTTCTTCAACAAAGCTTCACTGAGATTTAAACTTCCTCTTTGTGTGTGTTTCAAGAAAAAATGATTTCAAATCCTACTATGTTTCATTATACTCTACTTTTCTAAGGAAAGTCAACACATGCAAGATTTATTCAAGAAGTTTGACCTAATTTGACAAGTTCTTGATTCCTTGACTACAAGTGCACAACTTTCTCAATTTTAAACATTTGGAAGTGATTATTTTTGCTATTGGGTTCTTATTATCATCAACAACAACTTCTCTTCACATGACAAAAGTAATTGTGCAAGAAAGATTGTCAAAAATTGAATGAGATTCCAAGTCATTTTGATGCTTTAAGAGCTAGGTTTTAAACTTCTAAGGGGTAATATCTTGTTCATATTTTGAGATTTTTCAGTGATTCCAAAGATATGTTTCTTTTTAAAGGGTTATTAACAAATCACTTCAAGAGTTTCCAGTAAATTTTATATGGAAGATCACTAATGATTGAGAAAGATTACAAGTCCTCTAGATAGACCATCAAATTCTTTTATGTGACTGTGAAGGATCATAAATTGGTAAATTTTTATCATCTAGAGCTCATTATTTATTCAAAATAATCTTAAGGATGTTAACTTTAACTCTCTTTTTGGTTCTAAGCTTGTAAATGATTGCAAGATGCTTTTTGAGCTTAAAAGATTATAGGCCATCTCATGGATTTTCACCAATTTCACAAGAACATAACTTGTTCAATATTTGAAATTTTTGAGTGATATGAGTTTCACAATACTCTTTAGGAAGTCTACTTCAATCTAGCATCAATGATCAAAGCCCAATTTTGAAGTAAAACCTTGTTTGGAATCAAAATATTATAGGTCATTTTTGGAGAAGAAACTTAAAATTTTTCTAAGTATAAAAGTCAGCGCTTTTTTTTCCTTCTGATTTTGACCAAGCATAACTTCAAGCTCAAGCATCCAATGAGTTCTTTCTTGGCACATTCTGAAGAGTGTTACATAATCTTTCCAATGCATCAAGAATCATATTATAAGGCTTCCTAAATCGTGAACACCATGAGTTCAAAGTCAGCTACTTGAAACTTCATTTTTTCTCAAAGTCAAATTTTGAAATCCATAATCTAGCTTCTAAACACTAAATTAGCACGCATTTTTGATTTAAACATGTTTAGCAAAGTTCCCAAAGTTGAATTAAGGATCAAAACGCAGGAGTTGGCTGAGTTTTGATGCACATGGAGTCACACATTTCCATTTTTGGGCTCCATCCAATTTCCGTCCAAACTTCAATTTTTCTCTCAAATCTTTGCACCACTCAATTCCCTATAAATAGAGGACCTCACCCCCTTCATTTTCTCAAGCTTTAACATCCAAAATAAACCTGTTCAGACCCCACACGAACTCTGAATTTGAAATTATGATTTCTTTCGTTCTCACCTCAAAACACTAAAAGCTCCATGGAGTTAGCTTCATTGAACTTCTCTAAAGCTAACCATACTCTTACCTTCAAGAATCGTGACCTGAATCAAGCTACAGAAGTCAAGTTTCAGAACTATTTAGGTGAACTTTGTTCAGGTAGAATTCTCAACCAAATCGAATCAAATAAATCCTTATTCTACTCTACTCATCCTTCTGATTCTCATACTTCTTACAATTTTCATTTTCATTGAGAATTGAGAGAGATACTTGGAAATTTCGTATTCGCTATTTTTTCTGTTTTTTTTCTCCAAATCCAGCCTTGCTCAACTTATATAAATTTGGCGCGAGGGTACCATTAGAGAACCAGACCGATATCATTAGATTTGTCTCTTCATACACGTGTTTTGAGAATCCTTGGATCTGATTACTTTCATTAGTCAGACTCCATCCAACGTACCAGATTTTAAGTTACTTTTAATTATTAACCGACCATGATATGCACAACGCACCAGATCCTTTAGATCTATTTACTAAGGTGTTTTGACTCTCATCCAATGGTCCATATTTTTTTGACTTTTATTTTTATTTTCTGATTTTTGCATTTAATTGTTTTAAACTTTAAAAAATCATAGAAAATTCATTTCTGAACCAAAAATTATGAAAAAAATTCACAAATTTTTTTTCAAATATTCTCTTTCTTATTTTTATTTTTTCATGATTTTTATTTCAGATTTGATATTTTTAATGATTTTTCTTTTGTTTGACTTATTTTTTATTGTTCTAAAAATACTTTTTGATATTTTTAAATTCTGAAAAAATTCATAAAAATCATTTTCCTTATTCTTGACTTCCTGGAAATTTTTCTAGAATTTTATCCTGTTTTTTATTATTTTTAATCATTTTTCACTTATTTGAGAGAATCTAAATAATTTAAAAATACTTTTTTCTGTTTAAAAAAATTACCAAATTTTTTGTAAAAATACTTGAGATCATCTTTGACTTTTCTATGGTTTCTTTTAATTTTTATTTGATACTTTGAATATAGTTTGTTACTTACCCTTTTATTTTCACTTAAAAAACAATTTAAAAAATCATTTTCTCATTCTATTTTTCTTATTAAATGCAATTTTATTTTTGTATATATTCTGGATGATCTTGAACTATGTGATTTTATATCACGAGCTTCATTAATATCATTGGATCTTGGATGTTGATTTTAACTCCACCAAAATGGATGAATGATTTTAATGATAGTTTGATTAAATTCCTTGGTTCAAATATTTATTTTCCTTCTTCATCTCGTTCCTTTCTCACTTGTGCTACATGTTGTTAGAGAATAATCTACATACCATTTCTCCAAACATATGGTACATAGATTGTTGATCAGCCTCAAAATAGGTGCGACTTTTATATAAGTCCACTTACAATTGCTTAACATAACGCTAAATTATGTCCCGATTCGAAAAATGATCATTCGTGGCCCAAACCTATGTTTGTAAGCACAAGTATGTTTAATTTGAAACCTTTGATCCAATAATCTTGAGGTTCATTGTTAGGAGGCTTTGGTATTATTAATCCTCTAATGAACCTTCATAAACTTTGGTCTAAGTGAATCATTTAAACATCATTGATCATATGTTGTCGCCTCGAGAACTTGAAATGAATGATATACTTGACAAAAAAGCAAATGAAACTTGTTGTTGAGAAGCTTTGATTTTATCAATCTTCTAATGTGTTTTCAAATGCAAATTTCAAGATGGTAATTCAGTTTGAGTTTTTACTTTATGTCATTTATTTTATGCCTTTACTTTTATATACCATTTACTTTAGCATTTACATTTCATATCATTTTTATCTTTGCTCACTTGAGCATTTATCTTTATGTCATTTTGATTTTTGCTCACTTGAGCTTCTTTTTTCATTTTTCTTTTTGAAGACACTTAATAATCAACTTGAACAATAAAAAACCTTAAAGTTATTTTGACTATTTGGTTACTATCCTTGACATTATGGAGTTATAGACTTCTCGGACTTAGGATTAGAAACCTTGACCACTCTTGGGACCTTGTGACTCTGTTGTTATATTGTTTGGAGTTCTTCGAGTTTACCCCAAGACATTGGGTTGGTTTTCTTTGTGTGCAGGTTATTCTGATTATACGCTTTGTCTGTGATTGAGAATTTCTCTGTATACAGCCGTAACTCTGCCCAATTTTTGAGAAGACTTAATGCATATGAAACTTGGTATTCTTAAGAGGTTTAGTATCTTTACTTGTTTGGTTTCAATCCAAAGGATGGAAATTCTACATTGACTCTTTGTGTCAAGTGTTGGCTTCTTGTTGGTTAGATGGTTCTTTTCCCTAACTTTTACCTTATTGCCTTAGGATAGTCCCTTGATCTCCTTCCACCTTCTTTAATTTCAAAAATCTTCTCCCTCCTTTTCAAAACTCTTCTTGGCTTCTAACTTGAACCGTTTTCACAATAAACTTGGATTTAGGTCCATGCATTTAAAAAAAATATTTTCTTAATTAAACTTTAACCAACTTAATCATATTTTGACATTTTTATGAGAAGGCTAAAAGTCAATGAATCTCATCCAAACCATTTTGCCACTTTGGCTTTATACTTTAAAACTTTTCTCAAAAGATTAGACTCTTGTCAATCCTTATAGTGATATGAGTTACTATACTTCTATGATATGTAGTGAAGCGAGATATGTTCCACTTGAGTGTTAAGTGAGACTTTGTTGATTTTAAAATCCAAGCTATATCCTCCACTTTGAGATGATGTAAAATTCTCCTTTCTCATAATCATGGATAGTAAGTATGTTATCCCACTCGGATAAGACAATTATGTCTCTTCTCTTAAAAATTAACCAACACACATGTATTTTAAATTTTTTTAAGGTGAACTACGAGTACCATGATCCCCTATTACACGGAAGGTGGTACGTAGGCACTAAAGGTTCACAATCGAGGTGGGTGAAAAATTGTAAAAAATACTTCTTTTCTCATCTCCACCATCTATTTTTGTATACAACCTTTATAGCCAAATACAATTTTCAAAGAGGTTCCTGCGGAGTACCGTAGATGTTTAGGGTGCTAATACCTTCCCTTTGCATAATCAACCCCCGTACCTAGATTCTTTCACTCTCTTTTTGGGTGATTCGCTCTTTTTCCATTTCCTTTGGAAATAATAAAGTGCGGTGGAATTTTTTATTTGATCTGTATGAGTTAAGTCAATCCAATGGCTTAGTCTCAACATTTCTACCACCACAGAAAAATGGCGACTTCACTGGGGAAAGATCGACCAAATGCTGGTCTATCTCTAAATGGGTTAAGCCTATCTTTGTTTATTTGTGTATGTGCTATTATTTTTTATATATTATGTGTTGTATATATATGTTTGTCCGGATCTTCTTGGTTTTCAGGGGTGCTTGGTGATTTCTCATAAGTCTTCTACCCGGACTTGAGAAAACTTAAGATAGGACGGGCGGTATAGTCATGTTAACTTTGAGGGAGGAATCCCAAAAAAGGAGACATGAGATCCTCCACTCAGTGGAGGCCCCTTTGACTGTAGTATTTGTTTATCAAGAAATCAGGAAGACGTGCTGCTTTTGACCTGGGAGCCTGCTGAAGCTGAGGATCGTAGAACCCTTAACCCAACTTGGCCTTTTAAGTGTAGTGCGGAAACTATGACATAGCAATCTGGAAGTGGTTGTCATGCGATACTACACTCAGACGAGTTTTTTCCTGAGAATATTACTAATTATTGAGTTAAACGAGACGTTAGTAATATCCGAAGGAAGGATGTAGACACTGGGAACCTTTTAGAACATTGTTCGGCATATGATAAACTATTAGTCCATACCTTATGGGTATAACCTCTGACTTCATGCTCATGACGTCGAACCTATGAACCCCCCATGTTTGTGATCTTGAGTGTGATTGTTGCATCATGCATTTATGCACCCATGAGTATTGTTTAAAACATTTGATTCAAGGAACTTAAAGTTGACTTTTGCAACTATCTCAGGTACTTTTGACCATGGATTTTGGAAGAAGAAAGATTCGGAAGTACAATTTCAAAGATCCTAAGATAGAGGAGCTGATGAGTTTGATTCCTGAGATTGGAAGCTCTACAGATTTCCGGAAGAAGTATGGAGTTGTCGTGCCTCTTATGAAGCTTAAGATGAAGGAGGTAATTCTTTCTACATTAGTCTAGTTCTATGATCCGTTGTGCCGGTGTTTTACTTTTCCTGATTATCAACTGATGCCCATATTGGAGAAGTATTCTTACCTATTTAGCTTACCTATTACTGATCATTTTCCTTTCACCAGATTAGAGGGAGAGCCTAAATCTCACGAGATTGCTGCTATGACCCATTTGAAGAAGTATGAGATTGAGGCTACTATGACTACTAAAGGGGGAATTAGAGGTTTACCTGCTCAGTTTCTATTATAGAAAGCTCGTTACTTTGCCAAGATGAAGAGTACAATTGCTTTTTATGCTATATTTGCTTTTCTTGCCTATGGTTTGTTCTTATTTCCTAATGTCGATAAGTTTGTGGATGTTAATGCCATTAGGATCTTTATGATTAGGAATGCGGTCCCTACGCTGCTAGGGGATACTTATTATTCTATCCATCTTCAGAATTTCTATCAGGGAGGGATGATCATCTGTTGCACATCGTTATTATATCAGTGGTTTATTTCTCACTTACCTAGGTCAGTTTCCTTTTGGGATACTAAGAAGGAACCTCGTTGGGCCCCAAAGATCATGGCTCTCACTCATTCTGACATCGATTGGTGTCACCAAGCTTATTATGATGTAGATATTATTGATAGCTGTGGTAGTTTCCCTAATGTGTCTCTTCTTGGTACAAAGGGAGGAATTAACTACAATCCCGTTCTTGCGCGTTGTCAACTTGGATATCCGATGAGAGATAAGACAAATAACATTCATATGAGTGGTTTCTTTCTCAAAGAGGAGAATATCACAAATAGGCTAAGAAAGAGATTGAGATGGCTTGGCGCCATATTCATAAGAAGAGTATAAAATATTTGGGACCAAGGGGAGCTATTTCTTTAGAACCTCATCTCCATTGGGTACAAACAAGGGCAATTCAGTTGAAGATGCCTTATTCTCGTGAAGAGCCTATATCTGACATGTTTATAAGGATTACTCCTCCTCTTTTAGATGATGTAGAAGAACTTCAGCTTGCCCTGGTTAGGATGCAGTAAGAGAAGGAAGCATGGAAGAACAAGTACCTCATTCTCTGGTGCTTGCTCAGAATCAACCACCTCCTCCTCCTCCATCTCCTCATGTTACTCAGCCACAACAGACGATTGTTATTTCAGAATTTCCATCAGTTCCTGTTTTTGTTACTCCAATTACTACTTCTCAACACCGTATGCCTCAAGGATACCCGTGGGGAATGCCTGAGAACTTTATGTCAGAAGGTTACAATCCAGATGCTCAAGTTGCTCCATTTGGTCAACCAACTACTATTACTGCTCCTCCTGTGGTGCATGCTGCTCCTACTGCTAGAAATGAGATTTATTATATTGCGCCTTCTTCGGTGAATGCTGCATCGTTTATTAATGATGAAGTTTATCGTCCAGTTCCTCCACCAAGTGAATGTGTGGGCTTCTATGACCGATTGGATGACTTTCAGGACCAATTCAATGAGATGCAGAAGGAATTGAAAGCTCTTTGAGGGAAAGAATTATTCAGGAAGAACGTCAGTGAACTCTGTTTAGTTCCTAACATAAAAGTGTCAATGAGGTTTAAGGTGCTAGAATTTGAGAAGTACAAGGAAAACTGTTGTCCTCGTGACCACTTAGTGATGTATATCAGAAAGATGTCCACTCATACTGATTATCAACATTTACTTATTCATTTCTTTCAGGATAACTTAACCGGTGCTGCATTAAAATGGTATATGGGTTTGGACAATAGCAGTATTCACACCTTTAATGACGTGGGCAGAGCTTTTATCAATCAGTACAAGTACAATATGTTTATGGAACCTGACTGTGACCAACTGAGAGTGATAGCTCATAAAGATAAGGATCATTCAAAGAATATGCGCAGCGTTGGCACGAGATTGTTGCCCAAGTGGTACCCCCGATGGGAGAGCTAAAAATGAAGAAGGTCTTTCTGAAAACCCTCAAATCATTTTACTATGAAAGGATGGTTGCTAATGCATCGAGTGATTTCACTGAGATGGTAAGCATGGGTGTTCATCTAGAAGAAGCTGTCAGGGAAGGACGCTTGATAAAAGATAAAGGGAGAAAGAAATCATCACATGGGTTTTCTAGGAAGAAGGAAAGTGAAACAAATGTTGTCATCGAGGAAAGAAAGGCTCGACCTCCGAGAAGACGTTATCAGTACCAGCAACAAGTTGCTTCTATGACTCCAGTTGTAAATGCAGCTCTGACTACTGTTTCCTATCAAAGACCACTTCCCCAGGGAAATCAAGGGCAAGGTCAGAGAAGAGAAGCTTTTGACTCTATTCCGATGAGTTATGCAGAGTTGTTGCTGGCTCTGATTTAAAATAAATTGGTTCAGACTAGACCTCTTCCTGCTATACCTTCTCCTTTACCGTGGCATTATAAGGAGGATCAAACTTGTGCTTTTCATCAAGGAGCTTCAGGGCATAACATCAAAACTATTATCCTTTGAAATCTGAAGTACAGAAGATGGTGAGATCTAGTCTTTTATCTTTTAAGAATGTTGGTCCTAACGTAAAAGATAATCCACTGCCCAAGCATGGAGGTGGAAGTGCTATAAATATGGTTGCTAGTTATCCTGGGGATTTCTAGATTTTTGACATTAACTTGGTGAGAGGAGATTTAGTGAAGATGCATGTTAATCTCTGTGAACTCAGCTATTATACACATGACCATGCTGGTTATGGTATTTGCAGTACAGATATCCATGGATGTGATAAGGTGAGAGCTGATCTTCAAGAAATAATGAATGAAGGTCTTACCCACAAGATCAGACCAAGGGCTGAATATGAAGAAGAAGTGAATATGGTTTATGGCTGCCCTGGATAATTCCCGATTTTTTATGTGAATTATGTGAATGATGATCTGGTGTAGTTGCATGCCACATTTTGTCACATGGAGGGTCAGGAGGTACATCATTATGGATCTTTTCGAGTCTGCTGTAGGGATTCCCGGGGTTGTTCTGTGGTAAGAAGAGGTGTTCAATTATTGTTAGATAATGGTACTATCAAAGTCACGAAAAATAGAGATGATTATAATGGAGTTAATATGATTGAATATTACTCTGTTGAGGCCATGTCCAACGATGAATATGTTTCGGCTGATGAATTATTTCCTTCTGAAGAAGACATATTCTCTGATAATGATTCTGCGATGCCTAAATATTTTGAAGTAGGGGTGAATGTCATTGTGCCGTGTTTTGATGTTCCCGCTCCTATAGAGATTGAATACCATAGTAAGCATGATGTCGCTTCTGTAGTTATTTGTCTGCCTGGTCCTATTCCATATAAATTAGATAAAGTTGTGCCTTAAAAATACAATGCAACTATCCTGGAAGATGGTGTAGAAATTCCTATTCAACCTTTGTCCCATGTTGAGAATATTGCTGAAGCCAGTCGGGTAACTCGTAGTTGTTGGGCCTTTGCCCCTACTTTTCAAGGAGATGTTGATTCTGGAAAGAAGATGTTTGAGAATGCTGGACCTAAGAAAGTGGTGGAAGAATCTAGTGGCACCGCTTTGGAAAGGGATGTTGACGATCTGTTGAAAATAATCAAGACGAGTGATTACAAGACTGTGGATCAATTGTTGCAAACTCCATCCAAAATTTCCATTCTAGCCTTGCTAAGGAACTCTTCTGCTCATCGAGAATCTCTGATGAGATTGTTGGATCAAGCTTTTGTTGAGAGTGACATGTCTCTAGACCAGTTCAACAATGTTGTGGGGAATATTACATCTTGTAATAATCTGAGCTTTTGTGATGATGAGTTGCCTGATGAAGGAAGAAACTATAACCCGACTCTCCATATTTCCATGAATTGTAAGAATCACTATTTGTCCAATGTGCTGATTGATAATGAGTCTACATTGAATGTCATACCAAGAAGTACACTCATGAAGCTTAAGTACCAGGGGGCTCCCATGCGCCAAAGTGGATTCATAGTGAAAGCATTTAATGGTTCGAGGAAGTCTATCATCGGAGAGGTAGATTTTCATATTCACATAGGACCACACTTATTCCAGATTACTTTCCAGGTTATGGATATTGTCCCCACCTATAGCTGTTTATTGGGACGACCATGGATCCATGAAGCAGGGGTTGTTACTTCAACCTTGCACCAGAAGCTGAAATTTTTCCGTGAAGGAAAGGTGGTCATTATGAACAGTGAGCAAGCTCTGTTAATATCTCATTTGTCATCTTTCAGCATTGTGGAAGGTGATGGAGTTGCTGTTGGAACTCAGTTCCAAGCTTTATCTATTGACAATATAAGGAAGAATGAAGATTCTATCGCCTCATTTAAGGATGCATAACATGTAGTTCATAAAGGCCCTAGTAAGGTGTGAGGGAAAGTTATTAATCCTCCTGTGAGAAGGAATGAGACGGATTGGGTTTCTCCATGAAGAATAAAGTTGTGAAGTCAAAGTCTGCTTTAAGTAAGTATCAGGACATCTTTCACAGTGCTGGGTATCTTTATCCGACTACTCCAAAGATCAATGCTATTATCGAAGATGAATCAGAGTAAGAAATGCCGAACTTCGTGTCACACAGAGCCAGATTCCAAAATTGGATCACTATTGATGTTCCTTCTTGCATTCACATTTAAAAGTAATTTATTTTTTAGTCTTTTCAAAAATATTTCACTCTGCCCAAGGTGGAAGTAATGATGTTGTATGGGAATATCTGTTGTTTTTATTTTTAAAATCATTAATAAAAGTTGTTTTTGATTCTAAAGTTATGTCTTTATTTTCTGCTTTTTCTTGGAAAATGGTAACAAAAAACCCTTTCAAAATAAATGATAACTATAAATAAATCTGCATAATCGCTTGTTACATGTGTCAGTTTCTAAAATCAATCATAAATCACATGTGCATATTAATTAAAAAACCCGTTGAATGCAATGACCCTGCACCCTCTCCTAACTTTGAATATCCTGCGTATGTGGATGAGGAAGAAGAATACGACAAAATATCATAAGAGGTTTCACAGTTGCTTGAGCGCGAGGAAAATGCCATTCAGCCATATAAAGAGCCGTTGGAGACAATTAACTTTGGTTCAGAGGAAGATCTAAAGGAAGTCAATATTGGAGCACTACTTCACTCTGATGTGAAGAGCAGGTTGATTGAATTGTTGAAAGAGTATGTGGATATCTTTGCTTGGTCTTATCAAGACATGCCTGGTTTGGATACCGATATTGTGGAACAATATTTGCCGCTAAATCTAGAATGTCCGCCAATTAATTAAAAGTTACGAAGAACTCATCCTGACATAGCAGTCAAGATTAAAGAAGAGGTTTTAAAGCAGATTGATGCTGGTTTTCTTGTGACATGAGTGTACCCTCAGTGGATTGACCATATTGTTCCAGTATCGAAAAAAGACAGAAAAGTCCGCATTTGCATTGATTATAGAGATTTAAACAAAGCTAGTCCAAAAGATGACTTTCCATTGCCGCATATCGATATGTTGGTTGATAGTACAACAAAATTCAAAGTCTTTTCGTACATGGATGGATTTTCTGGATACAATCAAATCAAAATGGCTCCTGAGGACATGGAAAAAACAACGTTTATCACCCCCTGGGGAACATTCTATTATAGAGTGATGCCCTTCAGTTTGAAGAATGCCAGTGCAACGTTCCAGAGGGATATGACAACCCTATTCCATGACCTGCTGCATAAGGAAATCAAGGTATATGTTGGTGATATGATTGCCAAATCTCAAACTAAGGAAGGGTATATAGAAGATTTGTTGAAATTGTTTCAGCGTTTGAGAAAGTATTGTCTCTGCTTGAATCTAAATAAGTGTACTTTTGGTGTTCGTTTAGGAAAGTTTCTAGGTTTCGTTGTCATCCAAAAAGGAATTAAAGTTGATCCTGATAAAGTTAAGGAAATTCAAGAAATGCCTGCACCAAGAACTGAAAAGCAAGTTAGAGGCTTCCTTGGAAGTTTGAATTACATTTCCAGATTTATTTCCCATATGACTGCAACATGTGAACCGATCTTCAAGCTATTAAAAATATATAAAGGTTGTTTGTGGACGGATGATTTCCAAAGGACATTTGAAAGCATTAAAGAGTATCTTCTTGAACCACCTATCTCGCTCCCTCCTGTTGAAGGAAGACCATTGATTATGTATCTAATTGTGTTAGATAATTCTATGGGTTGTATTTTGGGGCAACAAGATGAAATGGGAAGAAAATAATATGCCATTTATTATCTCAGTAAGAAGTTTACTGACTGTGAGTCACATTATTCTATGCTGGAAAGAACATGTTGTGCTTTGGCCTGGGTGACAAAACGATTGCGGCAATATATGTTGAATCATACTACTTGGTTGATTTCCAAAATGGATCCAATTAAGTATGCTTTTGAAAAGCCTGCTCTTACTAGAAGAATTTCCCATTGGCAGATGCTATTGTCTGAATATGATATTGAATATCGTACTCAGAAGGCTATAAAAAGTAGTGTGTTGGCGAATTATCTTGCTCACCAACCAGTTGATGATTATCAGTCTGTTAAATATGATTTCCCGGATGAGGATGTAATGTATTTGAAAGTAAAAGATTGTGATGAACCTTTGCCTGAGGAAGGTCCTGATTCTGAATCCCGATGAGGTATGGTGTTTGATGGAGCTGTAAATGCTTATGGGAATGGAATTCGTGCAGTGATTATCACTCCCCATGAATCACATATCCCTTTTATTGCAAGGTTGACCTTTGATTGCACCAATAACATGGCAGAATATGAAGCTTGTATCATGGGTCTTGAAGAGGCTGTAGATCTCAGAATCAAAATTCTATATGTATATGGCGATTCAAATTTGGTAATAAATCATATTAAAGGAGAATGGGATACTCGTCACGTTAGCTTGACTCCCTACACAGATTATAATAGAAGATTATTACCTTTCTTTAATAAAGTTGAATTCCATCATATTCCCAGAGATGTGAATCAGATGGCAGATGCCTTGGCCACCGTGGCTTCCATGTATCAAGTGAATACTTGGAATGGTGTACTTGAGATTAGTGTTTGACGTCTTGATAGACCTGCTCATGTGTTTGCTACAGAGGGTACTTCAGATGAAAAACCTTGGTATTATGATATCAAGCACTTCCTCCATACTCAAGAATACCCATTAGGTGCGTCGAATAAAGATAGAAAGACATTGAGAAGGCTGACAAATAGCTTTTTCCTCAACGAAGATGTGTTATACAAAAGAAATTACAATATGGTCTTGCTCAGATGCGTGGATAGACACGAAGCAGACATATTGGTTCATGAGATCCATGAAGGTTCCTTTGGTACCCATGCCAATGGATATTCAATGGAAAAAAATATACTTAGGGCAGGTTACTATTGGATGACAATGAAATTTTACTGTTACAAATTTGCAAAGAAGTTCCATAAGTGTCAGATTTATGCTGACAAGATTCATGTGCCTCCAACGTTTCTCAATGTTATTTCTTCACCGTGGCCCTTTTCTATTTGGGGGTATTGATATGATTAGAATGATTGAACCCAAGGCATCAAATGGACATCGTTTCATCTTGGTGGAAATCGACTACTTCACCAAATGCGTGGAAGCAACTTGTTATGCTAACATCACCAAGTAGGTGGTAGTGAACTTTATCAAGAATAATCTTATATGTCGGTATAGTGTGCCAAGAAGGATTATCACTGGTAATGACTCAAATTTGAATAACAAGATGATGACAAAACTTTATGAAGAATTCAAAATTGTCCATCATAACTCGTCTCCTTACATACCTAAGATGAATGGGGCTGTTGAAGCTGCTAATAAAAATATTAAAAAGATCATCTAGAAGATGGTTGTTACCTATAAGGATTGTCATGATATGCTCCTTTTTTCTTTGCATGGGTATCGTGCATCCGTCCGCACTTTAACAGGGGCAACCCCGTTTTCTCTTATATATGGTAGGGAAGCAGTACTCCCCATCGAGGTTGAGATTCCCTCTTAGCGTGTAATATTGGAAACCAAGTTTTCAGAGGCTGAATGGGTCTAGAACAGGTTTGACCAGTTGAATTTGATTGAAGAAAAAAAATGACGGCCTTGTGTCATGGTCAATTATATCAAAAAAGAATAAAGAAAGCTTTTGATAAGAAGGTCGAGCCTCGTGAATTCAGAGAAGGCGACCTCATACTCATAAATATCATGTCTTTTAACACTGATTCTAGGGGCAAGTGGACTCCAAATTATGAAGGCCTATATGTTGTCAAGAAAGCCTTCTATGGTGGTGCATTGATTCTTGAAACTATGGATGGCGAGGAGTTACCACATCCCATGAATGCTGATGCAGTCAAGAACTACTTCGCCTAAAGAAATAGAAAAATAGCTCGCTAAGTTGAAAACCCGAAAGGGCAGCTTAGGCAAAAAAGAGCATCTCGGTAGGTTGAAAACCCGAAAGGGCGGTCTAGGAAAAAGTTAAAGATATAAACAGAATAAATCTTCCCGGTAGGTTGAAAACCCACAAGGGAAACCTAGGAAAAAGTTAGGGATTTCTTGGCAAGTAACTACGTTAGACATGAATTGATCATTGAAGCAACAATATTCTCAGATTCTCATCATATTTCAACTAAAGTCTCTGCTCAGGAGTTCAAAGTTGTTAGGGAGAATAGTGGTCATTGTGTTTCAATGTATCTTTTCCATATACTTACTATTTTCTAAACTTTGTAATCATTCATGGAGTCACGCCATTTGTGGACTACCATTCTATTAATAAAGTTTGAGCATTTATCCAATTCTTTGTGGTTCTTGTTTTCTTCTATTTACAAAAATTTCATTTATTATTGATAATAATTTTCAAAACAAAAAGACCTAATGATAAAAACATGTTTTTGAAAAGAATTTGCAAATCACCTTTTACTTCAGATTTTGCGATTCAAGTGGAACAAAAGTAGTGATTTCAAGGATGGACTAACTCCAGAGTTCTGAAAGGATTCCTTAAGATGTATACCAGGATTACTCCTTCTAATATGTGCATGATCCATTTGTGTTCTGGATATTTGGATTTCATACCAATTGATATATAGGTATGTTGGGTTTGTGATCTCATCTTTCCCCAGTTAAGTTTTAGTTCAGATCTTCTTCAGGTTGATTATTTGGTTTCGGGTTTGTGTGGTTTGAAACCTCTATCCCAAGTTCCCCAGTGAGGTCTTCACTCATTTGACGAAAGTTCTTTCTCATTATGCATGTTGAGGTAGAATCTTTTGAAAATCACCGCTCTTTGCAGTAATGACATTATTATTGTTATTTGTTTCCCAGACAGCCTGGCAAGGGCATTATTCTTTTCTAAAAAAAGTTTTGAGACGACTGTCAAGTTTTTGGGTTTTCTCTCAGCAAATGTTGAGTTTTATTTAAAATCCCCATAATGTTGGCCTCTTGCTGTGATGATAACTTCTTTAAATATCCAGATGAATCGAGGATGATGTTTCCCTTTAAGATGAATATCCCCATGAAGTTTCATAATTTCTCCCTGGAGGAATTTACACAGGCTATTATCCTTAATTTTGAATAACGTACTTGGGTTCTCCTCAGTGTGTGAGTTTTCCTTTTCCCCAATAAAGACAGCATGATGTTCCCCAATGGAAGTCCTGATGGCGTGGTTTCCACCTTCCCTAGTAAAGTCAGTATTGGAATCTCCAGTTGGAGTCTAGACGATGAGGCACTATGTTCTCCAGTCAAAGTCTGCATAATCTTCCCTGGTGAAATTTGGAAGAGGATTTTATATCTCTACAACTACATTGGTTTATTACTATCAGATTGTGCTTGGATTATTTTTTAAACCATGTTTCTTCCTAGTGGAGTTAAGCTGAGAAATAGGAATTTGTTTGCTAAGATAATGCTTATTCTCTTATGGGATTTTCATCCTGAATGTGATTTAGCCAAGTGTTATTTTTTGCCCAAGTTGGTTTTGTCAGGTTATCCCCAATACAATATGTCTGTTTCGTCAGCATATACATGATAACATTCATACATTCATACATTCATACATACATCATACGTAGTTGAATTTAAAATTCATTGCTCATTTACATTTGTTATTATTTTTGTTGGCATACTTCCCTATTTGCAGAGTTATTTTACCCTCTCTCTAATAGATTGTCGACCTTAAACAGAAAGTGTATATCCTTTCAATTTCCCCACTGAGTTATCCCTTGTGGAAGAAGTTTGCTTTAGCCCTCCTGTGCAACTCATTATTTAGATGGAATTTGACCGACATTTGAGTTATTCCTCATTGGATATTGTTTGGGTTGACTATTTCACTCTGATTTGTTCCTGGCTTGAATTTGTAGTCCCCATCAACATTGTTATTTTGTTTTTCTTAGGCTTTGAGCCCTGGATTGAGAATGTTCATTTATTTTGCACGTGAAGACTTTATCTACTCAGTAAAATGGGTTGGTATTTCCCCAGGAAGGCAAAATTCATTTCCCAACAGCATTATTGCAATTCCTTCTCATAACAGCAAGTGGTGGTCTCTCTATTTGAGCAATCTGTTCTTCCCCAATAAGTCTGTCAATGCCAGAAGATATTTGTTACTCCGATGAATGGTAGTCTCGTCATTATGGGAGACAATTTGTTGTTGAGATTTGTTACTCCGATGAATGGTAGTCTCGTCATTATGGGAGATAGTTTGTTGTTGATATTTGTTACTCCGATAAATAATAGTCTCTTTATTATGGTATATAGTTTGTTATAGAGATTTGTTAATCCGATGAAAGGTAGTCTCGTCATTATGAGAGATAGTTTGTTGTTGAGATTTATTACTCCGATGGAAGGTAGTCTCGTCATTATGGGAGATAGTTCATTATTGAGATTTGTTACTCCGATGAATGGTAGTCTCGTCAATATGGGAGATAGTTCATTGTTGATATTTGTTACCCCGATGAAGGGTAGTCTCGTCATTATAGGAGATAATTCGTTATAGAGATTTCTTACTCAGATGAATGGTAGTCTCGTCATTATGGGAGATAGTTCGTTGTTGATATTTGTTATTCCAATGAATGTTAGTCTCGTCATTGTGGGAGATAGTTCGTTGTTGAGATTTGTTACTCTGATGAATGGTAGTCTTGTCATTATGGGAGATAGTTCGTTGTAGGGATTTGTTATTCTGATGAATGGTAGTCTCGTTATTATGGGAGATAGTTTGTTGTTGAGATTTATTACTCCGATGAATGGTAGTATCATCATTATGGGAGATAGTTCGTTGTTGATATTTGTTACTCTGATGAGTGGTAGTCTCGTCATTATGGGAGATAGTTCATTGTTGAGATTTGTTACTCCGATGAATGGCAGTCTCTTCATTATCGGAGATAATTCATTATTGAGATTCACTTTTATCTAAAGAAGTTCACTTGTTTCCAGTCATAAGTACTGATGCCAATCATTTATTACTTACCTTAATATTGGTATTCACCGGTATCATCTTACCATGTCTATTTCCTGTGATTCGACGTTACTTTTTTGCCATCTTCTCCGTGAGTGGATAGTTCGTAGTTATCTGTCGATCTTCGTCATCCATTACTTTTTCCTAAATGTTTGAGTTAAAGATATTTTATCTCCTCCTTGGGCTTTACCCCAGTGGAGTCGAGTCTTCTGTTTACTAGTGATTTATTTTCCGGGTCGGATTTTCTTTTGATCCTTTATTTTTATTTCTCGCATCCCCAGTGGTGTTCTGTGTCACCTTTGGATTTGTTTGTCTGCATGCATGATCATAAGCATTTCATGGCATCTTAGGGCCAAAAATAGGGTTTGTTTTATATTTAAGTATCTTCAATCTCGTCGATACAAAGATTTTAACCTTTGTATATCCAGATAGAAGACACTTAAATAAGGGCAGCTGTTATATCCCAATTTTTCCCCTAAGATCCATCATCATTTCAATGTCAACTCAATTATATCAAGATCACACACTAGGGTTTGGTTCTTCTTCCTATTTAGGTTTTCTCATATGGGATCACCAAGCACCCTGATTTATATGTTTTGTACATGTATATCCTGTGTTGATTGACTTTTAACTAACAAATATAATGTATGTTAACTTGCTCTATGGATGTTGGCATTATAGGTGATGGGACAACACATTTCATCAGGTTGATTCATAGGTTCATGAGTTTATTTACATGCCTTTTTCAACAAAGCTTCACTGAGATGTAAACTTCCTCTTTGTGTGTGTTTCAATACAACATGATTTCAAAGCCTACTATGTTTCATCGTACTCTACTTTGCTAAGGAAAGTCAAAAGATGCAAGATTGATTCAAGAAGTTTGACCTAATTTGACAAGTTCTTGATTCCTTGGTTAAAAGTGCATAACTTTCTCAATTTTCAACATTTGGAAGTGATTATTTTTTCTATGGGTTCTTATTATCGTCCACAACAACTTCTCTTCACATGAAAAAAGCAATTGTACAATAAAGATTGTCAAAAATTGAAAGGGGTTCCAAGTCATTTTGATGCTTTAAGAGCTAAGGTTTTAATCTTCTAAGGGCTATATCTTGTTCATCTTTTGAGATTTTTTAGTGATTCTAACGATATGTTTCTCTTTAAAGGGTTATTAATAAATCACTTCAAGATTTTCAAGCAAATTTTATATGGAAGATCACTAATGATTGAGAAAGATTACAAGTTCTCTAGATAGACCATCAAATTCTTTTATGTGACTTCAAAGGATCATAAATTAGTCAATTTTTATCATCTAGAGCTCATTCTCTTTTTACAATGATCTTAAGGATGTCAAATTTAACTCTCTTTTTGGTGCTAAGCTTGTAAATAATTTCAAGATGCTTTTTGAGATCAAAATATTATAGGTCATCTCATGTATTTTCATCAATTTCCCAAGATCATAACTTGTTCAATATTTAGAATTTTTGAGTGATATGAGTTTCACAATACTCTTTTGGAAGTCTACTTCAAGCTAGATTCAATTATCAAAGCTCAATTTTGAAGGAAGACTTTGTTTAAAATCAAAACATTATAGGTCATTTTTGGAGAAGAAACTTAATAATTTTCTAAGTATAAAAGTCTGCGCTTTTTTTTTCTTCTTCTGATTTTGACCAAGCATAACTTCAAGCTCAAGCATCTAAATGAGTCATTTCTTGGCACATTCTGAAGAGTGTTACATAATATTTCGAATGCATCAAGAATTATCTTCTAAGGCTTCCTAAATCGTGCACATCATGAGTTCAAAGTCAACTACTTGAAATTGCATTTTCCTCCAAGTCAGATTTTGAAATCCATAATCTAGCTTCTAAACACCAAATTAGCACACGTTTTTGATTTAAACATGTTTAACAAAGTTCCCAAAGTTGAATTAAGGATCAAAACGCAAGAATTGACTGAGTTTTGATACATATGGAGTCACACATTTTCCACTTTCGGGCTCCATCCAATTTCCCTCCAAACTTCAATTTTTCTCTCAAATCTTTGCACCACTCACTTCCCTATAAATAGAGGACCTCACTCGTCTCATTTTCTCAAGCTTTAACATCCAAAATCACCCTGTTCAGATCCCATACGAACTCTAAATTTGAAATTCTGATTTCTTTCATTCTCACCTCAAATCACTAAAAGCTCCATTCAATTAGTTTCATTGAACTTCTCTGAAGTTAACCATAATCTTACCTTCAAGAATCGTGACCTGAATCAAGCTACAGAAGTCAAATTTCAGAACTATTTTGGTGAACTTCGTTTAGGTAGAATTCTTAACCAAATCAAATCAAATAAATCCCTATTCTACTCTAATCATCCTTCTGATTCTCATACTTCTTACGGTTTTCATTTTCATTGAGAATTAAGAGAGATACTTGGAAATTCTGTGCTCACTATTTTTTCTGATTTTTCCAAATCCAGCCATGCTCAGCTTATTTAAATTTGGCACAAGAGTACTATTAGAATCGTCTTGAAGAGACAAATCTAATGGTACCAGTCCGATTCTCTTATTTTATAGTTTGTGGAACTCTAATCTAGGGCGTTTGGAGGTTGAAGACGACCTACGTGTCGTGCTTCAACCAATGATAGTGTGACATGTAATTTTTTTTGAATCCTATCCAATGTGCTTGCCTTACCATACACACGTTTTGAGAACCCTCGAATGTGATTACTTTTATTAGTCAGACTCCATCCAACGTGCCAGACTTTAAGTTACTTTTAATTATTAAAATATGATTAGGTGTGATTTTCAAAACAGACCATGATATGCACAACGCCCTGGATCCTTTGGATTTGTTTACTAACACGTTTTGACTCTCATCCAATGGTCCATATTTTTTTGAATTTTATTTTTATTTTCTGATTTTTGCATTTAATTGTTTTAAACTTTAAAAAATCATAGATAATTCATTTCTGATCCAAAAATTATGAAAAAATTCACAAAAATAGTTTTAAATATTCTCTTTCTGGTTTTTATTTTTTCATGATTTTATTTGTTGATTTGATATTTTTTTATGATTTTTTCTTTTGTTTGACTTGTTTTTTATTGTTCTAAAAATACTTTTTGATATTTTTAAATTCCGAAAAAATTCATAAAAATCATTTTCCTTATTCTTGACTTCCTCGATTTTATTTTAAAACTTGATCTTGATTTTTACTATTTTAAATCATTTTTCATTTATTTGAGTGATTCTAAATAATTTAAAAATACTTTTTCTGTTTAAAAAAATTACCAAATTTTTTGTAAAAATACTTGAGACCATCTTTTTATTTTTTATAGTTTCTTTTAAGTTTTATTTGATACTTTAAATATAGTTTGTTATTTTCCCTTTTATTTTCACTTAAAAAACAATTTAAAAATCATTTTCTCATTCTATTTTGCTTATTAAATGCAATTTTATTTTTGTATATATTCTGGATGATCTTGAACTATGTGATTTTAAATCATGTGCTTCATTAACATCATTGAATCTTGGGTGTTGAGTTTAACTCCACAAAAATGGATGAATAATTTTAATGATAGTTTGATTAAATTCCTTGGTTTAAATATTTATTCTCCCTCTTCATCTCATTCCCTTCTCACTTGTGCTACATGTTGTTAGAGAATGATCTACATATGGTTTCTCCAAACATATGCTACATAGATTGCTATTGACCAACCTCAAAATAGGTGTGACTTTTACATAAGTCCACTTACGATTGCTTAACATAGTGCTAAATTATGTCCCGATTCGAGAAATGATCATTGTGGCCCAAACCTATGTTTGCAAGCCCAAGTATGTTTAATTTGAAACCTTTGATCCAATAATCTTGAGGTTAATTGTTAGGAGGCTTTGGTCTTATCAATCCTCTAATGAACCTTCATAAACTTTGGTCTAAGTGAATTATTTAAACATCGTTGGTCATATGTTGTCGCCTCGAGAACTTGAAATGAATGACATACTTGACAAAGAAGCAAATGAAACTTGTTGTTGAGAAGCTTTGATTTTATCAATCTTCTAATGAGTTTTCAAATGAAAGTTTCAAGATGGTCATTCAGCTAACCTCTAATTCCTAACTCATTAACAATTGACCTTTACTTTGAGTTTTTACTTTATGTCATTTATTTTATGCCTTTACTTTTATGTACCATTTATTTTAGCATTTACATTTCATGCCATTTTTATATTTGCTCACTTGAACATTTATCTTTATGTCATTTTTGATTTTTGCTCACTTGAGCTTCTTTTTTCATTTTTCTTTTTGAAGACACTTAATAATCAACTTGAACAATAAAAAACCTTAAAGTTACTTGGACTATTTGGTTACTATCCTTGGCATTATGGAGTTATGGACTTATCGGACTTAGGATTAGAAACCTTGACCACTCTTGGCACCCTGTGACTATGTTGTTATATTGTCTGGAGTTATTGGGGTTTACCCTAAGATATTGGATTGATTTTATTTATGTGCAGGTTATTCTGATTATACGCTTTGTCTGTGATTGCGAATTTCTCTGTATACAGCCGTTACTCTGCCTAATTTTTGAGATGACTTCATGCATCTGAAACTTGATATTCTTAAGAGGTTTAGTATCTTTGCTTGTTTGGTTTCAATCCAAAGGATGAGAATTCTACATAAACTCTTTGTGTCAAGTGTTGGATTCTTGTTGGTTAGACGGTTCTTTTCCCTAGCTTTTACCTTATTGCCTTAGGATAGTCCCTTTATCTCCTCCCATCTTCTTTAATTTCAAAAATATTCTCCATTCTTTTCAAAACTCTTCTTGGCTTCTAATTTAAACCGCTTTCACAATAAACTTAGATTTAGGTCCATGCATTTTCAAAAAATATTTTCTTAATCAAACTTTAACCAACTTAATCATATTTTGAAATTTTTGTGAGAAGGCTAAAAGTCAATCAATCTCATCTAAACCATTTTCCAGTTTGGCTTTTTACTTTACAACTTTTCTCAAAAGATTAGACTCTTGTCAATCCTTGTAGTGATGCGAGTTACTATACTTCTATGATATGTAGCGAAGCGATATATTTTCCACTTGAGTATTGAGCGAGGCTTTGTTGATTTTAAAATCTAAGATATATCCTCTACTTTGAGATGATGATGCAAAATTCTCCT
>OX451739.1:1060074166-1060436193 GCA_948472305.1 Vicia faba
CAATCATCATAAACCCTATTATAGAGTCAGAACCCCGCCCTTACCTTGGATTGAAGGTTACTCTATAACTTTTCTAGTTGATTTTCCGTTCTTCCTCCTTTTCCTCCTTTTCAACAACTTTCACGCTCTCTTCTTCCAACCCTTATTTCTTTCTCTCTTACTGCTTCTTCTTTTCTTATTATTTCTAACAATAATAAAATAACCCTATTATTCTCTTTATGCCTTAGTGGGCTTAAATCTTCTACACCCCCCTTTTACTACTTCTATTCCTTTAAAACAAGCCCACATCAAATAATATTTCATTCTAATATTATCCCACAACTTAATAAAATAAATAAATCCAACTAATCACAACACATCAACTATCATCATAACACAAATTCACAATTATTTCAAAAATAATTAATTAAATTACGGGCATTACAACTCTCCCCCACTTAGAATATTTTCGTCCTCGAAAATTTACCTTAATCAAACAACTCAGGATATGAGTCTCTCATCTTGCTCTCCAACTCCCAAGTCATGCTTTCTCCGGTAGCTCCTAGACAAACTACTTTAACCAAGGCAAACTCTTTACCCCTCAGAATCTTTATTTCATGATCCGTGATCCGTACAGGCATCGTCTCCACATTAAGATTATCATGTACTTGCACATCATCCATATGAATCACATGAGATGGATCTGAAATATACTTCCGGAGTTGTGACACATGAAACACATCATGCAAATTTGAAAGATTAGGCGGTAAAGAAACTCTATAAGCAACATTCCCTACTCTCTCTGAAATCTGATATGGTTCAATAAAACGAGAAGGGAGCTTCTTAGACTTAAATGCTCGCCCAACACCAGTCACAGGTGTAACTCTTAAAAACACATGGTCACCCGCTTGGAATTCTAAATCCTTCCTTCGCTTGTCATGATAACTCTTCTGTCTACTTTGGGAAGCTTTCATCTTTTCTCGAATCAACTTCACCTTCTCAGTAGTCTCACGAACAAGTTCAGGTCCAAGTATTACACTTTCACCAGATTCATGCCAACATAAAGGAGTTCTACATCTTCGACCATACAACGCTTCAAAAGGTGCCATCCCAATACTGGAATGGTAACTGTTATTATAGGTGAACTCTATCAACGAAATATAAGTATCCCACGAACCTCCCTGCTCAAGAACACGTGCCCTCAACAAGTCTTCAAACGATTGGGTAGTATGTTCAGTCTGACCATTTGTCTGAGGATGATACGCTGAACTCAACCTCAACTTAGAATCCAATGCTTCTTGCAAACTCTTCCAAAAATCAAAAGTAAATCTTGGATCTCTATCTGACACAATGCACAAAGGAACACCATGCAGCTTCACAATTACACTAGTGTAAATATTAGTCAACTTCGACACTGGAAAACTGATGTTAATAGGAATAAAATGAGCCGACTTCGTAAGCCTATCAACAATCACCCAAATAGAATCATGTCCTCTTATAGTATTAGGCAACCCCGTCACAAAGTCCATCGAAATGCTATACCATTTCCATTTTGGAACTTCTAATGGTTGCATCAACCCTACTGGCTTCTGATGTTCAACTTTCAACTTCTGACAAGTCAAACATGCATACACAAACCAAGCCACATCACTCTTCATTCCAGGCCACCAAAACAAACCTTTCAAATATTGATACATCTTTGTAGCTCTTGGATGAATACTCAACTTACTTCTATGACTCTCTTCAAGTATCACTTTCTTCATCTCTGCATCATCAGGAATACAAATTCGGTTAAGAAATCTCAACACACCCTGCGCATCTAGCTTAAAGTCATTATTCTCAGACTAATCGATTCCAACCATCAAATCTACCAGTTTCACATCCAACATCTGAGCTTCTCTAATAATGTCTAGAAATTCATTATTAATCTTCAACATGCCCAACATAACACTCTGCGGCGTAACCTTGCAAACTAAGCTCATATCTCTGAACTACTCAATTAATTCCAACTCTTTAACCATCATTGTCGACATATGTAAAGTCTTTCGACTCAACGCATCAGCTACCACATCCTCTTTTCCTGGATGATTATTCAAACTGAAATCATAATCCTTTAACAATTCCAACCATCTTCGTTGCCTCATATTCAACTCCTTCTGATCGAATAAATAATTTAAGCTCTTATGGTCACTAAACACTTCAAATCTAGAACCATAAAGATAATGCCTTCAAATCTTCAATGCAAAGACAATTGCAGCAAGCTCTAAATCATGCGTAGGATAGTTCTTTTCTTGAGTCCTCAAATGCCTTAATGCATAAGAAACTACCTTATCATTATGCATAAGCACACCTCCTAAACCCATCTTAGAAGCATCACAATATACCACAAAAGGCTCTCCTGGATTAGGCAACTTCAAAATAGGAGCCAACGTCAACCTCTTCTTTAATTCCGTAAAACTTTCTTCGCACTGAACATCCCATACAAAAGATCTACATTTATAAGTCAACTTAGTCAACGAAAGTTCCAACTTTGAAAAACCTTCGATAAACCTTCTATAATAACCAGTTAATCCTAAAAAGCTCCTAATTTCAGTAGCTGACTTCGGAGTTTCCCATTGCAACACAGCATCAACCTTCGATGGATCTACAGCAATGCCACTACCTGAGATCACATGACCAAGAAAACTAACCTCTTTTAACCAGAAGTCACACTTGGACAACTTTGCATTCAACTTCTTCTCTTTCAAAACTTGCAATGCTACTCTTAAGTATTTTGCATGCTCTTCTTCTGACTTAGAGTAAATCAAAATGTCGTCAATGAACACCACTACAAACCGATCCAAATAAGTATGAAAGATACGATTCATATATTCCATGAATACTCCCAGCACATTAGTAACACCAAAAGGCATCACCAAATACTTATAATATCCATAACGCATTCTGAAAGCCGTCTTCTGGATATCTTCATCCTTCACTTTAATCGGATGGTAACCCGACCTCAAATCAATCTTACTAAACACACGAGCATCCACCAATTGGTCCATCAAGTCATCTATTCTTGGAAGCGGATACTTGTTCTTAATCGTCACTTTATTAAACTGTCTATAATCAACACAAAGCCTCATACTTCCATCTTTATTATTCACTAACAACACTGGAGCTCCCCATGGAGATACACTTGGTCTTACAAACTTCTTTTCAAGTAACTCTTCCAATTTCTTCTTTAACTCTGACAATTCAGATGCAGACATCATGTATGGTGCCATAGACACAGGTCTGGTACCAGGTACAAGATCAATTGCAAATTCAACTTCCCTCTCTGACGGTACATCAGGAATTTCATCGGGGAAAACTTCAAGAAATTCACACACCACCTGCAATTCCTCAATTATAGCTTGAGTCTCTACAAATAGAAACGCCATCAATGAGAACATATGTGCTTCCTCTTGCATCAACTTCCTCAACTGTTTAGCAGACAACAGACTACCTTCCTCTTCTTCAGGAGTAGAAAACCTCACAAACTTGTCATAATAGTTAATATGAACACAGTTATGCTCTAACCAATTCATACCCAAAATCACATCCAAACCTCTTAATGGTAAACAAACCAAATCAACAGCAAAGTCTCTGTCGAAGATCGACAAAGGACACTTTAAACACATAAAAGAAGTAGTCACCGACCCCTTGGCTGGAGTATCGACGACCATTTCTCCATTCATATAAGACAACATAAGACCCAATCTTTAAACATAATCAGCAGCAATAAAACAATGAGTAGCACTGATATCAATAATAGTAATTAAAGGAGTACTATTAATGAAACATGTACCTCTGATAAGTCTGTCCTCAGCAGATGTATAATCCTCAACCAAAGCGAACACTTTACCACTTGTCTGCGCCCTCTTTGGTTTCTTACACTGACTACCGATGTGCCCTTCTTCACTACAGTTGAAACAAATCACATCCTTATGCTTGCACTCAGATACAACATATTTGTTCTTGCCATAACGGAAACACCTCTTTACTTCAGTAGTACACACATTACTCTTATACCCAGGTTTCCCACATTTAAAACAAACCACACCAGCAGGAGCATCTCCCCCACTAGTCCTCTGACCCTGAGCATCTTTTTGTTTACCTTTACCAGCTGGGGTATCATAAGGCTTGCCACGATTTTGTTGGTGCTTACCCCTCTTCTCACTGATAATCTTGTAATGAGCATTATTATCCTCTTCATAAATTCTGCAACTATCAATCAGGTCAGCAAAGACACGAATCTTCTAGTATCCAACTGCCATCTTGATCTTCGGGCGCAACCCATTCTCAAACTTGATACACTTCGAAAACTCAGCATCTGCCTCAGCGTAGTGCAGATAAAACTTAGCCAACTCAGAAAACTTTGCAGCATACTCAACAACTGACATATCCCTTGCTTCAGCTCAAGGAATTCAATTTCCTTCTTACCACGAACATCTTTAGGAAAGTACTTCCTCAGAAATTCCCTACGTAATACAGCCCAAGTGACATTCTCACCTGCAGCTTCCAATCTCTGACAAGTCTCTAACCACCAGTCATCAGCCTCAACTGCTAGCATATGAGTACCATAGTGAACCTTCTGCGCTGGAGTGCAGTCCATCACACAGAAGATTCTCTCAATCTCTTTCAACCAATCCAATGCTCCGTCAGGATCATACTTTCCCTTGAACGTAGGCGGATTCTCTCTCTGGAAAGTCGCCAAGCTACGATATCCAGCATTCCCGTCAGCATTCGGCTGATTCTCCATCGCATGAGCCATTGCTTCTAAAGCAGCAGCAAGTGCAGCATCATTCCTTCCAGCCATCTCAACTTATCACTACAACATAAACAACGGTTAGAATTCAAATTAATAATACTCGATCGTTAGACAACTACGACTCAACAACTTGGTCGGATGGACCAACCATACCAACTATGTAACACGCCAATTCTACCCGGAAATTATATATGCAAATCAGAGTCATAAAATTCATGCAACTAAATCAGGATGCCACAAATTCAACTTTAAAAACACATTGCATTCAACGTGGATACATAACACTCTAAAGCTTTGGATGAACTATCAGCATAATAATTTAATCCCTTAAACCAACAATTTAAACATCTATGCAGCGGAATTCTTAATAACATCTTTATCCATCGTTAAAACAACTCCAAAACAACACATACTCAGCAACAATCAAATTAAAGTTCTACAACTGAAATAATCAATAATTAAAAGCAACAAGCGTTCACCCCCTCGAGTGTTACGTATCATAGAAATGACACCGACTCGAACTACTCAAGGTATACAACCTTCACTATGGATTACCTGCACGTTACCAACGTAAGGGTAACATTCAAACAGAAGGGGTAAGACATCTAACTATATAATAAAGCGTATGATAAATAATATATTAAAATAGATCACATAATCATAACCGCTGCTCATATTATAACAACAATAATCGCAACAGAATACCAACGATAATACACATTCACCACATCAATACACAACTTCTTTATGCAATCATATAATGTGACTCAATACTATGCAAATGCATGTGGTACCATTGGAGCAGAACTCCCATCTCAAATAATTTCCAATAAATAGAGGCATCAACAAGGCATAAGCCTTCATCTTAATATTCATCAATACATGCCATCTTAACGAGCATCAGCTCCATCTTGAAATGAAATGTATGCGACACAATCATGAATGTAATGACAACACCATAATTAATAACATCTCAACACAACATCATCGTTGGCCAGAAGCCTACATCTTAATAGCTACCAATTATTAGAGGCATCTTAACATCTTTCATCAACATCTTTCATCAACATCATTTATCATCATAATTCCTCAAACATCATTTATACATCATAATTCATCAAACATCATTTATACATCATAATTCATCAACAACTCATCCATACAACAATACAACAGTAAATCGTCAATCTTGAAACGTTGACCATAGGCCTACAACGTGATATTGCATATAATTAATTAATCATCTAAGGATTACTTCTAATTTACCAAACTTCTACATATTACTATTCTGTAATACTATATCATTATCATCATTAATCCTACTGTTATGGACCAAACAATAGTCTATAATCGTCTCATCCTCATCATTCTTCACAAAATCATCATAGCGATTAACGCGGGAAGCTAACTCTAGTCCTAAATTGGGTTACTAGCATTATCCTTCCTATTATTCATTTTGATCCTTAAGAATGAAGTTCATCGCGTTAGCTACTCAACGCTTCGAACGGCACCTCAAACGGAGTCCGAAAACTCAAGTTACAGCCTTTTCAAGATGATTCTGTCAAAACCAGACTACATGGATCGACGCGTACTGGACTTAACACACTATATGAGCCGATGCATACTCTCTTTGTATCGACTCATACTGAGTCTGCAACACTGCATGTATCGATACATGCTCCTTCGTATCGACTCATCCTGAGTCTAAAAGCCTTCATGTATCGACGCATGACTCCTTCGTATCGACTCATTCTGAGTCTAAAAGCCTTCATGCATCGACGCATGGATTTTGGGGTCGACACATACTGTTCTGTCACAGATATTTTCTACGATTTCACTGCGTTTTCACTTCGGTTTGCATACTTTAGGCCCTAAAAACATCCTCTAATCATAGATAATCATCAATTATAATTATCCTATAATTCTACATCAAATATACAACATTAGGGCATCATTATTCATCTTTCAATCATTGATTATCATCAAACAACAATGTATATAATTCAATCATAAACCAAACAATCTTTCTTATCTAATCCCACATACCAATCATCATAAACCCTATTATAGAGTCAGAACCCTTCCCTTACCTTGGATTGAAGGTTGTTCTATAACTTTTTCGATTGATTTTCCGTTTTGCCTCCTTTTCCTCCTTTCCAACAACTATCACGCTCTCTTCTTCCATCCCTTATTTCTTTCTCTCTTACTGCTTCTTCTTTTCTTATTATTTCTAACAATAATAAAATAACCCTATTATTCTCTTTATGCCTTAATGGGCTTAAAACTCCTACACCCCCTTTTTACTACTTATATTCCTTTAAAACAAGCCCACATCAAATAATATTATCATTCTAATATTATCCCACAACTTAATAAAATAAATAAATCCAACTACTCATAACACATCAAATATCATCATAACACAACTTCACAATTATTCCAAAAATAATTTAATTAAATAATTAATTAAATTACGGGCGTTACGCAATATGTTTTTCCAAGTCTGGGAGAAAGAACTTCATTCCTGCTGTGCAGAGTTCACATTTCCTTCCAAAGATGGGTTCAGGAATTAGCTGACAAAGGCCAAATTGTAAAGATACAAAATTAGGTTGGTAATCAAGCAGGAAAATATTACTCTTAATTGGCACGATTCTCGAAACAATCAGCCTATGGAGTAAAAAGGCTCTCCATATATCAACAATATTTATGTCTTCAGGCGAGATGTCAAAGAGAGACTTGGTGAACCATTGCAGGCCATGAGTTCTATTTGCAAAACGAGCCATTGAAGGAGTGAAGATATGTAGTTTAGAAAACATCTTGACATACTGAGTGAAGCATTCTCCAAAATTCGATGCATCATTATTAGGAGTCAGTTGGAGCAGTCTAGTTCCTTCGACAGTTCGATTTTGAATGTCAAGATTTTTTCATCTAATTTTCCAGAAGTGGTAAGGGATGGTTTGAAGGTTAAGTTAATCCATAATTGGAGAAGCAAATATGGGCCAGCTAGCAGTAGATTTGTGCATGTTTTGTACTCTTTGAGTTTAGAGGTGGCAGATCCAAGGCATTCATATAATCCAGCAATAATTAACTCACTAAAGCATACTGTTAGACCAAATTGAAGTTGATTTGTAAGGTAAGGAGTATTTTTGATAACTTGTAAAGATTTGCAGCAAAAGATACATCTGGGTTGCCAAAGGGTGAGGAAAGCTATGTGTTCGACATCAGATACTTCATCTCCTTGTACATGATAGAAACTTATGTACTTGGTGAAGGTGGTGTTTTCGACCTTGAAGTCAATGGTATTTTATTCTTGTTGGTAAGGGTCGAAGGTTTCTCCATTTGGTGGGAGTCCAGTAATGAAAGCTATGTCGAAGAAGGTGGGAGTTATCATTCTACAAGGAAGATGGAAACAATTATAAGTGTTATCCAAAAAATATAATGAAGCCATCAACATGGATTAACAGTAGCTAAAGCCTATTTTCGATATTTGAATCAAGTCGAAAATGCCTAGGTCTTTCTAGGCTTGGGATTTTTTCTTTTCAACTTTTGTTAACCAAGCAAGATATTGTTTATCTGCTACAGGACAAGATCTAAAAGGTCTAAAGTTTTCAGTCACATAATTGAACTGAAAGGCTTGCCTCTCAGTTATAGGAACTGAAGAGGGTTCTTTTTGAATTCTCTCTACAGATGATTCTTCTAAATCTTTATCAGGATCATTCTCCTTCTTCTTAGGAGATTCAGTTTTGTTGACAATGGGCTTAGTCTCTTGATAAACTGGGAATATTTTCTTAATCTGTTCTAAATGTTCCGAAGATGACATAGGACCTATATATCATAGGGTTTTATAAGCAAGGGTGAAAGGGATTATTACCTGGGAAGCATAAATATCTTGTTGTTCAGCAGAAACAGGTGGTGTTAGAATCAGTTCTTGATTTCCAACAAGGAGCAGTTTTGTAATATAATGAATCGTTTGAAATGAAGCATCATTCATGTTCTTCACTTCTTTGTTCTTCACATGTTTATTAGATTTTCTACTTCTCTCGATTGGTGCCATTTGTTGAAGATTCAAGTTGTTGATTGAATTGAAGGTTTTTGAGAAGAAATCGCAAGTTTCTTGAAAAAAATAAAGGTTAAGAAGATGGAAAGATATATTTGAAGGAAGAAGAAGGTATTTATAGCTGAAGTTGATTCAATTTATTTTTTCAATTTTTTGTGTTAGTGGGACACCTGTTGGTTTTTGATAAGCTATTGAAGGAGGTTGCTTGTTTAAAAGCCACATTGGGAATCTACTTTGGTAGAAATGATGGAACTGCTACAAGCACGTCTTGATTAGACGTTTTGGAAAAGTAAATCATGGTTACTCTGACATCATAACAGTTAATTGATCATTATGAAGATTTGTTGGTCCGTCGAAATTCAGTTATGTTGCAAAGAATGTATGTTTCTCCAAGTATTTTGAAACACACATTTATTGGGGGCAACCTATTAACTGGGGATTTCGACTATATAAGTTTCAAGTTGAAAAGATATATGTTGTGAAAATTATCGTTCGAAAGAAAGCATGAAGGTGTTTCTATGAAGATCTCGACAGATGAAAGTTACTAAGAGTTTTATTTTTACTGGAGAAAAGTCTTATACAAAACATTGAAATTTAATTGATTCAAAATACCAGCTTTGATGTTTTGACTGTCATGTTGATTTTATTTGGCGCTTCGAAGACAAAGAGATTTTCAAATTTGAAAGTTTGATCTTATCCAAAGAGACGCGTGGAAACATGAGGTTCGAAGGCGCATGCAAATATCGAACGTGGCAGTATCTTATTAAGAGACCGTTTGGTCAAAATAGTATATATAGGAGTCTTAGCGTTAGGATTTAGGGTATTCAAATCTTTGTACAAATTACTCAATATTACTCAAAGTACCAGCGTTAGAGAAATGAGTTTTCAGATAAATGTACGTACGATGCACCAATTTACATTCATTGCCATTTACATTCAATCGAAGTATTTTATGTTTTCTTTAGTTTATGTCAAGAACGTCTTTACATCCAATTTACTTTCTGAAGATAATTTATATTCTTGTTGTTGAAACATTAGGTCTCACCGAAAGAGTTAAATATATAAGAGATACAAAAATTCAAAATTAAACACATGTCCTTATGATTAATCTGATCAATCCTGCGAGTAACCAAATTCTTTTTTCGATTTGGAAGATCAGCGGTTGTTTACCAAATTTCACGGTAAACAATTTGATGGCACACAATTATCATGTTTAATTTATTTTATTTTAATTTATTTTAACTTCTAAAAATCATTTTAAATTCAATTTTCGTCCAAAATTTTTAAAAACATTCACATAATTCATTTATTTCATTTTTGACTTTATGCAATTTTTTCGGAATTTAATTTTACTTTTTGATTTTTTAATCATTTTCACTTTTTGATATCCAATATTTCAGCTGAAAATCTTCTCCACAAAAATAGGAAGAAAATACAAAGTTTTCTAAAAAGTGTCAAAGATCATTTATATGAGAACTAAAACCATTTAGAATATCATAAGTAGAAATAATTTGAAGATTTTATTAATTTTAATGTATTTTGGTAATTTAGTAATTTTATTTCTATGTATTTAACTATGTCAACTTTGGTAATTATACCTTCAAAGTAAATTTTAATAAAAATTACCTAAACAAAATTAATTAATAACAATCACTTCTAAATTATTATATACAAAAATAAATCAATTCTATCAAATTCAATTCTATCAAAATCAATCTTATCAAACTCAATTTTATCAAAATCAATTCTCTCCACCGCAAATCCAAATACACACTAAGATCAATAATATATTTGTTACCTTATTTATAATTGTACGTCATATATTATCTTTATAAAAAAAATCAAATAAATAAATATAAAAAAATAGACTAAAAAAAGTAGAATACCTCTTATTTTGACTATTATTAAAAAAAATAATATACAGTTTATATAAATATAGGATAATTATAAATTTATTTAATCAAATTATAATCTAATTTTAAAATAAGAAAGTGAATCTAAATTATATATATATATATATATATATATATATATATATATATATATATATATATATATATATATATATATATATATATATATATATATATATATATATATATATATATATATATATATATATATATATATATATATATATATATATATATATATATATATATATATATATATATATATATATATATATTAAAAATGAAAATCAAAAGTTAAGATTTATTCTTGTTCTATATTTTTCTTTTTTTAATCTTATTTATTTTAAAAGTCTGTGTAAAGTATTAAGAGGACAATTGTCAATAAACTATAATAAAACGTTCATATTCATACGATATCTTTCCTTACTTTTTATCTATTTAAAAATTATTTTGTTTACTAAAAAATCATGACTAGACAATGTATAAGGAAATATAAAAAATATAAAAATATGCACTAGCATCAAGTTTAGACATAATAATTTGCAATGATCACAAAAGATAGGATAATATGTTAATAGTAAAAATATTTTAAATTATTTATTAAATATATGGTAATATATCAATATGTTAATAGTAAAAGTATTTTAAATTATATACTATGGATCCTATAAAATTAATATATTTTGTTATTATAAAAAAATCTTCAAACTTCAATCAGAAAATTTTCAATTTTAAAAAAACAATAATTTACTTAATATCTTAATTCCATAAATATTTTAAAAGAAGGTGATACTTAAGCTATCCGTTGATTTATATCAATTATATTTTTTGACATAAAATAAATTTTTAAAATCACATATAAATCTAAAATTTTAAGACATTAGATTTATGTTTCTTTTCACTTCGAAATTGTTAAGCATCTCCTTTTTTATTCAATATGAAAATTAGTAATCACATTAAACATATTAACATCTTATTACTTAAAAATAAAGTCTTATACTTTTTTCTTGATTTAATATTAATTCTTTAAATTTTTTGGTTGGTATGCGTTTTTAAAATTTTTAATTTATATGAAAACTATTCACCGGTACAAATCATTTGGGAGTAAATTACCCCTAATTTTTCAAGGGGTCAACAAGAATTTACCTTTAAAAAATACAATAGTAGAAAATAATTGCATTGATAAGTTACATGAATGTTTTTTAATCAAAAATAAATATTATTATTGTTATATTTTATTTATATTAATTAATGCATAAATAAGAAATTAATAGTAATTAATAAAAGATAAGTATTATTTGAATACTTAATATTTGATATCATATTTAAATATATGTATCTATTTCTCCCGTACTTTTTCATTTCACATTCTTACAAGAATTTTAATAATATATTATTACATTTTTTGACATTTAAATTTAAATATTAAAATATCATTTTTCTTTGTAAAATTCGAAAAGACAAATATATAATTTTTATTATTTTATATTATTACTATTATATATTTATAAAATCCCACCAATAATTATATTGCAGTGTTTTTGAATATGCACGTGAAAGAAGAGAGAAATGTTGTGTCAATCATCTCCTGCATTGATTTTGAATAGAATAAATACAGTAAAAGAAAAAATAAAAAAGGTAATTAAAGGAGAGAGAAACTTTTTGTCAATCATCTTCTTCAATTTTATTGAGATTTCCTTGTCATCTAAGTGAAATCTCTAAAGTTTTATTGGCCCATGTAATTCAACAACTTAGAAACAAAAAATGAGGAAAAAATAGCATATCAAACATATTTCATTTATCTTCTCTTACACTAAATTACTCCGCCTCCTCCGTCTAATCCAAATTTGTCTTAAACTTTTCGACAATAAGATTTGAAGCTGATAATTATAGAAATATTGTTGCTAATTTTTCAAAACTATTACAACCAACTCTTAATGAAGTTCATAAATGAGAAAAAATATCTCATGGAAAAGGATATAATTTAAATTTCACCTATGTAAATTTTGAGATGGTGTCGTCTCAAAATAAGAGTTGAAGTTTCTCTTATAAAAAAATTCATAAAACAAGATAGCATATAATCATAAACAAGTGATAAGCGAGATATGTAAAAGAAGAACCTTTAAAGAGTGTGTGTCAAATAACTTCGGTCTAATCATATTGATTAATGATTTAAAAACATTGTTACCTAACATTTCAATTAAACTTTACTTTATTCTCATAAAGATTAAGTTTGAAATCAAAAGATATATAATTGTATTAACACTCTTTATATCTTATTATCTGAAATTAGTTTTGTAATTATTAGAACAAGCGAGAGATTGTTGGAAATTATGAACAATAGATAACATGTGTGTTGTTCCAATATGACAAAAATGAGTAATTAAGTTAATGGCAATAAATGCATTGTAAATAGTCTCACATAGAAAGTGAAACAAACTTTAAAAATATTTATAAAGTTCTTGAAACTTTAAACTCACCAAAGAAGTCAAAGAGGATAAGGTGTCACATGGACATATGTGGTAGTCCCAACTCTCAAGTATTATGTCACTTGTCACAGCCTATAAATACATAACTCTGAATTCGAAAGAATCCATTTAATTTTACCAGAATTTCTAAGTCTTAAAAATATTATTACAATGGCTTCTAACGCTGCAATTTCAAGCATCAAAATTATGAATTTATAATAAGGTTAAATATTATACACTATATTGCAGTGTATTAATATTAATAAGGTTAAATAAGTTTTGAATTTATAGTTAAATTGAGAAGATTTCTTCAAAATCTGAGATTTTTTGTTATCCCTCTTATTTAAGGACTCTTTTAATCAATTTGTTCTCATTGTTTCTCAACCCTTGGATTAGACATCGGAGAGATGGCAGAACACACATGAGAGAAGATGTTTTTTTTTCTTCTATTTTATTATATACATATGTTTCTTCAGATTTTTGGTAAACAACCTCTAATTTTTTATTAAAGATTATTTGCAAGATCAATTAGGAAATCCTTGAAAATAATGTTAAAAATCTTGACAAGTTTTAATATTTGAATTTTAATAATGTGGGTTGGACAAGGAAATTAAAAACAAGAATCAAAGTAAAGAATTAGAGTTAAAAGGACAAAACTTGTTAGAAAAACAATTTTATATTGAACCGGAAGTAAATTGTTTTGAATTAATAAAATAAAATAAATTATTTTGAATTAATAAAATATAAAATATACATGCATTTTTTTGAAAATACTCTTTTTTTTTCATTTTGGCACAAATATTTTGAGTTTCTATAACAATGTAAGAAATGCAGACCCATAAAATTAAAAATAAATATTATTTATATAGAAATTCTAAAATAACCACATACAACGGTCGACTAACCAAAGTCTGATACATCTCCACGTCATACAAACTTCCCTTTGTAAGCTTTGCACGTGTCATTGAAAAACTATTTGTCTTTATCCATTTGAAAATCCTCACCGACAAAACTCCGGGTGACAAGGTAGCACAAATTTCATTAAGTCTTATGCATGATCTTAATTCTCTCAGTGAAAAGAATTCGATCAAGTCATCGACAATCCCATCTAATCATTTGATTGAGAATCTCTTCGAATGAAACCACCACCGAAATTGTCAAAAACCTCTTCAATTTTCTCAATGAAAGTTCAAAGATATAATTTTTTAGGGTTACAACCCTTAAATCTCATTTAAATGCTTGGTCAAAAATTCGAAGATAACGACACCAAACATAAAAGTGGATGTAGGTGAAGTACATTGCTCTACATTCAAATCGGAACATCATTGATGGTGCATTTCAATGTTACAAAAATTAAATGTGGTTCATGTGTACATTAATTAGTTCTTCCAAAAAATTTATTAGCATCAGTTTCCATGGCCAAAAGATAAGATGTGGCTTTTCCTCAGCCGACATCATAAGCAACTTTTTTTTTTCTTTCAAATAATGTATCACTTGAAATCTGTAAATCATTTGAAGTCACAAATAACAACACCTAGAAAAGGTTTCAAACATGTATCAATCTTTAAACAACATTGTGATGCCATTTCTCACGAACAAATTGCTAATGAGATAAAAATTATAATAAGATACATTTCATAAAACAATCATCTTTATCCTGATAACAATGAACTAAAGGAACAAAATTGATAAAATATAATAACAATTCACTTGATTTTACTTACAACTAAAGACTTGAGAAAACCCAAACCAACTTTGGTTTCATAAGCCAACAATATGCTATGGCCGTCATCCAATGAAGTAATGTTACCGTTTTCTTCTGAACCCATGAAAATATAGCTTATCTATATAATTATGAAATAAAACAAATTGAAGTAAAAATATAATATTTTTTTGATAATATTATTATATTTTTTAATCTATATACGTAAATTTTAAACAGACACTCGTTTTAAAAGAGAAGGCGTAATAAAAAATTGTATATTAATTTGAAAAAATAATATATTTTTTAATAAATATGAATTTAAATTCTTTACACTCTCAATACATCGTAATCACTCAACTTTATTATTTTTATTATTTTAAAAGAAATTAAAACCAAAATCTAAGTAATAAACAATTCAATGATTGTGATTAAGTGATGGTGTTTAGTGCATTCCAATTGAATTATATATTTATAATATAAATATTAAATTAATCTATACTATACTATTAGACGTGTATTCTATTTGCCGCTATTTTTCATTTGTTTTTGAACTGTGTATGCTATTGTTTGCTAAAACTCATTCTATGTAAAACTCATTCTACCTAAAACTCATTCCAAATTTTCATTTCTCATTTCTACCTAAAACTCATTGCAACTTTTCATTTCTCATTTCTACCTAAAACTCATTCCAACTTTTCATTTCTCATTCCCCCCTTAGCGTCCATTTACTCTCTCTCATTTCTTGTTATCCCCTTTCTTGTTCTATCAAAGGTAATTTCTGTATGCACTGTGTGATAAAAAGGTAGGTTGTGATCTACCTTTGGAGTTTTCATCAACTGAGATTAACTTGCAACTTTTAAGAGGTAGTTTCTCTTCCTCAATCTCTTACATTTTTCTTTTTCCATCTTTTAACAATGATTTTTTATATCTGCTAAATTTTGTTGCTAAATATGTGATTAATTTGCCATATTTCTTGTTATAATTTACTATTATTTATTTTTCCAATAAGGTGTTTAATTATCATATTAAACCTAATGTAGATTTGTAGAGTAACAAAATCTTGGTTTTTTTTTACTCAGAAGCTGTGCTTGAAACATGACATTGTTTTTCAATATATAATATAAAATACTGTCATTTATTATTACATGTGATATTCTAAATGTTCACGATAATGCTATGTGATAAACTTGTATATATTAATAATTGTGTTTGTTGTTTTATTTATTTCACTTTGTTTAAGTACTTAAAGTACTGTATAGGGAATGTTAGTGTTTATGTCTTTAGTTTTATTTTCTCCATATAACTAATACATTTCACTTTCATTTTTGTCAGGTTTAAAAATGTATCACGATTACTTTAAATTTGATTTTGGTAAGTGGACACAGTCTCCGGTAGGATGAATATTGATTAGATTGTTAATGGATAGATCAAAATAATTCATTAATTTATTAATAATTCATTAATATTTCCTTTAAAATATCAAATTTAATCCTTTCATTAAGAATAAAATCTATCTAATTCATCTATTAATTAACAATATTTTAATGAATGAAAATCCATCCATTCAAAAAAATTAATTTAAATATATCTGTTTATTTTTATAAATACTTTATATTTTCGAATAAACTCGATTTTTTATATTTTCGAAAAAATTTAATTTTTGATTTTTCGAAAAAAACTCGATTTTTCGATTTTCTAAAAAACCCAATTATTCGAATTTCTAAAAAACCTCTAGTCATCGATTTTTCGAAAAACTCAATTTTTTTGATTTTCTGAAAAAAAAAACTCGATTTCCGATTTTTCGAAAAACTCAAATTTTCGATTTTCCTAAAAAACTCGATTTTTCCAAAAAAAAACCCGATTTTTTGAAAAAGCTCAAATTTTCGATTTTCCCAAAAAAGTGAATATTTCGATTTTCCAAAAAAAACCCGTTTTTTCGATTTTCCGACAAAACTTGATTTTTCAAAAAAAAAAAACATGAGGTTTCGATTTTTCGTAAAAACTCCATTTTTAGATTTTCTACCGGAAAAACTCGATTTTTTTCGATTTTCCAAAAAAACTTATTTTTTTGAACAAACTCGATTTTTTCGATTTTCAAGAAAAACTCGATCTTTGGAAGAAAAAAAACTCGATTTTCTGAAAAATTCGACTTTTCTAGAAAACTTAATTTTTCTGATTTTCCGTAAAAACTCTACTTTTAGAAATACTTGATTTTTCAATTTTCTAAAAAAAACTCGATCTTAAAAAAAACTTGTTTTTTTTTATTTTTTAAAAATCCGATTTTTTGATATTTTGAATAATATAATTTTTTTCTTTATTTTCAAAAAAAAATTAAGTTTTATTAATTTAAAAAAAATAGATTTATTAGATTTAAATTATAATAAAAAATTGTATGGAAGCTACTGTTTGTGGTGCAATAGTGGCGGGGGCCATACTTTCGAGACACTTTGAAATGGAATTTGTCTCCGTCACTTCTCTCTCAATTAAAATTAAAGATGGAAAGGACAACTTGTTCGAAACACAATTCTACCAATTGAGAAGTAGATGTGTTTTTCAACAATGGATGATGAACAACCCGAAGGGTTAGTGTTAGTTTATGAGGGAGATGGAGGAAATGTGAAGTAGATGTGTTTTTCAACAATGGATGATGAAATGGTTAGTGTTAGTTTACGAGGGAGAGGGAGGAAATGTGAAGAAAAAAAATTCTGGAATATTTTAAAATTACAAAGATATCTCAATTAACAAGTAGAGTTCCACAAATCAAGGTGTCTATGAAGGTAGATAGTCTTAACCGTTTAAATATAAAAGTAATTCTGACTGTGTCGGGTTCATCTCGTGTGATTCTAACCATGGAATTAAGGATGCCGCAAGCGGATCATGGATTTGGATGGCTCCCTGAGGAAATAATAAGAAGGTATGGTTCCGTTATGGATTTGGTAGCGCGAAATTGATTGAATTGTTGATGTAATAATAACATACACTATTCTTGAGACTCATTTAGCTTGGCAACTGCTATGCTTTGAATATTGGCCTTGACTTGTGTTGTTTTTCTTGAAATGATATTTGTTTGACTGTTCGCATATGTTGAGTCATTGATTGAGTTATGCTCTGAATATTGGTTTTGTATGGTATTGTTTTTTTATAATATATTGTTTGTTTCAGTCTCAATAGTTTATATTTAAATTAGTATTTTTATTCCTCATGCATATATAGTAGGTTTAATCAACTAGCATCTAGTTATATAGTACTGTGGTTAAAAAAGGAAACATCACAACAATCGAGTGTGTTGATACTACAAAAAATAATCATTGAAATAGTCATACTTACAAAATGACAACATTGATAAATTGATTTGCCAATAAAATTAATTTTTTATACTGATTTTTTATTTATTCACTACAACACACACTCAACTTTTCCAACTATTGTGTTATAACTTCAATTATTACGCCTAACATTACTTTTTAATGATAAGTAAATACTGCATTAAAAGAGCACAAATTGTGCTCCAGAAACCAAGATATTGATACAGGCCAAACAAATCATCCTAAAGGTCAGCAAAAAAAGCTACCGAAAAGAAATAGTACTACTCCCTCTATTCCACATAATAATAAGTGATCCATTTGAAAAATAAAATATCTAATTTGCATTTTAATTTACAATGCATTTTAATTTTCCTTTTATCAGCCTATTAAAACCCCTTTGATGGATCACCACCGAGTCTTGTTCGCACACCACATCCACTCCAAGCCAAGCACTAACTTCTCTCCACACCTTTGCAACAACAACACAAAGACATAAATATATGAGAGGAATTTTCTTAATTGGAAAAAAACATAGGACACAACAAGTTATGATTACCCTGAATAATGCCTCTTCTTGCCAATTCTAATTATGTAGGGAGCCTGTTAAGGAGAGGAGGTGCCTCCAACCAAATAATTAGATCTTACTTAGGACTTTGGATTTTCACAGGGTTATCAAACCTTCAAATGTTGAAGAGTCTATGATGCTTCTCGATTTAGTAAGTGAAATCAACCTGTCTTAACTGGACTAAATAAAAAAAAGTTCGAGTTGCTCCACCAAATAAACTTGTATCAACTCGTCCATTTGCTTCCTTTCCACCACACTGAGAATCTCCCTACTACAAGGTAACGACCAAGTCCAAGTGTGCTCAGTCTAATAACCCATATCAACACTTTTGGGAAAAGGAGCAAATGAATTTCAAGAACAAAATAGGGAAGAGAATTGCAAGAGGATTTGGCCTTATCCACCATTCATTTCAAAAATCTAAAGTTTTTCAACACCCAAAATCCGCTGATTTAAGTCTTAGTACTTGAAGGACAAAATGTCAATCAAAATATTACCTTATTCATTCAGGATGTGCCAATGACATTTATTTAGGAGGAGTAGATCAAATTTCTCTCAGTGTTTCACTCATAGTTCTATTAAATTTTCAGGCGTACAAGCTGTAATACGGTGGCAGAACTAACTTGGGTGTTTTACGTTTTATCGCAATTGTTGCGGATAGCAAGAGTCTCACCGACTTTTCTTTTATCCAATAAAGGAAAGGGTGAAAAGAACAGGAAAGACCTTTTGAGAATTTTCTTGAGTTCGGGGGGTAGGTTATGAAAAGGGAAGGTGTTAGCACAATTTTCATCCGTAGTTATTTACGGGCTCTTAGTTGCTCGATCACTTTGAAAATGCTTCATCTTGAAATGTGTTTGTGATTTGTGCAAGTTTGAAAATATTTTGAAAAAAACGCCTTTGTTTCGGCAAACTTTGTAATGATTCTCGTCTCTATAAGAATGTATACAAAGTGTTGGTTTTGAAAATAGTTCAAAGAGATGTTTGTTTTTGAAGATGTTTTAAAAGTGCGTGTGTTTTGAAGGATGTTGTTTTGAAAATGTTGTGAGCAAGCAAATATGAGCGTCCTACTTACTCAAAAGCTCTATGTTCTTTTCCTCCTCCTTTAGATAGTGTTATCTTACCATTGATTGGTAAGAAACCCTATTGTTATGTGAAGGGACAAGTGTGGGTCAATCGTACAGTCATAGAAAGCAACTTGTAAGACGTCTTAGCAATTTTCATAAGGGACTAAATTGTTTATCGAAGGAAACATCGAGGGACATCGAGGGACTACGATCTTTTTATCGAAGGGGCTTTGCTAAAGCGTCCCACATTTGAGGGACATGATTGTTTTTCCGAGGCAACGAGCGAGGTTACCCTAGAGGTGCGTGTGTGAAAAGTGTGTTTGATTCAAGTTAGTTTGTCTTTGATTAAGATTATCTAGCGATTGATTTTAATCTTGCCATACATGCCTAGTTACTATACAGTACAAAGAAAAATAGTAAATTGCGGAAATTAAATTTCTACGCTATTAAAGAGGTTCTGGGAACGAGAAATACAAATTTACAAATGGGGATGGATCGAATCAACAATGCGACTGAAAGTCTAAATAAGCAATCAATACAATCCAATCGAATCGGATTATTAATTAAAACTACAACAATCTTATGAAATAGAATTAATCAGCAAAGTGAAAATATAGAAATAAAATCCTTGGTATTTTTTTGTTGGTGAAAATTTTTGAAGAGAAGATAAAAACCTATTCTAGTGGAGAAAATAATTGATTACAAAGAAATTAAATCGAATGTATATGTATCTTTTGGTATTTTTTATCATGAAGAATTAAAACAAAACAATTTAAAACTAAATAAAAAGTTAATTAATAACATTATTCACAAAAAATCCATAACTAAACTAATTAAGAAAATTTAACTAATTAAAAAGAAAGTTAACTTAGAAAAAGTTCATAAAATTATTTACAAAGTCCTAAACTAATTAAGAAAATAAATTAATTTTGAAATTATATATTTTCATTTGATTAAATTTAAAAATTAATACAAAAGATTAATAAAGTTAAATCTAAACTAAAATTATTAAAATATTTTTAAACTAACTTAAAATTCTAAGTAATTGAGTTGTTCTAAGATTATTAAATTAGATCTAAATCAAATAAAATTTTAAAGTTACTAAACTAAACTAAATAAGAATTTTAAAGTTACTAACTAAACTAAATAAATAAAAACTAAGAAAATTTAATAAATAAAACTAAACTAAACTGATAAGCAATAAAAAACTACGCAAAGGGAATACAACTAAATTCAATTAAAACAAAAGTATAAAGCAAAATTATGGGGTGAAAGCATAAATCAGATTGGGCTTAGAAAAAATTTGAAAACAACAAAGCCCAATTTATAACAAAACATATTGCATCATAACGACAATAAAAAAAGGTAAATACCGGGTTAAATAAGAAAACAGGTTGGGTCGTGTTATGATGGACCGGGTCAGGGATTGAGAAGCCCAAAATGGGGTGAAAATAAAAACCTAACAGCCCTTGGGGAAAGGATGTGGCCGCGGCTGCCTTGGGAAGAGAAATGACCAAATTTATTATGATTGTTAGTTCCAAGAAAAAATTAACAAGGTCTATGCAGTCAATCTCAACCATTAACACACAACACCTTAATTGAGCCACAATATCCAATACTTTAACCCTTTTCTCCTTGTTCTTTCTCTCTTCATCGCTCACTCTCTGTCTCTTCCTCTGTTCTTCACTTCATCATCTATCACGATATAAACTCAGAGACTGTTGGGTTCCATGGCGGTTTGTGGTAGAAACTGCCTTCTTCTCCGATGGGACCTCGTCGGACCACACCCAAACGACAACACTTCAACACTAACCCATATTGTTTTTTGGTGTAGAAACCGAATCCGCCCTCAGATTTCCACAAAACCACTTCCAATAGTTGGATCGGCCTCGTTCTCAACCTATAACCTAAGTATGAATTTCAACGATATCGATAAATTGATGCAAGAAAATGATCTAATGGAGCGTGACTATCAAGAATCAAGCAACGAAAAGTGGACAGTGTTTCTGAGCGGGGTGAATCGGACCTTGAATGTGTCCAACCTTGAAAGCGGTTCTCGGGTACACGTAAATTTCCATGTCCTTCTTTCTCTTCTTCTCTTGCGCTATTCTCCCTCTGATTCACTCTTTGATACCACTCAACTTTTGGTTCAGAGCAGCAAAAAAAAACAATTACATCTCCGTTTTTATTTATCGAAATAACACCAAAAATCTACAGTGTTATATTCCCTTATGCTATTTCCTTCTAATTCCTTGTAAGGTGTTTCACGATTATTCGCGGTTTAATAACAACAACAATAAAATCTTATTTCAGATACTCATAGGAAACAACAACAACATAGCATGGTAATCCAAATGAGAGCAAAGAAAGAGAATCTTACAAGGTCGAAACAAGTATGACGGTTATCCGATGCCGATGAGAATCAAGAAAACCAGAGGTAAACTGCTCATATGTTCTTCTTAATTCTGAATTTAAATCCCGAAATCTGGAAATGGTTCTGAAAGCTCTGCAGATTCTAAAGTATTGTTAAAGCTTGGAATCACAGGTTGAGATGAAAATAGAATAGGAAGTATGTGATGAGGTGAGTTGTTGGAAGTTGTAGCGGTTAAGGATGGAGTCCAGTTCGATGGCGGTTATATTGGAAGGTGGTGGTGATCGATGGTTAGGAAAATGAGCGGAGGGGGTTTGGGCGAAGGGAGGTGAAATTCACTGTGGTGAGGAAATTGGAGGCTAGGTTAGGCAGTAGAGTAGTAGCATGATGGTGGTGGTGTGCTGGGAAGTATAGTTGTTGAACAAAGTGAATTGGAGTGTATGGTATGAAGAATAAGGAAGTTGGGTTGTAAGGAAATAGAAGATTGGAAGAAAAATGGTAGAAGGAGGAATATTGATGTGGGTGGAGGAAGATTAGTGAGTGTAGAGATGGAAGTGAATAGGAAGTGGTAGTGAATCGGTTGGTAAGGTAGTATGAAGAGTTGAAGAAAACGTTTTTCTTGGAAGAGAGTATTGAGGATGATATGCACTTTTTTTTTGCCTCACTTCCGTCATCTCCCCCCTTTCTTTTGCTATGTATCAAATGCTATATAGACCAATGATAAAGCTTAGGAGGGAATTTTTGAATCAAAAACTAGTTTTATGTTTACTGACTTATTGCTTTTTGATAGCAGGCTTTTGCTAATGCTACTTTGTGAAATCTTTGGCTGCTTATTGTAGGTTAGTAGTAAGGTTTTAGTAATAAGTTTGTAACAGGGCAACATGTATAGTTTCTTGGACTTGGACAGCAGGGCAAGCAAGGACTAGTTTTGGACTGTTTGTGCAGGGCTCGCAATGCTGGTTTGTGGGGCTGCTTTTTTGCAGGTTTGGGACATATGAGGTGCGGGTTTTGTAGGATGTTTGGACTATTGTATGGGCTAGGTGATATCTTTTTAAACCTATTCTTTTTCTCTTTATCTTTCAATGATGCAAACTATTTTTCCTTTTTGGAAATTTTCTAAAGGGTTTGCATTTTAGGAAAATGATGCATAGGGATTTGCTAGTTATGGCTCTTGATTTGCTGCTATATTGGACAATTTTTTTTTGGCTATTGTGCTTGTTGTTTTTATTTTGCTACTATTGTTGCTGTTTGCATCCTTAGACCGCTGTGCTTGTATAGCAGCTTGTTGTTGCCCTTTTCACATGTGATGCCTTGTTTGCAGCTGGTTGAGGCTGTGTTGCTGCGCTTACTAGCCTGTTGCGCTGTTATGCTTCTGCCTGCTGTTTTTTAAATTTGTGTTGTTGTTTGCAGCTTGCCTGCTTGGGCTGCTTGTTGCTTCCTGCTGTTTTGTTGCAGCATGTGCTGTTGTTTGCATCTTGCCTACTTGGGTTGTTGCTTGCTGCCTGCTATTTTGTTGCAACCTGTTTTAATGATGCTGTTTTGAGCTTGTGATTGCAGTTTGTTTTGTTGCATATCAGTTTAAAAATATTTGCACATTTCTTTTCCATTTTGCGAACCAAAAACCCACACTTTTTGTGATTTGCAAAAGTAGGAGGAGATAACCCATGATTAAAAACAAACCTTTTTAGTTCTGATTCCAAATGCAAACCCTAATGATGAGATACAAATTTCTTTTAACCATTAATTCTTGCTTGTAATTTTCACATGTTGATCGTTTGCTAACTTTTCTTTCTTCCTTGTTTCATGATTAATGAGGATTGAAAGATGAAAATGCCATGGGTAGCAAAGAGGGTGGATGAGTTACTTGAAGATAAAGCAAAGAGACTTGAAGAAGAAGCATTTCTTTACTTGTAAGCAAACAATTGTAACTTGTATTTCACTTGTAATTCGTTTTGTAAATTGCCCACAAAAATGTAACTTGAATGATATTTCTTTGAATTTTATGAATGATGAACTTGTTGTAGGGAAATCAAACAATTCTTGAATTTTGATTGAAAATGGAAATTTCCACTTGTGTTTGGAAAAGAAGTGATTGAGACTTGAATGTATTTGTTAAATGATGAATGAACAATAATGCAAGCCTTAAGTCTTCAATCTTTCATTTGTATTAGAGATCCAAATAAATTTCATGAATTGATCTTCAAAATTGAGCAAATTTACATCACGAGAAATTAGTTCTTTTGTATATCTTGAATCCAAAAGCAAATTCATATGAATGAATTGCGCCTCGCACACTTGAATCGATTTGAAATCAAAAAGAATTATTCGAATTATTTCTCAAATATTCTTCTTTAAAACCTACATCTTCAATTCGCGGTAACTTGCTATACGAGCCAATAATACAAATCGCACCTTTAAGAGATTTAATCAGCAATCCACCTTAACCAATGATCGCTATTGTTCACTTGCAAATGACTTGAAGTAAGCGACAAGCAATCAATGAATCATTGAACTAGAACTACAGTTTCATGAATTATCTCAACATAAAAATCAAACGTCCTTTGAGAAACGTCTGTGGCATAAACTGAACCAAACATAATTTGACCTCGATCTTTGAAGTAATCTCATAGACAATGCTATTCGTGATACTTCGCAAAATGAATTTCCTTAGGACGTTGAAAATTGAAGAAATTATGAACCTCGAAAGTTGGACAAGAGTTTCTTATTGTTGTACCCCAAAATTAGCCCTCTCATTTCTCAAGGATTCTCTCACAATGTCTTCTATGACGTCAAGTTTGCAGCACTCATACATTAATTTAGGCTTGGAATTGGTACAAGGGAAAAATGGTCAATTGCATATTAGAAAGTCAAACTTTGACTTTTTGGTCAACATTACATTCCAAAGATCAAATTTCATCAAGACATGCAAGAATATCAAGCTTGATCATCAAGAAAGTCCAGAAAGTCAAAAGTCAACTTGAAAAGTCAAGATTTTCAAGACTTAGAAATTTTCTAAGTGTTTTTATACATGATAATTTCATCACTTCATGACATTCTTTCATCATGATGCAAGATGATTCAAAAGAAACTTTCAACTTGAAAGTTGTGGATCTCCATGATATCTACAACATTGCTTTACACAACTTCTCCTAAATATGATGGGATCTCAAGTTACAAATTCATGAAGTCATGACATTTTCATTTAACATTGAGAAATTTTCAACAGATTTTGGTCAGGATTTTACCCCAACTTCTTGGCATTTTTTCACATAGTTATAAGATGATTTTGTCAAAATGGACAACATGAAAGTTATAGAGGATGTTTCAAGCTTTCCAAAACATCCAAGAGCATAAATTTATCATACTTGAGATAGGAGATTCAAGGGCTTGAAGTTGGCCATCCATCTTTGAATTGCAAGTCATTCTAAGTGAAGAACACATAACAAAACTCTCATGATTTGCTGCATAATCTTATGTTGCAGGCTTCTTTGCTTGTAAATCTCATCATAATTTAATTCTTACACCCACTCTTGAGTTATTACCCAAGTGTTTAAACCATTGTCTAAAAGATCTTTCCATTTATGGTATAAAGGCACCATTGCTATTCTTGAAAAGCAAGCTTTTTGTACAAAGTTTATCTTGAGCTCATACCTTGCTGGTTGATTATTATACTTCACCATAAATCATGGGAAGTAGCTCCTCAATACCAGCAACTTTGGTACTTCATCTTGGGAATATAGAGTACTTGACTTAGTTTGATCTTTGTAATCCAACCAAACCATAACATACTCTCTTATAAACCTAATCAGATCGTATGCATAAACCCCTTGCCTATAAATAGAAGAAGCAATTGCAAGAGAAAGAGGTTGGAAAAAGTTAGAAAAATAGAGAGAAAAGCTAGAAGCCTTGTTGTAAACTGGCCATCAAAAACCATAACTGTCCAAAAAAAAGCTTCCACTCTTGAGTTTTAAAGTCCAAATATTTGGAACTCTCACACCTTGCAAGCTCTGTCTAAACATATAAGCACCTCACATACATCACCTAGAAATTGTTCAAACTCAAGAACAAGCTTCTACAACACCTTTGTTTTCTCTTCCAATTTCAATAACATTCAAAACAACAACTCAAATTCAGAGTATAAAGATCCAACTCCAAGGTAAGTTTCTTGACTTTAGTAATTCATTTTTAAAGACAAAAATGTAGTAACCATTTTCCTTGAAGCTAACCTTTTGTTTACCTTCCATTATTTTCATTATGTGTTGAGAACTAACCCATGTATGCAGCAAAACAATGTTGTAGTAGAAAAAATGACAGTATGAGTCGACACATAGCCTTATGAGTCGATACATACTACTTTACAGGCCTAAAACAAAAGGAAAAATAATGTATGAGTCGACACAAAGCACGTATGAGTCGATACATGCAATGTATGAGTCGACACATACCATTATGTATAGACTCATACTGAGTTGATTTGGCAATACAGGGGCAAGGAAAGTTATGTGTCGATGCAAGTGAGCTTGTGTCGACACATAATAGTTCAAGATGCATTTTTTCCTTCTTTTTACACTGTTTTTACATTTCCTCCATGGTTATTCAATATGGTTGTAATATTTAAGTTCCTACTTCATCCCCATTTGTAAATTGTACCCTCATCCACTAAACGATGTAATAGCGTAAGACTTTATTTTCCGCAATTTAACGCTTTCAAATACAAATGTTAGTAACTAGGGTGTGTATGGCAAGATAAAATCAACAAGTAGATAACCCTAATCGAAGATTAAATGCACGCAAATCAAACACATTATCCACACATGCACCCTTAAGGTTAACTCCACTTGGTTGCCTTACAAAAATGGCCATATTACGCATGTGAGGTATCTTAGTATAGACGAGCAAAAATACAAGATCATAGTCCCTCGATGATGCTATATATGTTGCCTTTCAAAATGGTCTTAATCCCTAAAGAATATGCTAATATACCTTGCAACATTGCTAATCATGGCTACACAATGACCTTTGCCCGTCCCTTTACATCCAAAGATAGGGTTACTTACCAAATCAATGGTAAGATAACAATGTCAAGGGAAAGAGGAAATAAACAAGAAAGACTTTTGAGTAGGTAGATTGTTCCTAGTTACTTGCTCCATTTCAAAACAAAAAAATCCTTGCTATTTTCAAAACAAACACCAACACTTTCAAAAACATCTCTCAAATTTGAAAATATTTTCAAAAGATCAACACTTTGTATACATTCTTACGAACGAGAATCATTACAAAGTTTTCCTAAACAATGGCTCTTTACAAAATACTTTCAAAAAACCACACAAAGCACAATTTCAAACATAAAGCAAGTGATCTAGAAAGTAACTAAGAGCCCATGGAAAACCATGGATGAAAAGGGTGCTAATACCTTCCCTTTTCATAATCTACCCCCCGAACTCAAGAAACAATCTCACAGGTCTTTCATGTGTTTTTTCACCTTTCCTTTTGGATAAAATAAAAGTCGATGGCGACTCTTGCTAACCGCAATATTTGCGATCAAACGCAAAACACCCAAGTCAGTTTTCCCACCGTACCACATAATTGGCTACTCTGCTGGGGATTATTCTAAAAGTGGGGTTACCGTAGGGTTAGATCACATTTATTTGATTTCATTGTTTGACTTGTATGCTTTACATCTTGGTTCTTTGTTTGGGTTTGAATCCTCTACCCGAATTTGGGATACCTTATAGGTAAGTAGCAATACATTGTGGAAACTGTGCGGGGTATACCGACATGGTCTAAGCATTAGCTACGTTAGTGAGACATATTTGTGGGTACCGGTAGCCATTGAGTTAATCAAGGAGAATACGGGGCTGCTGAGTGATGTCATGAAGCACTAACTGACTTTTATAACCTTTACTTGACAAACTTGGCCATTAAGACGTAGTGAGATGACCGACTTTGGTGCAGTCCGAAGTTGGTAGATACTCGATACTACACTCATTGAGGTTTGGTTTTTTGGGATATTTCGGTCACCATTTAAGAGGCTTGCGCTGAAACAATGCCCGAGAAAACAAATCAGTGATATTGAGTTCCTTAGAACCCGGTTACTATTACTAGGACAGGTTTGAGACAACTAAACTTCAAGAGGGTACTTACCTATGAGAATCCATGCAAGCCTAAACCTAAGGACTTGTTTGCTTTGTTTGTATATATTTACTTGTACATGACATCATAAACATCATAACATCATACTCATACTCACTAACCATTTCAAGTCCTCAACTCAAAGAGTTAACATCAAGGATTCCTGAAAACTTTCCATTTACCGAAAGACATGGTCGCCTACTAAACTTGGTTACCTCCAACACTGATGAAGACATGATGAAGGTGCTCTTTCAGCTCTTTGATCCCTTACACCATTGCTTCACTTTTCTCGATTATCAACTTGTGCCAACTTTGGAAGATTTCTCCCAACTCTTGAGGATTCCCATTCTCAATCAACTACCTTTAAATGGTACGGAAAGAGATCTAAATCTAGAAGAGATTGCTCAAGATCTACACTTGCAACCATCTGATATCACAACTAATTGGGAAACAAGGAGTGGTGTCAAAGGCTTCGTAGCAAGGTTCTTGTTTGAGAAAGCCCAAAACTGTTGGAACTCTTTGGATTTGCAAGCCTTTGAGGAAATTGTGGCTCTCCTCATCTATGGGATGGTTTTGTTTCCAAATCCTGACCAACTCATAGATGTGAACACCGTCAAAATCTTCATGTCTCGTAACCCAGTGCCTACTTTGCTAGGGGACATCCTACATTCCTTTCACACTCGCACTTTGAGGAAAATAGGTATCCTTATGTTTTGTACTCCTCTCTTGGCAAGATGGTTTATTTTGCATCTTCCCCAATCTGTATTAAAGAACAAGCAAGGTTCAAGGTGGTCCTATAGGTTAATGACACTCAGACATTCAGATATTCATTGGTGTTACCGCTCTTTGGAGAATGTTACTATCGTCGACCATTGTGGAGAGTTCCCTAATGTCCCTTTTCTTGGCATTAGAGGAGGTATCACTTACAACCCTTGCTTAGCCTTAAGACAGTTTGGTTACGCCTAAAGGGATGGTCCACACGAGATGCTTATTCAAGGTTTGGTTTTTGACTACGAGAACGACAATCAAGGTCACCGCCAGAGATTTATCCGAGCTTGGAGGATGTTGAACAAGGTGGATAGCAAGACACTAGGACACAAGAATTCCATTCCCCTCGAGCCTTACCTTAAATGGGTACGAGCTCGTGCTCATAAACTTGTGATGCCTTATCCCTCTATCCTACCAGTCATCATGGAGCCTGTGGTTGAAGGAGATGTTCCCTACACCATCCTCCATCATGACATGCCTACCTCTCTCGAAGACTTACAAAAGGGTTGGATCCAGCTGAAGGAAGAACGAGATACTTTCGAGGCTCGGTTCTATGCTAGTGAAAAGAGGGTCTTAGAGCTTACGAAGCAGCTACAAGAAGAGTAAAGTTTGAACGCTTTTCTCGCGCCAAAGAGGATGCGTTCAGTCTTTTTATCTTAGAAAGTTATTTTGTAAGCCCAAGAGGCATGATGTAATCTTTCTTCTTTTTCTAATGAAAATTAACATTCTCTTGTCTATACAAATTTACATTTCATTAATCCTTGAAATCATTTGCATATACATATTCCATGCATCATAACATGAAAGGTTTTCGCATAACAGGTTTCCTTATCTTTCTACTGTTTACTTCAGCAAGATGGATCTAGAGAAAACTGTGACGAAACTCCAAACCCAGAATTCTCAGTTTTAGGAAGCTTTACTAGCCCTAGCCAAGGGGAAGCAATATATGATGGATTTGTTGGCCGTTAAGAAGAAGCCAAAGAAGAAAGCTCTGCTCAACATGGGTAGAAGGTTCGAGGAGACAATCCGTCAAATCCCAATAGGAGGAGACTCATCTGAAGAGGACGAGAACCAGGTCAGTGAGGTCAAGAGTACTCAGGCTGAATGTGCTAATGATCAAGAATCTGATGATGATTATTTCAACGAGCAGTATCCACCCGCTGATATCAAATATAAGCAGTTAGAAGATAGATTGAAAGCCGTTGAAATCCAAGTTGTCCCCAATTTAGATTTTGATGATTTGGGTTTGATCTTTGGGGTAATCATTTCCCACAAATTCAAAGTACCAATCTTTGCAAAGTACAATGGGGTTTCTTGTCCCAAACTCCATTTGAAATCTTATGTACGCAAGATACAACCGCACACTGCTGATAAGAAGCTTTGGGTTCACTTTTTCCAAGAGCTTGGCTGAAACACAACTTGAATGGTTTTATCAGTTAGATGGTTCTCGTATCAACACTTGGGAGGATCTAGCTACTTCCTTCTACCATCAATATCAATACAATGCCGACTTGGTGCCAACAAGGGTTCAGTTAAAACATATGACCATGGGAAAGAATGAAGGATTTATGGAATATGCGCAAAAGTGGAGAGACCTTGATAGTAGAGTCCAACCTCCCTTGATTGATAGGGATCTCATCGACATGTTCATGGGCACTTTATCTAGTAATTTCTTTAATCTGTTGGTTGGCTGCTCTTCTTCTGGTTTCACCGAATTAATCTTAACCGGTGAAAGAGTTGAAAGTGGCATCAAAAGTGGGAAGATCTCCGTGGAATCTACCTCCACCATCAATCCTATCAAGAAACCTTTTGCTGCAAAGAAGGAAGTTAATACTGTGTATGGGGAAAGGGCTCATACCAAGAAGAATGATCTTCTGTCTGTCAATGTTTTCCGAATCTCCAATCCAACTCCTACTCCAAGACCATCTGCAAATCATCAACGTTTTGAAACTCCAAGAAGACAATTTACGAGGTTAGGCATGTCACTGTCTCAAGCCATTCAACATTTGCTCAAGGCTAATTTAGTGATGTTGCGCGATCCTCCCGCCAACCCTGACACCTCGTCACCAAAGTATAGTCCAAACGCTAAATGTGCTTACCATTCAAACAGCCCCAGGCGTGAGACTGACCAGTGCTGGGCCTTAAAGAACAAAATCCAGGATTTAATTGATAACAAAACTATTGAATTTGATCCTCCTCCAATGCCGAATGTAATTACCGCTCCAATGCCGAAGCATGACAAATGTGTTAATGCTGTCGAAGATACAATTTTTGTTACCTCTGTTGAAGATTTGACTACTCCACTGAATATAATCAAGAACGATATGTTGAAAGCTGGTATCTTCTCTGGCTGTGAAAAAGAATGTGTGTGCTATACAAGACGATTCGATGAATGTGAAGGGTTGAAGAAAGGCATACAACGCCTGATGGATAGCCACAAAATTCTGTTTGAAAAGACTCCATTTGCCAAGAGTTTGATTAAAAAATGTGAAGAACTCTCCATTATTACCATCTCAAACAAACATATTAGGATCACCTCCAAAGGTCCTATTAGGATTTCAAATGAACCCACCATTGCTCCATTAATAATTACCAATCCTAGACTGATTCCTTACTCTTCAAACAAAGTGATGCCATGGAATTACGGTGCTGGGGTGTTCTATCATGGGATTAAACAAGATGCCTGGATCGGAGAAGAAAAAGATGATGATATCGATAACATAGTTGGCTCATGAAAAGTAACTAGAACTGGGAGATCTCACCCAATATATCACCTCCAGTAGTTACAAAGACGCCCATCCGCATTACTTCCGCCAAGCTAAGTACCGATACAAAAGGGAAATGGAAGGTTGTTGAGCCTGGTGTGATTGAAGTACCCTCCAAGGACGTAACTAATGAAGAACCCTCCGCTCGTGAGATGGACGAGATTTTAAAGATCATAAAAAGAAGCGACTTCAAGATTGTAGAACAGTTGGGGAAAACCCCCTCTAAGATTTCAATATTGTCATTGCTGCTTTGCTCCGATGCCCATGCTCGAACATTAATCAAGTTCCTGAAAAAATCTCATTTCCCCCATGAGAAAACAACAAACCAATTTGAGAATTGCGTGGCTATCCTGACAGCTGATAATGGCTCGGGGTTTTCAGATGTTGACTTAACACCTCTCGGGAAGAATAACAATAAAGCTTTACATGTTTATATCGAGTGCAAAGGGACTACCTTAGCACATGTGCTAGTCGACACTGGTTCTTCTCTGAATGTGTTACCCAAGGGGGAATTAGACCATCTTGATAGTGAAGATTTAATCTTGAAGCCTAGTGATATCATCGTAAGGGAGTTTGATGGATCAAAGAGGACTGTTCATGGGGAAGTAGACCTTCCAATCAAAGTGGGCTCCTAAATATTCAACTCCACCTTCTATATTATGGATATTCGTGCTGCATATTCTTGTCTATTAGGTCGCCCGTGGATTTATAAAGTTGGGGCAGTGACCTCAACCCTCCATCAAAAACTCAAATATCCAGTCAAGGGCAGAATAGTCACCGTCTGTGGGGAAGAAGAGTTTATGGTGAGCCACCTTAACTCTTTCAAGTATGTAGAGATGGACGGAGAATTCATTGAAACCCCATGTCAAGCCTTTGAGGTTGTACCACCGATGATTGCTGCTACTAAATGTTCTTCTGATGAGTCCAAAGCTATCAAGGCCATGCCAAAGATGGTTTCAGTCAAGGATGCCCACGCGACAATTGAAGAAGGAAACTATGATACTTTGGGGAAACTCCTCGATATCCTATTTAAAGCGGACGAGTTTGGTTTGGGCTTCACCGTCAAAGCACAGAAGGAAGTGAGGCATGCTCGTGCTGGAAAGCCACCTCTCCGCATTGGAAGCCATAAAGTCAACACCGTGGGTTATTCTGAAGAAGGAGTTGCATTTGAAGAGTGGGTGTATCCAACTACAACGCAACTGAAGAATTATCATACAAAGGACTTTGTGCCCATTTCCTTCATTGAGGTGTAATCTACTTGTTATTGCTTTTCTTTCAATTCAAGAACATGTTGTCTGTAATATTTTAACAATGACTTTTCAGCCATTTGCCTAGCCCGGGGCACTTTGGTCCATTTGTCAAGGGTTTTATTTATGTTCATCTAATCATATGATCATTCAGTACATTGGACTCTTTTGCATTCAAATATTCATGTTTATTGTCTTTCTTTTCTTACAAATACATTTTTTCAAAAAAAAAATAGCCATGTATCTTACATGCACACACACACACACACACACTCTTACAGGTCCACATCCACTCTGGATCCTATTGCCAATGACTCTACTATTGCCGACTATGACTTTGAATGTCCTATCAACCAAGCCGAAGACGAAAGCGAGGAAGATTGTGACATACCGGGAGAACTAGCCAGACTTCTATTACAAGAGGAAAAATCTATTCAACCACACAAAGAGTCAGTTGAAGTTATCAACCTGGGTACTGAGTCAGTTAATAAGGAAATCAAGATCGGCGCTAACTTGGAAAGCAGTGTCAAGAGCAGGTTGGTTCAGATGTTGCATGATTATGTGGAAGTTTTTTCTTGGTCTTATGAAGATATGCCTTGGTTGGATACCGACATCATAGTTCATCGTCTGCCGACAAAAGGAGATTGTCCGCCTGTCAAGCAAAAGGTTCACCGCATGAGGCCTGATATGTCTGAAAAGATCAACGCTGAAGTGATGAAACAATTTGATGCAGGTGTGATCGGTGGGAATAAAACTGACTGTTTTGGAATGCTGGTTCGCGTTTGCGCTTGTTTTTGCAAAATGTCGCGGTAAGCAAGAGTCGCCACCGTCTTTTATTTTATCCAACAAGGAAAGGACAAAAGCACCGAAAAATTCCTTTTCGAGATGTTTCTCGGGTTCGGGAGGTAGATTATAGAAAGGGAAGGTATTAGCACCCTTTCTATCCGTGGTTATCCACGGGCTCTTAGGTACTTGCTCACTATGTTTTCAAAAGTTTGCTTTTCTTTGTGTTTGTGGGTTTTGAAAAGAGTTTTGTTTTTGAAGAGAGTGTAAGTGCGAAAAGTTTTGTTTTGTTTTTTAAAAGGAGCAAGTGCTTAAGAACCTCTACCTACTCAAAAAGGAATTAAACTGTGCAAATGTCCTTTAGACAGTGCTATCCCACTATTAAGGAGTAGGTAGCACCGTCGTTGGATTTTTCGGGTCAATTTGATTTAAGGGACATGTGGTCACTAAAGCAATGTTAGGACGCTTTAGCGGTAACCCTAATGTCTTAGATCATTTTTCTGAGGCAACCGTTTCGAGGCAACTTATGATCTCTGGACAAGAGAGTGACCTATAAAACATCCTATACTCAATGACCACGTTCGAGGCAACCAAGTGAGGTGTACCCTAGGAGTGGCATGTGCAAGTGTGTCAATTTTCAGTTATATTATCTTTGTATTTTTAGGTGTTCTACCATTTGTTTTTAGATCTTGTCATACAATCCTAGTTAGCATACATCTAAGCAGTTAATATATGTACAGGAATTTAAAGTGCATAAATTGTAAATCCTACGCTATTACAAGGCTTCGGGGGATTATTTACATGTCCAAAAATTGGGGGAATAAAAGCAGTAAAGTAAAAGTCTTAGTTAAGGTATTACAAACCAATAAGCAGTTACAATAAAATAAACGCGCGTGAATCTGAACAATCCTAAGAATAAGAACTTTTGTTGTTTTATTTTATTTTTGGGAAAACGCTAAATGTTCAACTAAGTCAAATTTAATTAATTAAAAAAAACTGATTAAAATTAACTCCAAAACATACTTAATATTTTTTGCATTTTTTTGTTTATGAAAAGGATTGAATTCAAATAAATCCTAAGTCTACTGATTTTAAAATTGGAGGAAATAAGTTAAAATAATTAACTAAATTAAATCCTAATTCTAAGTTACTTATTTTTATGATTTTTATGTTGATTAAAAAAAACAAATAAAATGGTTCAAACGAAAATGAAATCAGGCAGTAAATCAAGAAAAACAAAATAATTCTGGAGGCCTGGGTCGAAAGAAGTGTGGGCTGTCTTTCGACCCAGTGAAGAGGCTGGATCGAAGGTGCATGAGGGGCTGCACTATGAGGGTGTTCGATCTGGATATTCATCCTTCAATCTGGAAGTCCTGGGTCCAGTTCGAAGCTAAGCTGCTGAGCTTCGAAACTCTGAACAGGATCCTGAGAATATATTTCCTGCAAAAACGAAACACATGTTAAAGGTCCAGGGGGGACTTTACCCCCCTGATTCGAATCTCCTCCCTATTCGCACTTGCTGAATCTGGGTCTGGGTTTATTTTATCCTGGGATTCGAAGGAGAAACTCAGATTATGCCCAAGCAATGGCACAATCTCATCTCTGCGCTGTAGCTTATATGTAGCACATTAAATCATTCACAAACAGCAGTAATAACGTGAATATGCAATCAAAGATCGAAATGAGTTTGAGATTAGATTTCTTTTTACCAAACAAAAGTGCTTTGATCTATGATTCTGAGTGTGTAAGGGCTGGTGCAAGGATTGGGTATGGCTTCCTGGAAGTGTTGATGATTTTTGGCAGCGTATCTCCAAGTTCTCCCTGTTTCTTTTCTCTATTTTTTCTGTATATTTTCGTCCTTTTTTTGCAACACTTGTGATCTCTTTATATAGAGGGGGTGGAGGGGACAGGAAGACAAAGGTTTAAATGACCTTGATTATGTGTTTGACAACCATGAATGAGAATTTGTAACGTTGATTATGTGTTTGAAAGCCATGAATGAGAGTTTGTAACGTTGGATAAACACATGGGATCTTGTCCCTTTTTGAATTTTAAATGACATGTAACTGGCCTTCGAATGCTCCCTTTCGAATGGGCTGATGGCCTCCTTCGAATGCTCCCTTTCGAATGGGCTGATGGCCTCTTACGAATGCTTTTCGAAAGCTTCTTCGAATGGACCCTTTGAATGCTTCTTCGAATGGACCTTTTTGGAATTCCAATCGAAGGACACTGTTATAATGCCAATCGAAGTACTTGTCCATAATGCCAATCGAAAGGCTCCTTCAAAATACCAATCGAAGGGTCTTTCAGAATGCCAATCGAAAGCCTTGACATAATGCCAATCGAAATGCTTGTCCATAATTCCAATCGAAGAGCTTGACAGAATGCCAATCGAAAGGCTCCTTCAGAACACCAATCGAAGGGTCTTTCAGAATGCCAATCGAAATGTACTTAAAGCACCACTCAAAAATTTTCCTTTTCCTTAGGCAAGAGTTTGTGATCAACCATGCAGGGGGAAGACTTTGGGAAACATGAGAGGGCAAATTTTGGCGTACAATAGCAGGGTTCCTAGCTGTGACATCCTATCCTCAATGGGTTGCCAATGTGGTGCCAATGCCGAAGAAAGATGGGAAAGTTCGCATGTGCGTAGACTATAGGGATCTGAATAGGGCAAGCCTCAAAGATGATTTCCCTCTACCACACATTGACATCTTAGTTGATAATACTACTCGGCATAAAGTCTTCTCTTTCATGGATGGCATCTCAGGCTATAATCAAATAAGGATGTATCCCGAAGACATGGAGAAGACTACTTTCGTTACGCAATGGGGCACCTTCTACTACAAGGTCATGCCGTTCGGACTAAAGAATGCAGGGGCAACATATCAAAAGGCTATGGTAGCTTTATTTCATGACATGATTCATCATGAGATAGAGGTATATGTGGATGATATGATTGTCAGGTCACAAACCAAAGAAGAACATCTCGATCACCTATACAAATTATTCGAGAGGCTGAAGAAGTACAAGCTGAGGTTAAACCCTAACAAGTGCGTGTTTGGAGTACGCTCTAGAAAGCTTCTAGGTTTTTTTGTCAGCAATAAAGGCATTGAAGTTGATCCTACCAAGGTAAAGGCCATCCAAGAAATGTCAGTCCCTCATTCTGAAAAAGAATTCAGAGGATTCTTGGGTCGTCTCAATTACATTGCCCATTTCATATCCCACTTGACTGCTACTTGTGAACCACTCTTCAAACTCTTGAAGAAATATCAAGTAGTCAGATGGAACGATGAATGCCATATTTCTTTTGACAAAATCAAAGAATATTTACAAGAACCTCCTATTCTCATGCCTCCGGTTGAAGGAAGACCCTTGATCATGTACTTGACTGTACTAGAGAACTCTATGGTGTGTGTGTTGGGCCAACATGACGAGTCTGGCCGAAAAGAGCATGCTATTTATTACTTGAGCAAAAAGTTTACCGACTTTCAAACCAGATATTCAGTACTCGAGAAAACTTGCTGCGCTCTGGCATGGGCTGCTCTCCGGCTAAGACAGTATATGTTGACTCATACCACTTTGTTGATTTCTAAGATGGACCCAATCAAGTACATCTTCGAGAAACCTTCCCTTTCTGGATGGATAGCCAGATGACAAATGATCTTGACTTAGTACGACATTCAATACACGACTCAAAAAGCCATCAAAGGAAGTGTACTAGAAAATCATTTGGCCCATCAGGCTGTGGATGATTATCAGTTAATGCACTTCGACTTCCCTGATGAGAACATCATGCTGGTAACCGACTGTGCGAAACCTGGACTGTCTGACGGGCCTGAACAAGGATCCCGATGGACTATGGTATTCGATGGCGCTTCTAACGCCTTAGGTAACGGAATTGGTGTTGTGATCATCTCTCCTGAAGGTTTCCACACTCCTTTCACTGCCAGACTATGCTTCGATTGCACAAAAAATATGGCTGAGTATGAAGCATGCATCTTAGGTCTGAAAGCTGCTATTGACTTAAGGATCAAGCATTTGGATGTGTTTGGAGATTCTGCCTTGGTGATCATCCAAGTAAAATGAGATTGGGACACTAAACACCCTAATCTTATCCCTTACAAGGAACTTGTGCTATCCCTAATTCCTTACTTCGAAGAGATCATGTTCAAGCACTTCCCTAGGGAAGAAAACCAGTTGGCTGACGCTTTGGCAACCATGTCTTCAATGTTCAAAGTCAGATGGGACAACGAATCCCCTATGATAACAATTGAAATATTCGATGAACATGCACATTGCTATGAGCTTGACACCAAAGCAGAAAAGCCATGGTACCATGAGGTGATGAGATACCTTGAAGCACAAGAGTATCCAGAGGGGGCATCTATCAATGACAGAAAGTTCTTGCGAAGATTTGCAGCCAAATTCTTCCTAAGCAACGGGATATTGTACAAACGCAACCATGATTTGACTCTACTCTGATGTGTGGACAAGATGGAGGCAAAGGAAATTATGGAAGACATGCACGGTGGTCTCTTCGGTACTCACTCAAGTGGGCATATGGTGACTACGAAAATCTTAAGAGCAGGTTACTATTGGTCAACGATGGAGACTGATTGCCATAAACATTCAAAAACCTGTCACAAATGCCAAATCTACGCTGACAAGGTCCATGTGCCTCCTATCCCTCTGAATGTCATGACCGCTCCGTGGCCATTTGCAATGTGGGGAATTGACATGATTGGAGAGATCAAGCCCATAACTTCCAACAAACATCGCTTTATTCTTGTTGCTATCGACTATTTTACCAAATGGGTAGAAGCCGCCTCGTTTGCCTCAATCACCAAGAATGTGGTAGCCAGATTCATCAGACACAACCTCATTTTCCGTTATGTTATCCCCGAAAGGATCATCACCAACAATGGGAATAACCTCAATAATGCTATGAGTACTGAGCTTTGCACTCATTTTAAGATCAAGCATCACAATTCTTCTCCATATAGACCAAAAATGAATGGAGCAGTCGAAGCGGCCAACAAAAATATCAAGAAGATTGTGCAGAAGATGGTAGTAACCTATAAGGATTGGCATGAAATGTTTCCGTTTGCTCTACATGGCTACCGTGCTTCAGCTAGAACCTCAACTAGGGAAACTCCCTTTTCCTTAGTTTATGGCATGGAAGCTGTTTTTCCAGTAGAATTTCAGATCCCCTTGCTAAGGATTATGAATGAGGCAGGCCTAGGCGAAGATGAGTGGGTTCAAACGAGATTAGATCAGCTAAACTTGATTGACGAAAAACGATTAGCTGTTGTTTGCCATGGTCAGACGTATCAAAAACAGATGATCAAGACTTTCAACAAAAAGGTCACGCCTCAAGTATATCAAGTTGGGGACTTGGTGATAAAATGAAACATTTTACCACAAGCCGACCCCAGAGGCAAATGGACTCCCACCTATGAAGGACCATTTGTTGTCAAGAGAGTTTTCTCTGGCGGTGCCATGATGTTGACTACCATAGATGGCGATGATTTCCCACATCACATAAATGCGGACATAGTTAAAAAATACTACGCACAAGAGACCCGTTAGGTTGACACACCTAGAAAAAATAAGGGCATCCCGGCAAACCAAAAGGTTTGGGCAAAAATTAGGGATATATACAAAAGATTGTACACCCGACAAGTTAAAAACCGAAAAGGGCGACTTGGGAAAAAATGGGTATCCTGGTGGGCTGAAAACCCGAAAGGGCGGTCTAGGCAAAAGTTAAGGATTGAAAGCGCATGACTATGTCCCGTGGAATCAATATAGTCAAATTTTATCATCAAGGTCCAAGTCCAAACAATCCAAGATCAATCCAATCAACTTTGATCAACGACAAAGGACGTTCGAAGACATTGGGGGAAATAGTAGAGTTGGAAGGAAATGAGATCATTACACATGGCTATTTGTTTTCATTCTCAATTTTGTTTTCCTTTCAACTATTTTCTCTTACTAGGATCTCCATCTCTCTGTACAAAAACGCCTATTCATGGGCAAAATATAAATACAAATACACTTTGAAGTGCAAAATTTCTGTCTTTGTTTTGAATGCAAATTTGTCCAATGACTAAAATTGAATGAACATATGCATATGAACATAATTAAAAACTATTTGGCACATGTGTCCTGCTAAGAATCAATAAGCATCTCTTTAATGTATATGAAATATCCCCATAGAGTTATCTCATTATCATTATCCCCATGAGGACGGTTGCAATAAACCTTTCCCCAACAGGTTTTACTTCCCAAATAACAATCGAGGAACCAAAATTCCCCATACGAGTACATCCTCCCCAACCGAGTTTGTATTCCCCCGACATAGCCTATCTTCCCCAGCTGAGCCTGTTATCCCTAGTGAGCCTGTTATCCCCAGCTGAGCCTGTTATCCCTAGTGAGCCTGTTATCCCCAGCTGAGTGTATCCTCCCCAAGCTGAGTCTGTCCTACCCGACTGAGTCTACACTCTCCAGTTTGAATTTTCCTTTCAGATTATTGAAAATCATAGGGCCATAACCCCTGATCCCCAGTAAAGCCGTCAACAAAACCTTTACTATTTCCAAAAAGTTATCGTGAAACCTGGACCCGACCAGATAACAGTTGATCTCAATTTCAAGATACTATAAAACCTGGACCCGACCAGATAATTGTCTAACTCTTCAAAGATATAGAAGAACCTGGAATCAACCGGACCAAGGTTTAACTTCTTCTCCCCAGTAGAGTTTTCCTTTACCCCAACAAGTTGTTGTGAAGCCTGGATCCGACCAGATAGCAATCACCCTCAGAGATTCATTGTGCAACCTGGAAACCTACCAGATAAAAACTAAATCCCCAAATAGTTTATTGTGAAACCTGGACCCGACCAGATAGCAATTGACCTCGTCAAGCTCAGAAATCCACAAAGCCTGGACCCGACCAGATGGCAGTTTTTCAAATAGCTTATTTATGAAACCTGGAGCCCGACCAGATAACAATTAACTATGATCCCTAGAGAGACACTATGAAGCCTGGACTCGACCAGATTATAGTACAACTTTCCAAAAACATGGAACCTGGACCCGACCATATAGTAGTTACCACTTCAAGTTACTGCAAAGCCTGGATCCTACCAGATAACAGTTAGCCTCTGTATCCCCAACAAGTTGTTATGAAGCCTGGATCTGACCAGATAACTATTCAATTTCATGAATTTTTCTGCAAAGCCTGGAATCCGACCAGATAACAGTTAATTCGTCTCTTCCCCCAGTAAGTCACTGTGAAGTCTGGATCCGACCAGATAGCAGTTGACTACTTCGTCCTCAGCAAATTGTGAAGCCTGGATCTGACCAGATAGCAGTTGACTACTTCGTCCTCAGAAAATTGTGAAACCTGGAGTCAACCAGATAGCAGTTAACTACTTCATCCTCAGCAAATTGTGAAGCCTGGATCCAACCAGATAACAGTTGACATTCAAGAGATATTCCCCAGCGAAAACATCCTTTCAACAAAGTTTGAACATATGCATATTCTTCATCCCCAACGACAATCAGGGATTCAACCTCCCAGAATTTCAATAGCAGCAGTCAAGGATTTATTTTCCCGGACAGAAACATACATATCACATTCATACATCATAGCATGTACATACCCTATGCATTTAGCATAATACCACATCTGGTGAACATCATGCATGCATCTGCATTTTACTAACTCTTTTTCTCACAGGTAAAACATCAACTTTTAGTATAAATCAACAAGAGATTTGTGCTAATATTTCTTCTAATGTTTATCAACTTTCCTCCAAATGGCATCTATAAACCCATTCACCATCCATCTTCGAGTGCAAATTTCTGGACACTCTAGTGTTCAACAATCTTTCACCTTCAAGTCACGAATGGAGGACTCACCAATCTAACTCTTCAGGTTTAAGAAGATTGAATAGGAGCAGCTTTTGTAACCCAAAATATTCGCTCTTATTTCTCAAAGATTCTCTCACAATGTCTTCTATGACGTCAAGTTTGCAGCACTCATACATTAATTTAGGCTTGGAATTGGCACAAGGGCTAAATGGTCAATTGCATATTAGAAAGTCAAACTTTGACTTTTTGGTCAACATTACATTTCAAAGATCAAATTTCATCAAGACATGCAAGAATATCAAGCTTGATCATTAAGAAAGTTAAGAAAGTCAAAAGTCAAGATTTCCAAGACTTAGAAATTTTCCAAGTGTTTTTATACATGATAGTTTCATCACTTCATGCCATTCTTTCATCATGATGCAAGATGATTCAAAAGAAACTTTCAACATGAAAGTTGTAGATCTCCATGATATATACAACATTGCTTTACACAACTTCTCCTAAATATGATGGGATCTCAAGTTACAAATTCATGAAGTCATGACATTTTCATTTAACACTTAGAGAAATTTTCAACAGATTTTAGTCAGGATTTTACCCCAACTTCTGGGCATTTTTTCACATAGTTCCAAGATTATTTTGTGAAAATGGCCAACATGAAAGTTATAGAGGATGTTTCAAGCTTTCCAAAACATCCAAAAGCATAAATTTATCATACTTGAGCTAGGAGATTCAAGGTCTTGAAGTTGTCCATCCATCTTTGAATTGCAAGTCATTCTAAGTTAAGAACACATAACAAAACTCTCATGATTTGCTGCATAATCTTATGTTGCAGGCTTCTTTGCTTGCAAATCTCATCATAATTTAATGCTTACACCCACTCTTGAGCTATTACCCAAGTGTTTAAACCATTGTCCAAAAGATCTTTCCATTTATGGTATAAAGGCACCATTGCTATTCTTGAAAAGCAAGCTTTTTGTACAAAGTTTATCTTGAGCCCATACCTTGATGGTTATTGATTATACTTCAACATAAATCATGGGAAGTAGCTCCTCAATACCAGCAACTTTGGTACTTCATCTTGGGACTATGGAGTACTTGACTTAGTTTGATCTTTGTAATCCAACCAAACCATAACATGTTGTCTTATAAACCTAATCATATCGTATGCACAAACCCCTTGCCTATAAATAGAAGAAGCATTTTCAAGAGAAAGAGGTTGGAAAAAGTTAGAAAAATAGAGAGAAAAGCCAGAAGCCTTGTTGTAAACTGGCCATCAAAAACAATAACTGTCAAAAAAAAAAGCTTCCACTCTTGAGTTTTAAAGTCCAAATATTTGGAACTCTCACACCTTGCATGCTCCGTCTAAACATCTAAGCACCTCACATACATCACCTAGAAATTGTTCAAACTCAAGAACAAGCTTCTACAACACCTCTGTTTTCTCTTCCAATTTCAATAACATTCAAAACAACAACTCAAATTCAGAGTATAAAGATCCAACTCCAAGGTAAGTTTCTTGACTTTAGTAATTCATTTTTGAAGACAAAAATGTAGTAACCATTTTCCTTGAAGCTAACCTTTTGTTTACCTTCCATTATTTTCATTATGTGTTGAGAACTAACCCATGTATGCAGCAAAACAATGTTGAAGTAGTAAAAATGATAGTATGAGTCGACACATAGCCTTATGAGTCGATACATACTTCTTTACAGGCCCAAAACATAAGGAAAAACAATGTATGAGTCGACACAAAGCACATATGAGTCGACACATGCAGTGTATGAGTCGACACATACCATTATGTATCGACTCATACTGAGTTGATTTGGAAATACAGGGGCAAGGAAAGTTATGTGTCGATGCATGTGAGCTTGTGTCGACACATAATAGTTCAAGATGCATTTTTTCCTTCTTTTTACACTGTTATTATGTTTCCTTCATGGTTATTTGATATGGTTATAATATTTAAGTTCCTACTTCATCGCCATTTGTAAATTGTACCCTCATACCGTAAACGATGTAATAGCGTAGGACTTTATTTTCTGCAATTTAACGCTTCCAAATACAAATGTTAGTAACTAGGGTGTGTATGGCAAGATAAAATCAACAAGTAGATAACCCTAATCAAAGATTAAATGCATGCAAATCAAACAAACTATCCACATATGCACCCTTAAGGTTAACTCCACTTGGTTGCCTTACAAAAATGGCCATATTACGCATGTGAGGTATCTTAGCAAGGACGAGCAAAAATACAAGATCATAGTCTCTCGATGACGCTATCTATGTTGCCTTTCAAAATGGTCTTAGTCCCTAAAGAATATGCTAAGATACCTTGCAACATTGCTAATCATGGCTACACAATGACCCTTGCCCGTCCCTTTACATCCAAAGATAGGGTTACTTACCAAATCAATGGTAAGATAACAATGTCAAGGGAAAGAGGAAATAAACAAGAAAGACTTTTGAGTAGGTAGATTGTTCCTAGTTACTTGCTCCATTTCAAAACAAAAAAATCCTTGCTATTTTCAAAACAAACACCAACACTTTCAAAAACATCTCTCAAACTTGAAAATATTTTCAAAAGATCAACACTTTGTATACATTCTTACGAATGAGAATCATTACAAAGTTTGCCTAAACAGTGGCTCTTTACAAAATACTTTCAAAAAACCACACAAAGCACAATTTCAAACATAAAACAAGTGATCTAGCAAGTAACTAAGAGCCCATGGAAAACCATGGCTGAAAAGGGTGCTAATACCTTCCCTTTTCATAATCTACCCCCCGAACTCAAGAAACAATCTCAAAGGTCTTTCCTGTGCTTTTTCACCTTTCCTTTTGGATAAAAGAAAAGTTGGTGGCGACTCTTTCTAACCGCAACATTTGCGATCAAACTCAAAACACCCAAGTCAGTTCTCCCACCGTACCACACTCATGATTAGGTCAAATTTGCAAAATGACCTCTAAAGTTTTTGAATTTTCTGATGATCTTTCGCATATAATCATCTCTTGAATTGTAAAGTGAAATTAGAGATGATGTCAAGGAGAGTCATATGCAAAAAGAACTGCTCAAAAATATCTAATAATGAAGAAGTTACAAACGTTTGAATTTGATCTTGAAAAGGTCGAATTTTGATCAATGCAGTTGATTTTCAGTCATCTGAACCATCGACTGAGCAAACTTGCAATGCGAGGTTTGAAACTTGGCAGGAAAATCCTTGAGAATACATGAAGAACCATGAAGACCATTTGAAACTTTGGAAACTCAATTTTACTTGAGAAATACCAAAATCTAGTTGCTGACTCAATGCATAGGAAGAGAATTTGTCTGATCAAACCCTAAGCCATCTTGAATGAAAAAATGGGAGGGCAAATTTTGAGGTACAACAACTGCCCCTGTTCAATCTTCTTAAACTTGAAGAGTTAGATTGGCATGTTTTACATTCGTGATCAGAAGGTAGAAGATGATTTAACACTAGAGTGCCCAGAAATTTGCACTCGCTTGTGCAAGAAGTAACACTTTAGATTTATTGTATCGGGAATGGGCTTACAGATGCCATTTGGAGAGTGGCAGAATATTGTTAGAGATGGGATTATATATGCTATCTAGAAGTGGTTAAGAATTGTTGGAGATGGGCTTATAGATTCCATTCAAAGGATTGTTGATAGATATTGGAAGAAGTATCAGGGTAAATCTTTGGTTGATTTATACCGAAATAACATATGTCTGTATTTGGTTTTGTCTGGATAAGAATCAGAAAAATCTTAGGGTCGATTTGACTGAAGCAGAGAAAATGTCTACCAGAACATAATCAAGATAAATCATTGGTCGATTTAAATTGAACCAACATAGGTTTTGAAGGAAGCGTTTATCATGTAGATAGTCGCCCCGTCCTATTTCGGGAATTGATCTACAACCAGTTTGTTGGTAAACCCGTCCTGTTTTGGGAGTTCTGACCATTGGTAATAAAGATAGTTGCCCCGTCCTATTTTGGGAATTGATCTTTATCTGACCAAAGAGAAAGAAAGATAGTTTCCCCGTCTTGTTTCGGCAATTTTCTCATGTAGATAGTTTTCCTGTCTTATTTCAGGTATTAATCTACAATCTATTGTTCACAGATAGTTGTCCTGTCTTGTTTCAGGTATTAATCTGAACCCACTTTTTGTTGGTCGTAGAGATAGTTGCCCTGGCTTGATTTAGGAATTAATCTCTGACTTAAGAGAAAGAAAGATAGTTTCTCCGTCTTGTTTTGGGAGTTAATCTTCAATCTGCTCATGCAGATAGTTTTCCTGTCTTGTTTCAAGTATTAATCTACAATTATTTGTTCACAGATAGTTGTCCTGTCTTGTTTAGGTATTAATTCGGAACCCGTTTTTTGTTGGCCATAGAGATATTTGCCCTGGATTGTTTTAGGAATTAATCTCTGACCTAAGAGAAAGAAAGATAGTTTCCTCGTCTGGTTTCCAGAGTTAATCTTTAATCTTCTCGTGCAGATAGTTGTCATGTATTGTTTCAAGTATTAATCTACAATCAGTTTTTTACAGATAGTTATCCTGTCTTGTTTCAGGTATTAATCCGGAACCCGCTTTTTGTTGGTCGTAGAGATTGTTTCCCTGGCTTGTTTCTGGAATTAATCTCTGACCTAAGAGAAAGAAAGATAGTTTCCCCGTCTTGTTTCGGGAGTTAATCTTCAGTCTGCTCATGTAGATAGTTGTTCTGTCTTGTTTCAGGTATTAATATATAATTAGTTGTTCATAGATATTTGTCCTGTCTTGTTTTAGGTATTAATCCAGAACCCTCTTTTCAGTGGTCGTAGAGATATTTTCCCTGGCTTATTTCAGGAATTAATATCTGACCTATTTGAAAAATATTGGTGGTATTTTCCTGTTGATAACATAAGAGGTTTTTTGTTTGCCTGTCTTTAACTGGAAGAAGTAAATATAACCAGAAGAGGTCTTTGATTCGCCTATCATTAACTGGAAGAAGTGAATCTATCGAGAAGAGGACTGTTGATTGACTATTATTAACTGGAAGAGGTGAATCTATCCAGAGGAGGACTTTTGTTTTGTTTATTCACTTTTCCTACAAGGAAGAGGGTTAGTTGCATGCAGATGTGTGCATGACTTGATGATGTTCTCAAAATAAATGAGATTATGTTGTATGCATTTATCATGTATGTAATATGGTGTATGAATGTGAAATATTTTTGAAATGTATCTTTGTGTTGGAAAATAAATCCTTGACAAATGATGGGGAGCCTTTAAATCCCAGACTACTGTTTGGGATGAATAATGTGTGTTTCTTCAGACTTTGTTTAGGGTGTTTCCACCGGGGGTTCCTGTTTTTTTGTTTGAGGAAAACTCCACTGGGGAACATTGACTTTGCTTTAAGGGAAACTCTGTAGAGAGTGTTGATTTCTGCTTGGGGGAAAGAGTTCAAGAGTTTTAGTTGTCCATTACTCTACTGGGGATTTGAAAGTTAGCTGCTATCTGGTCGAAATCTAGGCTTGGCACCAACTTGCTGGGGATAATAAAGCTAACTATTATCTGGTCAGAATCCAGGCTCTGTAGCAACTCACTGGGGATAATGGCGAACTCTACCGGGGAAGAAGAGTTTTTTTTAGTGATTTGAAGAAGTTAAACTATTATCTGGTCGAGTCCAGGTTTTGTAGTAACTTGAACGGTTATTTGGTCGGGTCCAGGTTTCAGCAACTCGAACTGTTATTTGGTCGGGTCCAGGTTTCAACAATTTGATCTTGACATTAACTGGTATTTGGTCGAGTCCAAGTTTTAGCAACTCGAACTGTTATCTGGTCGGGTCCAAGATTCAGCAATAACTGAAGAAGTTAAACTATTATATGGTCGGGTCCAGGCTTTAGTAACTTAAAATTGAGATTTACTGTTTTCTGGTCGGATCCAGGTTTCAGCAACTCAAACTATTTTCTGGTTGGGTCCATGCTGAAGTGGTGAAAAACACAAGAAGGGGGGGTTGAATTGTAAAACTGAAATCTAATGCAATGAACAAGATATTTTTATCCTGGTTCGTTTGATCTCAAACTACTCCAGTCCACCCGTCAAGGTGATTTCGCCTCTCTCCAACGAGGTCTTAATCCACTATATTCAACTGAATATTACAGACTGCTTTAACAACTGCTAAAGCCTTCTTGATCCAAACCACAACCCGGTTTGTCAAGGAAACACTTTCTTACAGAGAAATCAAATCTAAGTGTGTGAATGTTTTCTACAAAACTGTATCACAACTGTGATGTATACACAAATTGAAGCTTAGAAACTAGATTGCTAAACAATGATAGAATATCAGAATGTGTGGTTTAGCAAAACTGAGAGAAAGAAGATTTTGATTAGCTTTTATGCGTGTAGAGATTTTGAGAGCATTAGCCATTTCAATCTTCAAAGTCTTGTTTATATAGCACTGAGATGTTGAACGTTGGATGCAATATTCTTGATTCAATGCTATTTACAAACTTTCCTTATCGAGCAGATCTTGTCTGGAATGAGGCCGTTGGTATTAATTTGCTTTCAATGCACAATACCGTTGCTTACTTAATGCAAGTTCTGGCTTGGCTCATTCTGACTCTGCTTAGCTGTTGATGAACTGTTGTCTTTCTATATCAGAGTGTTGAGCGCAGTCTTGTTCATCAAGCTTCAGCATGTACGTGAGTTGATCATCTGATTCTGACATTCTGATATGGCAACTTCTGATGCTGGTGTCAAGAACCAAATTCTGATGCTGAATAGATGTGATTTTGCTTATATCAATCAGAGTATCTGCAAGTCAGAACATAATAATTTTAGGCAGCAGATAGTTCATACATGAATAATATAAATAATATATCTTTTCACTTTGTTATCATCAAAACTTAAATATAGGGTAGTAGATTCAAACTTTGTTCTAACACATGCTTTGTAGTAACTTGAATCAACTATTATCTGGTCGGGTCCAGGGTTTACAGTAACTTGTTTTAAAGAGAAAGGAGTCAACTGCAATCTAGTCGGATTCCAGGCTTCATAGCAACTTTGGGGATAGTAACGACTCCTTTGGGGATTAAAATGGCTTTACCGGGAGTTAAGGGGTTTCGTCCATTGATTTGTAATAGTTTGAGAAGCAAACTTAAGTTGGGGAATTTGCAGTTTGTTGGGGAAATAAACCATGTTGAAGAGAATATTTGACGATCTATAGGGGAGATAAATTCTTTAGACAAAAACTCCACAAGGTTTCCAACTCAGTTAAGACCAACTCAGCTGGTGAATGTTAGAATAATTCCAAGCTTTGATTGTATCTGAGGAGTTATTGAACGAGTATCAGAATGACATCCATATCTGGATCGTATCTGAACTGTATCTGTAGGAGAGTCTAGAATAAATGTCAGAATAAATCTGTATTTAGATTGTATCTGCATTGTATCTAGAAGAGGCATTTAAATAAGTATCAGAATGGATCTTTGTCTGGATCGTATCCGTACTATATCTGTAAGAGAATCTAGAATGAGTATCAGAATGAATCTGCATGTAGATTGTGTCTGAACTGTATCTAAGAAGATGGTAAAGTGTTGGCAATCTCCCTCTGTTTGGGAACTAGTGTGATGTGTGCGTTCGTTGGGAGAAGATCAAACTCCTCTATTCGCTGGTGGGTTTGACTATGTCATTGGCTGGAGGATGCCCTACTTTTGTTTGAAGATGCTTCTGCACTTATCGGGGATAGCCTTGTGACTCTGGTGACTTCACGGGGGATCACCTTATGAAGGGGACTTTTGTGGGGATTTGTCACTGTCCATAGTAGTAAGTGTTGTAGTACTTCCAGAAAATGTTGTTCGATCGCACGTGACCTTTCATATGTAGGAGCCTATTTTCCCATAGAGTTAGTCTAGTGCACTTGATGTTTGAAGCTTTGATCAAATTTCTGATAGTCTTGAACTCCCTATGTATATTTTCTAAGAACTATCATGGAAGGATCTAAAGACATGATACTGACACCATCTGATACTACTGGCACAGACAAGCAATTTGGTGGTACCCAAGATCTTTGGTCAAGTATCAGAATTTTTTAAGAACTGTCATGGAAGGATCCGAAGACATGATACTGACACCATTTGATACTACTGGCACAGACAAACAATTTGGTGGTATTGAAGGTTTTCATAGTGGATTTTGTTCAAGCCCATGATCAATGTAACGTTGCCCCTTGAGTGATTCGGATGGAGATTTGCCCCTGGTTATTCAACATTTCTTTGAGAGACTCTTTGAATCTCGACTTGACTGCCCCAGATGTGTTGGACAATAGTCATGCTGTTCCCCTTGATTATGAGAGATTTGTCATTGGAAGTGTCTTTACATTTGAAGTGACTCTGTTTATTGAGAGAGTTTTCGTTCACTGGATATCCGTCGTGCAAATTTCTCTGTTGTCAAACGATTAGCCATATGCAAACAGTGGTATTCAAACAATGCAAAGTTTATGTCTGTCTTGAAAAAAAATTTGAAAAATGCACTTTTAAAGAGCAACAAAAATTTGTAAGAATATGAATTCAACTCGGGATCTATAGTAAACCTTACATGACTCAGGATACCTTTTGTAACAACATGCTTACGAAATAACCCATGCTTCAATTAGGACTTTTAAGGGGTTGTAACGTGGCCTGGTTCACATTTTAAGAAACAAATGATAAGGTTCAAAGTTTATTTGTACCCAACCCGTTCTCCATGATGTTCTTCAGCCCTATACTCAGCTAATTGCATCCTTGGATTCCAATTGAGTCTTGGAATGGTTTTTTGGTGATGGTTCGGATAAGTTAAGCTTATTGGAGAAGGTAGTCATTTTTGCAGCATTTTTCCATTGTCGAGGATTTGTAGCGACCTCATTTTTTATTATCCCTAATTTTTGCCTGACTGTTTTTTTGTTTGTTTTGAGACTACAGTCAGTGGGATGTCCCAGTTTTTCTTAAGTATCCTTCGTAGGTTTTGACTCAGTGGGCTTTTCTTTTGGAAGATAACGAATTCCTATTTATGAAGAACCATGACCGTATTTTGATTTAGAAGGATGTTTTTTATGTCATTCGTTGTGTACGAAGTGAAAGCTTGCGACTGAAAGCGCATTTGAATTAACTGAGAAACTACCTTGCCCCAAGTTATAATTGAATGTTTCAATTTGTGCGAAAAAGAAAACTCCTACTTCTTTGGCTCAAAGGGGTCGACTAGGGATTATATTCCTTATAACTCCACTATTTAGGAATTGAAAGAACGCCTGTACATTGTTAGAGGTCTGTCCAAAAGCATACTGTATGAGATTATGGTATTGTTTTCGTCATCCTTCCTCTAAAGGCTTATAGCTTGTAACCGAGAGTTGAACATCATACAAAACGAGGTAAAAGCATAATTTCAGCATAGTGAAAACGAATGGATTAAATCAGGACAAACATATGTAATGCATTAATGAGAGCAAACAAAGTCTGACATAAAGATAAGTGTTTAAGCAAACAAAGAAATTACAACTGAAAATTCGAATGAACAAAAATTTCTCTGCCTAAAATGGTCACTTTAGATGGTGTGCCTTTGAGGGATGACAAAAAAACTCCAGTTGAACATCTTGTGTGAATTCCAACTCCCCTTCGTCGATCAGGTCTTGAATCTTGTTTTTCAACGCCGAACAGTGATTAGTGTCATGTCCGGGACTATTGGAGTGGTATGCACACCTTTCTTCATGATTATAAAAGAGAGAAGCAATAATGGGTTTTTTAGGAGGCTCCCTCAATGTAACCAGCTTGGCCTCCAACATGTGATGCAACGCTTGAGCCAAGGGCATGTTGATCTCGGAAAATTGTCTTCCTTGCTTACGTTGACCACCTTGTCGTGGTTGGCGAGGTTGTTGTTGGACTCTTGGTATAGTAGCCATTTTGAAGGGTGTTCTCTCGATCAAACCAACTTCTTGTCTCATCAGAGGCTGATTAATGACTCGATCCCTAATTCTAGTTGTTTGTTCCATATAGTTACATTCGTTTTGATGAAGCTTGTTGACAAGGTCTATCAGCTCTTCTTGTCCCCGAGCTATGTTTTGGATAAGAGCCATCTGGCCCACCATTTGCTCCATCATCTAGACTTTCATTGTTGCCATTTTAGTCTGTAATCGTTTTAACTGGTCGTCCCTGTTGTCTTCAGGATTCTTTTTGGTCATCTTCTCAATGAGGAGTGTTTTCACTTCTTCGTGCCCCTTTGATAGGTTTAGGAAAAATTCTTGAAGTTGAGCATTTTAGGTCTGAAGATCTATGACAATCTGTTCTAGAGCCATCTCTATTGAAATAAACAGTAAGCATATGAGAAACCTGTATGGGGAAAACCTGTTACGTTGACATGCATGATATGTGGATGCGATGTTTTCAAGGATCTCATGGGGTATACACAAGAGAATGTCAGAAGCTGAACTTTGATCATAACCTTGATTTAAGAACTTCATATCGTTGAATGTCTTTCTACGAGAATCGAGCTCACCATGTCGAGTGGGTCATAGACCTTGACTCAAGTTATTGTGCTTTGGTATTTGAAAACATTTGGTTAGAGGAGAATAAATCCTCTTGCCCCTTGATAGACATCTAGTTCATCACGACCCTGCATCACAGGCCCTTTGAGATCCTAGAAATGGTCAGTGGAAATGAAATCGTATGATGTCATGATGTTATGTACAAGTAAACATATACATACAAAGAAAACAAGTTATTATGTACAAATAATCATATACACACAAAGCAGACAATTCCTTAGGTTTAGGCTTGCATGGAGTTCATAGGTAAGTACCCTCTTAAAGTTTAGTTGGTTCAACCTATCCTAGAAAATAACCAGGTTCTAGGGGATCTCAATATCATTGATCTTTCTTCATCAGGCATTGCTTCAGAGCTAGCCTCTTTATTGGAGACCGAAATATCCTGAAAGTCCGATCTCAATGAGCGTAGCATCGAGTATCAACCAACTTCAGACTGCACCAAAGCCGGCTATCTCACTACTTCCTAATGGCCAAGTTGTTCAATTAAAGGTTCTAACGTCAGTTAGTGCTTCATGACACGATACATCGGCCCCGTATTCTCCTTGACTAAACTCAAGGGCTACCGGTACCAACAAATGTGTCACACTAACGTAGCCATCTCTTCAACCATGTCGATATACCCCGTATAGTTTCCACAATTTATTGCTACTTACCTAATGGTGTTCCCCGATCCAGGTAGAAGATCAATACAAACCCAAACAAGGACCCATAAATATAAAGCAAGCAAATCAAACAATGAAAGCATTTTAAAGGTGATCTAGCTCTAAGGTAACCCCTCTTTTAAGTACAATTCCCCAGTAGAGTCGCCAGTTCTGTAATACGGTGGGAGAACTGACTTGGGTGTTTTGTGTTTTATCGCAATTGTTGCGGATAGCAAGAGTCGTCACCGAATTTTCTTTTACCCAATAAAGGAAAGGGTGAAAAGAACAGGAAATACCTTTCGAGAACTTTCTTGAGTTCGGGGGGGTAGGTTATGAAAAGGGAAGGTGTTAACACCCTTTTCATCAGTAGTTATCTACAGACTCTTAGTTGCTCGATCACTTTGAAAATGCTTCATTTTGAAATGTGTTTGTGATTGGTTCAAGTTTGAAAATATTTAAAAAAAAAGGCCTTTGTTTCGGTAAAATTTGTAATGATTCTCGTCTCTATAAGAATGTATACGAAGTGTTGGTTTTGAAAATAGTTCAAAGAGATGTTTGTTTTTGAAGATGTTTTGAAAGTGTGAGTGTGTTTTGAAGGATGTTGTTTTGAAAATGTTGTGAGCAAGCAACTATGAGCGTACTACCTACTCAAAAGGTGTATGTTCTTTTCCTCCTCCTTTAGATAGTGTTATCTTACCATTGATTGGTAAGAAACCCTATTGTTGGATGTGAAGGGACAAGCGTGGGTCAATCATACAATTATAGAAAGCAACTTGTAAGATGTTTTAACAATTTTTGTAAGTGACTAGATCGTTTATTAAAGGCAACATCGAGGGACTACGATATTTTTATCGAAAGGGCTTTGCTAAAGCGTCCCACATTCGAGGGACATGACTGTTTTTCCGAGGCAACGAGCGAGGTTACCCTATAGGTACGCGTGTGAAAAGTGTGTTTGATTAAAGTTAATTTGTCTTTGATTAAGGTTATCTAGCGATTGATTTTAATCTTACCATACACGCCTAGTTACTGTACAATACAAAGAAAAACAGTAAATTGCATAAATTAAAATTCTACGCTATTATAGAGCTTTTGGGAATGGGGAATACAAATTTAGAAATGAGGATGAATCGAATTGATAATACGACTAAAAGGCTAAATAAACAATCAATACAACCTGTTGTATTACAAAATTTGCCCTCTCATTTCTCAAGAATTTTCTCACAAGATCTTCCATGACTCAAGTTTGCAGCACTGTGTTGTACCCCAAAGTTTTCCCTCTCACTTATAAAGAATTTTCTCACAAGATCTCCTTGGGCTCAAGACTGCACTAGGGTTTGGATCAGCTCAAGACACCTCCTTAGACATGGATGACCAAAATTAGGGTTTGAATTTGCACAAGGATTTTTGTACTATCAAAACTTCATATGACTTTCATGGATCATTATGGACCCCCAAGATTACTCATGTAAAGTTTCAAGCCTTGGATCACACTTTTGATCCGTCAATTGAACAGTTGACCTAAAAATCAGCTGTATTGGGGAAAAAGTCAACCATGGCCAATTTACAGTCAAATTTCATAATTTTTGATCCACATCAACATTTTAAACCCATATGTATCATTTGATCAAGTTTGGACCATAATTCCTCAAGAAATTTGATCAAATCTCCAAAAGGGCAAAATGGTCAAAATTAGGGTTTTGATTGGGAAAGGGCAATTTCTGATTTTTGACCTAGAAAATGGTCAATTGGTTTAAGGCATTATCTCAAGATTCCAATTGCATCATTTTTACCTAATGAAATTATTCAAAACATTCCAAATCCATTGGATTGACAGATGAATTTTGCAGTCAACTGATCAAAAGTCAACTGTATACGAAAAAGTCAAACTTTGACTTTTTGGTCAAATTTAAGCACCAAAGATCACAATTCATCAAAACATGTCAAAATAGAAAACTTATTCATCAAGAAATCAAAAAGTCAAGATTTCATTTTGAAAAGTCAAAATTTCTAAACTTCTAAAATTTTCTAAGTGTAAAAAATTTCTTATTTTTTCATAACTTTGAGCAATTTTTTCATTAGGATGCAAGATGATTCAAAGGAAACTTCCAACATGAAAGTTGTAGATCTCCATGAAATATACAACTTTTCTTCACACAAATTCTCCTAAAAGTGCTTGGATATCAAGTTATAATTTTATGAATACATGCTCATGAACTAAAAAAGACTTAGTGAAATTTTGCCTTAGTTAGGCAGATGTTTGACCTAACTTCATGGAAATTTTTAACATAGTTAAAAGGGGAATCTTCCAAAGAAATTCAAAGATGAGTTATAGATCACATTTCAAGATTTCCAAAATGTCTAAGGACTCCTTGAGATCATTCTTGAGTAGGGATAATCGAAGAGATGAAGTTGGTGTTTTGTCACTTGAATTATAGGTCATTTTCATGATGAACACAAATGCAATTTCAATGTTAGGCTGCATAATATTTTCTTTGCAGGCCTCAAACTTGTTTGTCACTCTATAATTAATGGATTACATAAACTTTTGAGCTATAATCCAAGTGGTTTAAGCTTTATCCAATTCACATTGCCATTTTGGGAAGAAAGTTAACAATACCATTCTTGTAAAGCAAGCTTTTTGCATAAAGTTCACATTGAGCCTATAACTTGTTCCCTCTGATCACACTCCATCCACAAAGTCATAAGAAAGCTCGTTTAAAGCATAACCACTCTATCTTAGCAATTACACAAGACTTTGAAACTTGTTTTGTCAAAAAATTACATGTTTAGCTTAAGGATACAAATTTGAATTCTGATCAACAAGAGCATCCCAAACTTGTTGCTTATAAATAGAGTCACTATTTATGAGTTAGGACATGAGCTTGAAGACCCTTAAACTAATTTAAACTCCATCTAGCCAGAAGTTGTCCTAAAATACCGTTGTTGTGCAAGTTTTGACTTTACATACCAAACTCCAAATCCCCTTGTGCGTTCTTTGGCCTTTCACTTCCAAAAGCTTCTAAAAATAAAACACAAACCATCCAAAGTCCATTTGCTCAACTGTAACACCTTCATCATCAAGTTCAATTTTCAAAAACAGGGGTCTGCAACTTGACTTCTCCATAGCCCCTCAGCCACTTTCAGCTCAAGCTAATCACTGCATTAGCTTCCTGGGACCTCAAGGAAGCTAACCCGATCCTTGCAGCACTTTGAATCAAGCTCATTTGCATTTCACGATTTCCAGTTTTGAGGTATTTTTATTGAACTTCTATCTCATTACTTAGGCATTGTTAGGCTTTCATTTGTGAAGATAAAATGTAGACCTCATTGCCACGAAGCTGTACATATCCATAGTTTGCATTTACATGGCCTGAGCTTAGAGAATTTTAGAGTTGAAGTTTCTGAAATTTTTAGGGTTCAAATTAGGGCCAGAGAAATTCTCATTTATCTTTGAATTTTTGCTTTAGTTATTTACATGTTTAGAATCGTGAGGAAGAATGCAACAACTTTCATTTGTCATCTTCCATTTTTGTTCAGAAATGAAGAAGTTACAGGTACACCGGCTGGAGGTTGAAGATGAAGTCATCAGAACTTGATTTTCCTTACATATTTATTATTTTGTTTATATAAACGGATGTATAGCCATACTAGTGGTAAAGCGCGCGCCTGTTAACCTATGGGACCTGGGTTCGAGCCCCAGCGGTACCCATTTTGTGTTTTTACATATTTTTGCATTTTCTGACCTTTTTTGCAGGGCGCTTGGGCCTTTGGGCTTTTTGTTGTTTTTTTACTAGCTAACCTCCCCGCATGCTTATGCACCCCTGGCACAATTTATTTTATTTTCTTATTTTCATTTTATTTGTTTTACTTAAATATTTTTTTCACTAATATTAAAAATCATTAAGAATATAAATTTTTTATCTTCATTTTAATTTAGTTTATTTTATTTTTTCTCATCAAAAAAATATTTTTATTAACTATACTTTATTTACTTTTTACAAATCACCTTGTAAATTTAATTAAAACAAGGTTAATATTTAATTTTCTTTTACACCTATTAAAATATATTATTTTTGATATAAAAAAGACAAAATATTTCATGATGCCATAAATATTTTCAAGACAAAAATACCAACAAAAAAAAACTTTTTTCTAAAGTTATTTTCTTTTAATCAACTAAATAGAATTAGGGTTTTATTCAAAAATCTTTTCTTAATAAATTTAATCTTAATTAATGATTTTCTTTAAACCAATTAGGTTAAAATAATTTCCCTCTTTCTCATAAAAAATCCAAACAAAAAGATCCATTTTCTTTGCATTTACATTCTTGCATATTTATTTTTTGTACATTTATTTATTTCAATTATTGTATAAATTCAATATGGTTGTAATAGATTAATTAGACTTACATTCTTACAATCCCCATTTTTAATTTGTATACCCCCTCCCCTAATAATGTAATAGCTTAGTATTTTTATTTTCTGTAATTTAAATGCTTTATATTCACATGCTAGTAATTAGGGTTTGTATGGAAAGAACAAAATCAATCAAATAGAAAACCCTAATTCAAGACAAAATCAAGCATGAAAACAATACACTTGACGCAAGCACCCTTAGGGTTATCCCACTTGGTTTCCTTATACAAAATGACCATATTACGCATGTAAGGTATCTTAGCAAAAACAAGCAAATACAAGATCATAGTCCCTCGATGACGCTATCTAAGTTGCCTTACAAATGATCTTAGTCCCTCAAAAAAGAATTCTAAGATACCTTTCAACATTGCTAATCATGGTTATACGATGACCCACGCCCGTCCCGTTTACATCCAAAGATAGGGTTGCTTACCAAATCAATGGTAAGACAACAATGTCAAAGGAAAAGGAAATGAACAAGAAAGAAATTTGAGTAGGTATATTGCTCCTAATTACTTGCTCCATTTTAAAACAAACATCCTTGCTATTCTCAAAACAGTCACATACACTTTCAAACATCTTACAAAATTGAAAACATTTTCCAAAGATCAAACATCTTTGTATACGTTCTTACAAATAAGAACCATTACAAAGATTACCTAAATAATGGCCTCTTTACAAAATACTTTCAAAAAACCACACAAAGCACAATTTCAAACAAAATCAAGTGATCTAGAAAGTAACTAAGCACCCATGGAAAACCATGGATGAAAGGGGTGCTAATACCTTCCCTTTTCATAATCTACCCCCCAAACTCAAGAAACAATCTCAAAGGTCTTTCCTGTGCTTTTCACCTTTCCTTTTGGATAAAAGAAAAGTCGACGACAACTCTTGCTAACCGCAACATTTGTGATCAAATGCAAAACCCTCAAGTCAGTTCTCCCACCGTAGCGCAGAACTGGCGACTCTGCTGGGGATAATTCTAAAAGTGGGGTTACCTTAGTGTGATCGGTGGAAATATAACTGACTGTTTTTTAAGCTGGTTTCGCAAAATGTCGCGGTAAGCAAGAGTCGCCACCGTCTTTTATGTTCTCCAACATGAAAAGGACAAAAGCACAGCAAAATTCCTTATTCGAGAATGTTTCTCGGTTCGGGAGGTAGATTTATAGAAAGGGAAGGTGTTAGCACCCTTTCTATCCGTGGTTATCCACGGGCTCTTAGGTACTTGCTCTTATGTTTTCAAAAATTTGTTTGCTTTTCAAGTGTGTGTGGGTTTTGAAAAAGTTCGTTTGGAAAACTTCTAAGTAACTCTTGTATCAGTCCTCAAGAGTGTATGAAGTGTTTTGTTTGAAAGCTTTTTGAAAGTGTGGGGTGCGAAAAGTATTTTTGTTTATTTTGAGAAGAGCAAGTACCCATGAGAATCTACCTACTCTAAGGAATTAGGCTGTGTAAGAGTCCTTTAGATAGTTCTATCCCACCATTGAGAGGTAGGTAGCACCATCGTTGGAGGTGTTCGGGTCAATTCGATTATCAGGGACAGTGTGGTCACCGAAGCAATGGTAGGACACCTTAGAAGTAACCCTAATGTCCTAGATCCTTTTTATCCGAGGCAACCGTTTCGAGGCAACTGGATATTTTGGACATAAGGGCGACCTCTAAGACACCCTATACTTGATGACCACGTTCGAGGCAACCAGTGAGACGTACCCTAGGAGTGGTATGTGCTTTGTGTGTTGTTTTTCAGTTAATTGTCTTTGTACATGTTATTTGTGAGCTACGGATTGATTTTATTTGTCATACATTCTTGCAGGCATAATTAACAGTTAGGAGTGCGGAAAATAAATTGCGGGAAGATAAATCTAGCTATTACAAGGCGCGGGTCTATACATCGCCAAAAACAAAACCCGTTTTGAAAAATAAAAATGCAAGAAATTAAAAGAAAGCAAAAAATCCTAATTAACTATTACATATCCGGAAACAGTTACATAAATATAATAAAAAGGAATTAAAGCGCGAAAATAAATTAAATCGGGAACGTCCTAAGGGTTTTGACCCTTTTTTAGAATTAAATTGAATTTGTCTTCTTCTTTTTTTTTTGTAATTAAATGAAAATTAGGCCTAATTACTAATTAATTAATTTAATTAAAAGAAAAATATTTTTGTATTTTTATGTTTTTAATGAAAATAAAAATAAAAAGGAATTAAAAATGTCAAAAGAAAAGCCTAAGTCTAAATTGTTTTTATTTATTGTAAAAAGGTTAAAATTAAACTAATTAACTAATTAATTTGTTAGTATTTTATTTACAAAAATAAAAGAGTGAGATTAATAATAAATGGAATATTTACATTTTTTAGTTTTTGAATTTTTATTATGAAAAGTGTTAATTAATTGATTAATTAAATAATTACTAAAGAAAAGAAAAAGAAAAGGAAAATAGAAAAAGAAATAGAAACCAATGGGGGTGTTGACCCAAGAATGGAGGTGAAATCTGGAATTGTGAGGCCCATTATCTCAAGCCTTGTGGACTTTTTGCAATTGGCTGCGTGTGCTTTGACCAGGGTGTATGGTGGTCATCCTCTCTTGGCCTTCAGATCTGTGATAAGGGCCACATGGCGTGCATCTGGATGAGGTGTAGGATGGACATCACTCAGTATCCTGCATATGATTGTATGAGGAAAAATAATATTGAAATTATGGGGGACCTGAGATTCGAACCCAGGTCCCAATGGTCATTGCCAGCACGTCCTTCCACTGAGCCAATTGTTTTAGTTGAAATAATAATAATAACAAAATGTTATATTAGTAAATCAACGCGTCCCCTGGAAAAAAAATAACGCGCGCTATTTATTTGAATGCACCAACCATGTTCTTCCACGTAATCATCTTCTTCGTGAAACCTGAAACAAAAACAAACAAATAACGGGGGTTTTTAACCCCCACAGTGCTGAATGGCCAAAAATAGCGAATAGGAATCCAGGGCATATAAATATGGCGCGAGATATCCAATGTCTTCGTCTCACTCAGGCGGTTTCAACCATGTGCGTCTTGAGGTCTGATTTTACAGTATGTGAAAAGCCCTAATTCAAAAGCTTGAAAACCCTAAGATTTAACCATGGTGATTTGCGTTTCAGGGGCTCTCAAAGAAATTGAACCCTACCATTAGCTTCACCTGAATGCTTTGAACACAAAATGATCCACAAAAGATGTTAACAATGTATGAATAATGGTATGCGTTTCTGGAAAAAAATTCAAACCGTATGACTTGTGCCGAGCGTTTCTTTGAGTATTGGAGCTTGTTTATGATTGCAATAGGTTCTGGAGACTCCCAACAATGTATTTGAACCTTCAAATCTCCTTGAAATGGCCTGGAAGATAGAATTAGGATTTGACTTTTTTGCTTGGATTTTTGAATTTGGTTCTGCCGTTTCAGGGGTCTCTAGGTCGTGCTTAAGGTCTGCAAGGCTTGCATATATGTGTATGAATGAGAATAAGTCAATATTATGAGTCTTTAACCATTGCAATGAAGTTTTGGATTTCCTCTTTACCACCATTAAAGGAACTTGCCATGTTTGTTCAAATTTGAAATTTCATGCTTAAAATGGACTTGGCACGGTTTTGGTATGTGTATTATGCTTCATCAAAGTCATTCAAACCACAAGATATCACTTAATTAATTAATTTTTATTTTATTTGAATTTTATGGATTTAAAATGAATTAAATCAAATAAAATTAAACAAAAATAGAAAAATTAATGTTTAATCTTGAAATTGATCATGGGACACGTGGGTGGCATGACAAGGCTGAACCAAGTGGAAAAAGTGGGCCCTTTTTGTCAAAAATTGAAGTTTCAAGGATAGTTGACTTTTGCCATTTCACAAAAATTTCCCAACTTCTCCAATGCATATCTTGCTCAATTTTGATCATATGAACATGTTCTTGGACATTTTGGAAAGGTCTTGAAGTCCTCTAACCAATGCCTTTGGTCCCATGTCATTTGAATTTACCAATCTCAAGTTATGGTCTTTGACTTAAAGTGCCTTTTTATTGACTTTTGAAAATGACCTATAATGTTGAAATTGATAACTTTTTGTGAGAGCATTTCTTGGACTTGGAATGTGAAGATGAGTTGTAGGAAATGTCATCCCCTTCAAAATGAGCATTGGATGGGATTTTTCTGATGAACCATGAAAAAGTTATGCCTTGGTTAAGTTACAGTTGACTTTTCAGCTGTCCAAAAATAGAAACTTTTGCATCTTGATGATTTTTGAGCCATTCTTGTGGAATCATGATCAAGACTTGATCAAATGATGATTGTGGCTTCAAAATAAGATGTTGACCAAATTTTTTGACTTTTGACTGCCAAATGACCATTTTGCCCCTACAGTTGATTGTGAAGCAATTAGGGTTTTCGACTGTGCAACTTGACCTTGTGAGCCTTGAAACTTGACATGTAGGTGCTTGACAATGTATATGAGCATATGAGACTTGATTGAGCCCTTGAAAACCTCAACTTCCTTGCAAGAGCCAAAACCCTAATTTTGACTGGCTTATGAGGATGCTCGACTGTGTAGCCCTTGAGTAGAATTGAGCAAATTGAGATGATGCTTGTCAAAACTTTGAAGAATATGGGAGGGAAAATTTTGGGGTACAACAGTTTCCCCTGTTCAATCTTCTTAGACCTGAGGATGTAGATTGGCTTGCGTGCCTTTCGTGATCCGAAGGTGGAAGATGATTGAACACTAGAGTGCCCAGAAATTTGCACTCACATAGTAGAATATCAGCAGTGTGGTGGCGGGAATGGGCTTATAGATACCATTTGGAGAGATGATGGATAGGAGGATGGGCTTATAGATGCCATCTGGAAGTGTAACAGAACCTTGTCGGAAATGGGCTTATAGATGCCATTTGGAAGTGTAATGGATAGCTGCGTCCGAATAAGAAATAGAATGGCCTCCGTGTCTGGAGCATATCTAGTATGTGTCTAATTGCTGACGTCCGAATAAATAGTAGAATGACCGCCGCGTCTGGGGTATATCCATACTGCGTTTGAATGAGTGACAGAATGTCATCCGAATCTGGATCGTATCTGGACTGTCTTTTGAATGAATCTGGACTAAACAATAGAATAGCATCCGGGCTGGAGCATCTCTAAGTTGTCTTTAGAAGCTTGAATCTGAATAAGCAATAGAATAGCGTTCGGGTCAGGAGCATCTCTAAGCTATATCTCAAAGGAAATCTGAATAAGTATCAGAATGTCGCCATGTCTGGGTTGCATCTGAACTATCTTTGGACGGAATCTGGAATAAGTATCAGAATGTCGCCATGCCTGGGTTGCATCTGAACTATCTCTAGAAGGAAATCTGAATAAGCAATAGAATAGCATCCGGATCTGGAGCATCTCTAGGCCATCTCTGAAAGGAATCTCTGAATAAGCAATAGAATAACATCCGGGTCTGGAGCATCTCTGAGCTATTACTGGAGAGAAAATCTGGAATAAACAATAGAATAGCATCCGTGGTTGGAGCATCTCTAAGTTATCTTTAGGAGTTTGAATCTGAATAAGCAATAAAATAGCATCCGGGTCAGGAGCATCTCTAAGCCATCTCTGAAAAGAACTCTGAATAAGCAAAAGAATAGCGTCCATATCTGGAGCATTTCCCAGCTATATCTGAAAGGAAACTCTTGAATAAACAAAAGAATAACGTCCATCTCTGGAGCATTTCTAAGCCATCTCTGAAGAGAAAATATGAATAAGCAAAAGAATAACATCCATATCTGGAGCATTTCCCAGCTATATCTGAAAGGAAACTCTTGAATAAGCAAAAGAATAACGTCCATCTCTGGAGCATTTCTAAGCTATCTCTGAAGAGAAAATCTGAATAAGCAAAAGAACAGCAGCCATATCTGGAGCATTTCTCAGCTATATCTGAAACTTTGAATAAGAAAAAGAATAACGTCCATATCTGGAGCATTTCCAAGTTATCTCCGGAGATAAATCTGAATAAGCAAAAGAACAACATCCATATCTGGAGCATTTCTCGGCTATCTCTTCAATCTCTTTAATGTAGATATGCCCTGGCTGGATACAGGTGTTGAATCTACTCACAGATATGCCCTGGCTGGATACAGGAATCGAATCTGGAATTGCGACAGTTGATAGTAATCATCTTTGGATTGGCCTTTTTCCTGAAAAGGCGAAACATCAGTTGTATGCAATGTCATGATGTATGAAATGCATGATGTCATAACGTTCTCAAAAATAAATGAGATTTGTGTTGTATGATGCGTATGCATGCTATAATGTATGAAGATGTGATGTTTATGAATGTGTTTTCGTCTAGGAAAATAAATCCTTGACGAATGCCAGGAAGTTAAATCCTGGGCTGATGTTTGAAGAATAGAGTTCTTCATTTCCGCTGGGGATGATGGTTGCAAGAATAAACTGGTAGGAGAAGATGAATCCGTTGGGGAATAAACTTGTTGGAGAGATTACTCTGCGGGGAATTACTCTGTGGGAAGAGATACTTCGCTGAGGTTTTGATGATGACCCCGCTGGGGATACCGTTGATAAGCTTTGTTGGGAAATTTGATGAACTCCGCTGGGGGATAGGAAGAACTTCGCCGAGGACGATCTTTCCGTGGCAATTAGCTAAGGATAACCCAGTTATAAGCTCTGGTGGGGAATAACCTTTGAATAAAGCCGGGGAGACGCGTTCGTGCCCTGCGGGGGATAAGCTTCCAGAATCTACTGGGGAGATAAGCTTCCAGAATCTACTGGGGAGATAAGCTTCCAGAGTCTACTGGGGAGATTGATTCAACTCTCCTGGGGAAACCTTGGACTGTACTGGGGAAGTGGCTCCACTGGGGTGTCTGGTATTCCGCTGGGGAACAATCTTAGATCAAGACTGCCGAGGATGCTTGCTTAGGAACATCTGTATACTCCACTGGGGAATATTGAGATCTTCTGGGGATACCCCTCTTCCTTAAGGCTGACAGTAGACTAACTCTGCTTGGGGAGAGCATCGCTGACTTGCTAGGGATATTGTGCCTTTTTAGGGCTGACGGGAGACCAATTCTGCTTGAAGAGAGTACTGCTGATTTGTCTTACTCTGCGGAGAGTGGAGGTATCTTGGTCATGTTCTTCAGCTGAACTTACCTTGGTACCTCGGTGGATAGAGCAACCAGATCGCTTAGACAATTCTTATTGCCCCAGTTCCTGCGGGAGAAGGTACCTGTGGAGGTCTTGATAACTGCCGTTTCGACAAATCTTCTTCTGGTAGGCAAGTGACGAGATGACGGGACATAGTCGTACGCTTTTGATCCCTAACTTTTGCCTGGACCGCCCTTTCGGGTTTTTAGTCCACCGAGATACCCCTTTTTGCCCAAGCCGCCTTTTCAGGTTTTCGACTTGCCGGGTGTACAGATTTTTTCATTTTCATCCCTTATTTTTGCCCGAACCCTTTTGGTTCGCCGGGAAGCCCTTATTTTTGCCTAGGTGTGTCGACCTAGCGGGTCTTTGATTATGCGTAGTATTTTTTCGACTAAGTCCACGCTCTCAGGATGTAGGGAGGTGCCCCTGTTAGTAGTGTTGCATTGCCCTACTACCAGAAGATCTTCGTTTGATCGTCCAATGCCCCAGGTGATCCAGATGGAGATTTGCCCCAAGTTGGTCGGCCTTTTGAGAGATTCTCCGAATCTTGACTTAACTGCCCCAGATAATGGACAATGATCATGCCATGCCCCTTGCTTGGAGGTGCTTTTGTTAATTAAACATTCGTCGTGCGAACTTCTATGCTGTTCAAACAAATAGTCATATGCAAGCAATGTTATATTAAAATGCAAAGCTCATGTCTGTCTTGAAGTTTTTTGAAAATGTGTTTTTTCAGTAAAACCAGTGAATTTTTTGTAAACTGTGATGTCAACTCGTTATTTTACCGCAAGCCTTAAGGAGTCAGGATACCTTTCGTAACAGTATGCTTTCGAACTAACCCATGCTTCAGCTAGGACTTTATAGGGTTATAACGTGGCCTGGTTCACAGTTTAAGAAACAAAGGATAAAGGCTCAAATTATTCGTACCCACCCGCTCTTCGTGATGTTCTTCAAACCTAAACTCAGCTGATCGTGCGTTAGACCTTGTTTGAGTCTTTGTCCTAATGTTCCAATAATGGTTCGGATATTGACAGTTTATTTTGAATAGGCAGTCATTTCCTTTTGTTGAGGGTTTGTTGGACCTCTCTCTTTTTGATTGTGTTATCCCTGTTTTTGCCTGAACTGTTTCTTTTTAGGATTACAGTCAGCGGGATGCCCCAGTTTTTGTAAGTCTCCTTCATAGGTTTTGACTTATTGGGCTTTAGTTTCTGAAAGATAATGACTTCCTGTCTTTATGATTATTCAGAACCATCATCGTCTTTTGTTTTGTAAGGACTCCTTTGATGTCGTTCATTGTGCACCTGGATCAACTGAGAAGACTACCCTGCCCCGGGGTATGATTAAGGGTTTTAATTTTCGAAAAGAAAAACTCCTACTTCTTTGGCTCAAAGGGGTTGACGAGGGATCATCTTCCTTGTAACTCCAGTGTTTAGGAATTGAAACAATGCATGTACCTCATCAGCGGGGTCTATTCAAAAGCATACTGTAGATCATGGTATCATTTTCGTCATCCTCCCTCAAGAGGCTTAGAATTATTAATCGAGCGTTGATCATCACAAAAAATATGAAAGCAATTTGAATATAGTGAAAATAATTGGATTAATTCAAAAACAGACATATGCAGTGCATTAATGAAATAAAAGAGTTTGCTATGACATTAATTGTTTGTATAAGCAAAGAAAAATACAACTCGGAAATTCAAATAAACAAAAGCCTTCAATGATTGGGCAAAGGAGCGGTGATTATGTTTGGAGTCTCTGGTGCTTCAAACTGAATCTCTTGTGCGTCAATCATGTCTTGGACCTTGTTCTTCAGAGCCCAACAATTGTCCGTAGTATGCCCCGGGCTATCAGAATGGTATGCGCACCTATCGTTGGGATGATAGTTAGGAGCAGAAGTGTTTGGATTCCGGAGAGGAGCCCTTAAGGTAATCAGCCTTGCCTTCAACATTTGCTGTAGCGCTTGATCCAGTGACATGTTGATCTTAGTGAACTGTCTCTTGGGTGCGACCTCCTTACGTTGCTGCCCCTGTCCTTGTTGAGCAGGCCTAGGATTAGAGATCTGGGTTGCCCCTACATGTTGATCATGGCGACCCTTTTTACTATGCACAACATTGGACTCCTTCTTCCCACTGTAAGGCTTTTTATGAGCATCAGCAGGTGCAACTTCTTGAATCTTTCCAGCCTTGATACCAGCTTCAATCCTCTCCCCGGTCAAGATCAAATCTGTGAACCCAGCAGAAGAATTCCCAATCAGATGGTTGAAGAAAGGACCAGACAGGGTCCCCAAGAACATGTCAACGAGCTCACGGTCAGTCAAAGGTGGCTGCACCCTTCCAGCCAGGTCTCTCCACCTTTGCGCATATTCCTTGAATCCTTCACCCGTCCCTAGTGACATACCCTGGAGTTGGGTACGTGTAGGAGCGAGGTCGGCATTATACTGATACTGCTTATAAAAAGCAGTTGCCAAGTCCTCCCAGTTACGAATACTGGTTCCATCCAACTGATAGAACCATTCGAGCTGAGTCCCTGAAAGACTTTCCTGGAAGAAATTGATCCATAGATTCTTGTCAGCCGTGTAGGGCTGGATCTTCCTTGCGTATGAACGGAGGTGCAACTTAGGATAGGAAGCCCCGTCGTACTTTACAAAGGCAGGTGCCTTGAACTTGTGAGGGATCACCACCCCAGAAGATAAACCTAGGTCCCCAAAGTCCAACCCAGGCACACGTTGAATCTCCATAGCATTTAACCGGTCCTCCAGCTGTTTGTACCTGTCCTCAGCAGGCGGGTACTGTTCATCATTGAAATCTGTCTCGGTGTCAGAAACTACGAGACTAGGAACCCTTCCCTCTTGGTGACTGCCTTCCCCAACAGATGGAGTAGTCCGCTCAGCTTCATTCTGCAGTGTATTCCCAGATCTGCGTCTAGGGTTGAAGAAAACATTCCTCTTCTTTTTTTTCAAAAGCAGAGTCTTCAATTCCTGTTGTCCTTGGGCTAAGCTCATGACCAGCTCCTGGAACTGGGCGTTCTGGGCCTGGAGGGCCTTGATGGCTTGTTCATTGGATGATTCAGGATTCATGATGGCTGAGTGCTGAAATAAACAGCAAAGAAGGTAAGTGACATGTAAACAGTGTACCTGTAATGCAATGATATGTATGATATGCAGGCGATGTCTTCAAGGATCTCGCGGGGTAAACAGAGAAACTTGTTAGAATTCGAATTCGGTAGCTTGATTGAAGGAACTTCATGTTGTTGAGAGTCCTTCTTCAAGAGTCAAAGCTCACCATATCTAGTGGGTCATAGCCTCTGACTCAAGTTATCAACCTTGGCTAGAGGAAAATAAATCCCCTTTGCCCCTTGCTAGACATTTGATTCATCATGACCTGCATCACAAACCCTTGAGATCCTTGAAATGGATTAGTCTTTATGCAGGATGCATGTAATGGTATGATGGCATGATGTTATGTTATGCGTGGAGTGATATAGGTAAACCCCGTTATGAGTCCAGATTAAAGACTGTAAACAAAACCTGCAAGAAACTCAAGTGTCAGATAACAAGCATGCAAGTAGTCAAGTTTGAAGGCACACAAATCACACAAGACAACCCTTAGAGTTCAGGCCAGCATGAGGTCTAGGTACTACCCTCTTGAAGTTGGTGGGCTCAAACCTGTCATATCAAAAGTAACCGGGTTCTAAGGAGCTCAATATCATTGGGTTGTTTTCTATGTTCATTGTTTTGATTTAGCCACTGGACTGGCGATCAAAATATTCCAAGAAAACAACCCTCAATGAGTGTAGTATCGAGTATCAACCAACTTCGAACTGCACCAAAGTCAGTCATCTCACTACCCCTAAAGAGGCCAGGATGGTTCAATTAAGGTTCCTAAGGTCAGTTGATGCTTCACGACACCACGCGGAGGCCCCGTACTCTCCTTGACTTGACTCAAGGGTTACCGGTACTCACCAAAGTTCCACATCAACGTAGCAAACTGCTTCAACCATGTCGGTATACCCCGCACAGTTCCCTCACAATTTTTTGCTACTTTCTAAAAGGTATCCCCCAGATCTGGGTTAGGATTTATGAAACTCCCAAAGCAGGCCCACAATATTAAATCAAGCAAAGCAAGCAATTGAAAACATGATGATGAACTATTCCTAAGGTACACCTCACTTTTAGAATCCCCAGCAGAGTCGCCAGTTCTGTGATCGGTGGAAATAGAACTGACTATTTTTTAAGCTGGTTTCGCGAAATGTCGCGGTAAGCAAGAGTCGCCACCGTCTTTTATGTTCTCCAACATGGAAAGGACAAAAGCACAGCAAAATTCCTTATTCGAGAATGTTTCTCGGTTCGGGAGGTAGATTTATAGAAAGGGAAGGTGTTAGCACCGTTTCTATCCGTGGTTATCCACGGGCTCTTAGGTACTTGCTCTTATGTTTTCAAAAATTTGTTTGCTTTTCAAGTGTGTGTGGGTTTTGAAAAAGTTCGTTTGGAAAACTTCTAAGTAACTCTTGTATCAGTCCTCAAGAGTGTATGAAGTGTTTTGTTTGAAAGCTTTTTGAAAGTGTGGGGTGCGAAAAGTATTTTTGTTTGTTTTGAGAAGAGCAAGTACCCATGAGAATCTATCTACTCTAAGGAATTAGGCTGTGTAAGAGTCCTTTAGATAGTGCTATCCCACCATTGAGAGGTAGGTAGCACCATCGTTGGAGGTGTTCGGGTCAATTCGATTATCAGGGACAGTGTGGTCACCGAAGCAATGGTAGGACACCTTAGAAGTAACCCTAATGTCCTAGATCCTTTTTATCCGAGGCAACCGTTTCGAGGCAACTGGATCTTTTGGACAGAAGGGCGACCTCTAAGACACCTTATACTTGATGACCACGTTCGAGGCAACCAGTGAGACGTACCCTAGGAGTGGTATGTGCTTTGTGTGTTGTTTTTCAGTTAATTGTCTTTGTACATGTTATTTGTGAGCTACGGATTGATTTTATTTGTCATACATTCTTGCAGGCATAATTAACAGTTAGGAGTGCGAAAAATAAATTGCGGGAAGATAAATTTAGCTATTACAAGGCGCGGGTCTATACATCACCAAAAACAAAACCCGTTTTGAAAAATAAAAATGCAAGAAATTAAAAGAAAGCAATAAAATCCTAATTAACTATTACATATCCGGAAACAGTTACATAAATATAATAAAAAGGAATTAAAGCGCGAAAAGAAATTAAATCGGGAACGTCCTAAGGGTTTTGACCCTTTTTTAGAATTAAATTGAATTTGTCTTCTTTTTTTTTTGTAATTAAATGAAAATTAGGCCTAATTACTAATTAATTAATTTAATTAAAAGAAAAATATTTTTGTATTTTTATGTTTTTAATGAAAATAAAAATAAAAAGGAATTAAAAATGTCAAAAGAAAAGCCTAAGTCTAAATTGTTTTTATTTATTGTAAAAAGGTTAAAATTAAACTAATTAACTAATTAATTTGTTAGTATTTTATTTACAAAAATAAAAGAGTGAGATTAATAATAAATGAAATATTTACATTTTTTAGTTTTTGAATTTTTATTATGAAAAGTGTTAATTAATTGATTAATTAAATAATTACTAAAGAAAATAAAAAGAAAAGGAAAATAGAAAAAGAAATAGAAACCAATGGGGGTGTTGACCCAAGAATGGAGGTGAAATCTGGAATTGTGAGGCCCATTATCTCAAGCCTTGTGGACTTTTTGCAATTGGCTGTGTGTGCTTTGACCAGGGTGTATGGTGGTCATCCTCTCTTGGCCTTCAGATCTGTGATAAGGGCCACATGGCGTGCATCTGGATGAGGTGTAGGATGGACATCACTCAGTATCCTGCATATGATTGTATGAGGAAAAATAATATTGAAATTATGGGGGACCTGGGATTCGAACCCAGGTCCCAATGGTCATTGCCAGCGCGTCCTTCCACTGAGCCAATTGTTTTAGTTGAAATAATAATAATAACAAAATGTTATATTAGTAAATCAACGCGTCCCCTGGAAAAAAAATAACGCGCGCTATTTATTTGAATGCACCAACCATGTTCTTCCACGTAATCATCTTCTTCGTGAAACCTGAAACAAAAACAAACAAATAACGGGGGTTTTTAACCCCCACAGTGCTGAATGGCCAAAAATAGCGAATATGAATCCAGGGCATATAAATATGGCGCGAGATATCCAATGTCTTCGTCTCACTCAGGCGGTTTCAACCATGTGCGTCTTGAGGTCTGATTTTACAGTATGTGAAAAGCCCTAATTCAAAAGCTTGAAAACCCTAAGATTTAACAATGGTGATTTGCGTTTCAGGGGCTCTCAAAGCAATTGAACCCTACCATTAGCTTCACCTGAATGCTATGAACACAAAATGATCCACAAAAGATGTTAACAATGTATGAATAATGGTATGCGTTTCTGGAAAAAATTCAAACCGTATGACTTGTGCCGAGCGTTTCTTTGAGTATTGGAGCTTGTTTATGATTGCAATAGGTTCTGGAGACTCCCAGCAATGTATTTGAACCTTCAAATCTCCTTGAAATGGCCTGAAAGATAGAATTAGGATTTGACTTTTTTGCTTGGATTTTTGAATTTGGTTCTGCCGTTTCAGGGGTCTCTAGGTCGTGCTTAAGGTCTGCAAGGCTTGCATATATGTGTATGAATGAGAATCAGTCAATATTATGAGCCTTTAACCATTGCAATGAAGTTTTGGATTTCCTCTTTACCACCATTAAAGGAACTTGCCATGTTTGTTCAAATTTGAAATTTCATGCTTAAAATGGACTTGGCACGGTTTTGGTATGTGTATTATGCTTCATCAAAGTCATTCAAACCACAAGATATCACTTAATTAATTTTTTTTTGATTTTATTTGAATTTTATGGATTTAAAATGAATTAAATCAAATAAAATTAAATAAAAATAGAAAAATTAATGTTTAATCTTGAAATTGATCATGGGACACGTGGGTGGCATGACAAGGCTGAACCAAGTGGAAAAGGTGGTAGATACTCGATACTACACTCATTAAGGTTTGGTTTCTTAGGATATTTCGGTCGCCGTTAAAGAGGCTTGTGTTGAAACAATGACCAAGGAAACAAACCAATGATATTGAGCTCCTTAGAACCCGGTTACTATTACTAGGACAGGTTTAAGCCAACTAAAATTCAAGAGGGTACTTACCTATAAAACTCCATGCAAGCCTAAACCTAAGGATTTGTTTGTTTTGTTTGTATATGCATACTTGTACATAACATCATGAACATCATATGCATTCACTAACCATTTCAAGGATTTTGGGATTCATCTTTGTTCTTGTTTTGTAGGATATGGATTCACGTTGCAGGAAAACTATTCAAGTCAATATTGAAAGGATCCCTCCATAACTTAAGGAGCTGGCTTCAAGGATTCTTGAAAACTCCCCATTTACCGAGAGACATGGTCGCCTACTCAACTTGGTCACCTCTAACACAGATGAGGATATGATGAAGGTGCTCTTTCAGTTCTTTGATCCTCTATACCATTGCTTCACATTTCCCGACTATCAACTTGTGCCAACTTTGGAAGAATTCTCCCAACTCTTGAGGATTCCCATTCTCAATTAACTACCTTTCAAAGGTACGAAAAGAGACCCAAAGCCAGAAGATATTTCTCAAGCTCTACACTTGCACTCATCTGATATCACAACTCATTGGGAAACAAGGAGTGGTGTCAAAGGTTTCTTAGAAAATTCTTGTTCGAGAAAGCCCAGAGCTGTTGGAGCTCCTTAGATTTGAGAGCCTTGGAGGAAATTGTGGCTCTCTCCATCTATGGGATGGTTTTGTTTCCAAATCCTGACCAACTCATAGATGTCAACGCCGTCAAAATCTTTATATCCCGCAACCTGGTGCCTACATTGATAGGAGATATCCTACACTCTTTTCAGACTCCCCAAATGAGGAAAAAAGGTGTCCTTATGTGTTGCGCTCCTCTCTTGGCAAGATGGTTTATTTCGCATCTTCCCCAATCTATATTAAAAAATGAGCAAGGTTCAAGGTGGTCACAAAGGTTGATGACGCTCAAACATTCGGACATTCATTGGTGCTTGTTGTACACCAAAATTTTCCCTCCCATATTTCTCAACACATGGCGAGTGAGGTCCCCAAATTGCTCAAGGAAGTTCAAGAGTTGACCAGACAAACTCTCTCCTAAGGAATTCTATCTCTAATTAGGGTTTCCATCTTCATCAGGATGTTTGAACCACAAAAGAATAAAATGCTCACCATTGTCCCAACATGTCCTCAAGATCATCCATGTAAAGTTTCAAGCATTGCAGAAGAAGTTTGCTCAGTCAATTGCTCAAATGCTTGAAAATCAACTGCACTAGGTCAAAAGTCAACTGGGGCCCACATACAGTCAAACTTCAAGATTTTTACTCAACATCCTCATTTTGAAGTATTATTCATCATTTGATCAAGGGTTGATCATGATTCCTCAAGGATTTCTTACAATTCAGCAAAACCCAAAAGTTGCTAAATTAGGGTTTTGCAGGAAAAGTCAACTCAACTTTGACCAAGCATAGCTTTCTCATACTTTATCAGAAATGACCCATCCAAAGATCATTTTTAAGAGGCTGAAATTCCCTACAATTGATATTTATCTCCCAATTTCAGAATATGCACTCACAAAATGATATGAATTTTGACATTATATGTCCTTTTGAAAAGTCAACAACAACACCTTTTGGGTCAAAGCTTCATACATGAACATGGAAGACTCAATTGAGATGAGACCAAAAGGGTTGATTAGAGGACATCCTAAGCTTTCTAAAAAGTCCAAGAACACCTATCTAGGGTAAAAATTGAAAGAGTTATGCATTGGCCAAGTTGACAATTTTTGTAAAATTGCCAAAAGTCAAATGTGCTCAAATTTGCATTTTTTTCTAAATGGGCCTAACTTTTTATGCTTGCACCTCACTTATAACATGGCCCACGACCAAAATGCTCACTCACATGTTATTTTCTTCATTATTTATTTTACTTTGATTTTTTATTTATTAAAACTTGAATTAAATCAAATAATTGGTAAATAATAGCAAAGATTTGTTTTGATTGGATTTTTGGACAAAATCATAAGCTCATTATGCTGGCATATCAGAATCAGACTATATCAAGGTTGATTGGCATGATTAGGCCAAATTTGGAAGGATATCATACAAATTGAAAATCAAATCAAATATCATCAAAGCTTTAAGATTCAATCTGTTTAGCAACCCTAATTCATTGAGGGATATATAAAGAACAAGAACAAAGAAAAAATGGGGGGGGGGGGGGGTTAGAGGCGCGGAACTGTCAGAAGAAAACTCAAAACTTTGGATAAAAAGTGTGAGATTGAAATCCATCTTAGAGCCGTCCTCAAGGAGTTTCAAGGCTAGCAATACATTCTTGGGCATCTCAGGAAGCTTCTCCAATCGATTGCACGCCCCTACACGTCCAGAATCTCTCCCTATCACTCTCACGGTTTGCAAAATTATCCAAATTTGATTACTGTAATTCTTGCATCTTTAGCATGTTTAAGTTACATATTAGTGTTCATTATCCTGTTTGCAATGTTTCTGGATAGTTTGATTTAAGTTACAATGCAGGAACAAGCTTTTGCCATTGTTAGGGTTTTGTGCTCCAATTTGGGGTTTTGGGTTTCAAGCAAAATTAGGCTTGATAATGGGTACCATGATGATTAGAGCTTCAAACCCAGTTGATTCATGGTCCCCAATTGAATTTGTATTGCGTGTGCTTAATTTTTGAATGACACAGGTTTCAACAATAGACCTGCGTCTGTAGGTAAAGGTTTAGAGCCTAAAACGATGGTTCCAGGGAAGAAGACAACAACGTGTCACAACCTGACTGGCTGGTTTAAATTTTGGCGCATTATTTTGGCCACTAACTTGTTTTCCAATATATTATTTGTTTTTATTATATTAACAAGCTAACATCCAGCGCAGTTGGTCAGAGGAAGGGAATCAGAAACTCATGTCCTGGGTTCGATCCCAGGCGTGAGCTTTTGGCATTTTCTCCATTGTTTTCACCAGATCCAACACATACACCTTCTGAGGGTCATTATCTTCTGGATCCATCAGCCAGAACCAGATCCAATGCACCTCACCTTCTAAGGGTCATTATCTTCTGGATCCATCAGCCAGAACCAGACCCAACACACCTCACCTTCTAAGGGTCATCATCTTCTGGTTCCATCAGCCAGAACCAAATCCAACGCAGCTCACCTTCTGAGGGTCATCATCTTCTGGATCCGTCTCCAACCAGATCTGCTGACAGCAGACCCATTTGGTTATTTCTACTATTTTTCTTTAATTCCCTTTCTTTAATTATCTTGCTTTTTATCAACACAAAATTTATTTTAAATTGACCAATCAAAAATCACAAAAAAGATTTATTTTCTTAATAAATGTTTTTTTAGTTAATTAGTTTAATTAATTTAGGGCAACTTTAATTTCTTTCAAAATTAAAATTCAATTAGAAAATTAGGTTAACTCTTAACTTAATTTTTTATTTCTTTCTCAAATAAAATGAAAAAAAAAATACAAAAATAGGTTTTTAGAATAAATTAATTTATTTTTCTTAATTTAAAATTAATTAGAACTTAGGATTTTCTTTTTAATTCCATTATTTCATTATTTTCTCAAATAACAAAACATGACAAAAACATCTTTTTTTAATCAATCGCAAATAGATTTAGTCAAAGGGTCAAAACCCTAATCGCCTCGCATTTAATCCGCCGCGCGCTTATTATTATTTTGCCAATATTTTTGTAACAATTCATGGTTTGTAATAGTTAATTTAGGGTTTTATTTACTGTTTATATTCCCGGGTTTTTGGCTATGTAATTAATTCCACTCCCCGAAGCCTAGTAATAGCGTAGGTTTATTTTCTCGCATCTTTAATTCCTGTACAAATATTTAACTGTCTAGATGTATGCTAATAGGATTGTATGGCAAGAATGCATAACAAATTATACAGTTAGAAAACCCTAATGTGCAAAGATAAATAACTGAAAACAAATCACTCACACATATCACTCTTAGGGTATACTCTCACTTCGGTTGCCTTCGATAAAGGATCATTAAGCATATGGTGTCTTAGTGGTTGCTCTCCTGTCTAAAAAGATCAAATGTCCCATTCAAATGTTGCCTCGGAGATGTTGCCTCGGAAATGTTGCCTCGGAAATGTTGCCTCAGAAGTGTTGCCTCGAATATGATCTTAAGACTCTAGGGTTACTACTAAGGTGTCCTAATATTGCTTTGGTGATCGTACGTCCCTTTCGAATTGACCCTTACAAACTCCAATGACGGTTCTACCTATTCCTTAATAGTGGGATAGCGCTGTCTAAAGGAAACAAGAATAGAAACAATCTTTTTTTTTTGAGTAAGTAGATGCTAGTAGGTACTTGCTCAAATAAAAACTTTTCAAACAAATTTTCAAAACAACTTCGTCACACTCTTGAGGACTGATACAAGGGTTATCACGAAGTAAAACATTTTCAAAATCAACCACACACACAAGCAATTTAAAAATGAGAAAGTACCTAAGAGCCCATGGAAAACCATGGATAGAAAGGGTGCTAACACCTTCCCTTTCTATAATCTACCCCCCGTACTCAAAATCTCGAAAAAAGGATTTTTTTTCTGTACTTTTTTCCTTTCCGATTGGATGAAATAAAAGTCGGTGGCGACTCTTGCTTACCGCGACATTTTGCGAACAAAAAACGCAAAACGCAAACCAATATTAATAGTCGGTTCTACCACCGTATCACAGAACTTGCGACTCTACTAGGGATGTATAAGTGGGGTATACCTTAGGATCTAGGTCATTAAAATTTCTTCTCTTGATTGCTTTGTTTGCTTTATTTTTAAGGGTTTTGTTTGGGGTTACTATAGATCCTACACCTGAATCTGGGAAATACCTTTTAGGTAAGTAGCAATAGACTGTGAGGGAACTGTACAACGTAGACCAAAACGATTGAAGCAGTAGCTACATTGGTGTGGCACTTTGGTTGGTACCAGTATCCCTTGTGGAGAAACGAGGAGAATACGGGGCCGCTACTTGGTGTCGTTAAGCATCAACTGACCTTAGAACCTTTAATCGCCCAACTTGGCCATTAGGAAGTAGGAGATAGCCGACCTCAGTGTAGAGCTGAGAATTGGTTGATACTCGATGCTACACTCATTGAGATCATACTCTCGAAATAATTTCGACCGCAAGAAAAGATTGCGTGAGCTGAAACCATGACTGATGTAGGATGGTCAGTGATATTGAGATCCTCTAGAACCCGGTTACTTTTCTAGGACATGTTGAACCAACTTAACTTCAAGAGGGTACTACCTTAAAACCCATGCAAGCCTAAACCTAAGGATGTTTGTGTGAATTGTATGCTTTCAACTTGAACTACTTGCACAGTTTTATCATCTGACAACATGAGTTCCTTGCAGATTTTGTTTACAGTCCTTATCCAATAACTTGGATTTCTTGCCTGGTTTACTTGCTTATGTCATCTTGCAATTTTGCTTAAATGCATAACATACATATCATAACATCATGCCTTAACATTTCCTTAACCATTTCAAGGATCTCAAGGGTTTGTGATGCAGGTTATGGTAAATCAGACGTCTAGCAAGGAGCAAGGGGATTTATTTTCCTCTAGCCAATGTCGTCTAGAGATCAACACATGATAACTTGAGTCAGTGGCTATGACCCACTCGATATGGTGAGCTTGACTCTTGAAGAAGGACTCTTAATGACACGAAGTTTCTTCAATCAAGCTGCAACCAAATTCTAACAGTTTCTCGTTTACCCCGCGAGATCCTTAAAAACATTGCAGACATATATCATACATATCATTGCATAACAGGTCTCTCATGTTCTCGCTGTTTATTTCAGCAATGGCTCTCAAACAAGACAACAAAGATCTTCAAACTCAAGAAGCTCAGTTCAGGGACATATTCCTAAACCTATCCAAGGGGCAGGAAGAGTTGAAAGCACTCCTCATTGGGAACTTGGTCAAGAAAAGTTATAAAGACAATATGGACGAACGACTAGAACAACTGCAAGCTGAGGTAGGTACAATGAGAACCCAGATGCTGGGGCAGCTGACTCTTATCCAAGGCCTAGCCCGAAGGCAAGAAGAGCTAAAAGCCATCATCAACCAACTTCATCAAGACATATACAACAATATGAAGCAAACGGTCGAGGCCGGGGACCAAGTCATGGACCGACCTCCAAAAAGACAAGAGTTTGGTTTGGTGAAGAGTGGACCTTTCCAAATTTCTACTACCTCACGGGTCCAGCAACAACCTCGCCAAAAACAACGAGTTAATCATAGTAAGCCAGATACACCCAAGAGGCAGTTTACCAAACTCAACATACCGCTATCTCAAGCTTTACATCACATGTTGAGGATGAATCTAGTTACATTGATAGGACCTCATTCAAATCCCAAGACTTCTTCGCCTAACTACAATCCTGATGCAAGGTGGGCATATCACTCTAACAGTCTGGGGCATGATACTGACGACTGTTGGAGGCTGAAATACAAAATTCAAGACCTGATTGGTGAAGGAGCATTAGAATTCACACAAGATGGTCAACTGGAATGTTTCTATCAATCCTCCAAGGCCCACCATTTGAAGTGACAAGTTTTAACAAGAGGGCTTTTCGTTCATTAGAATTTTTAATTTGTAATTTTCTTTTGATTGTTCGAATATTTATTCATGTCAAACTTTGTTACTTTATCAATGCATGGCATATGTCTGTTCTGAATCAATTCATTCGTATTCACTATATTTAAACTCTGTTACTTTTTGTGATATTAAACTCTCGACTAAAAAGCTGTAAGCCTTTAGAGGAAGGATGACGAAAATGATACCACAACATCTACATTATGCTTTTGGACAGACCCCGCTGATGATGTACAGGCGTTGTTTCAAATCTCAAACAGTGGAGTTATAAGGAAGATAATCCCTAGTCAACCCCTTTCGGCCAAAGAAGTAGGAGTTTTTCTTTTCACACATATTAAAACCCTTAATCATAACCTGGGGCAGGGTAGTTTTCTCAGTTAATTCAGAGGCGTATTCAGTCACGATCTGCCGCTTCGTACACAATGAATGACATTGAAGACGTCCTTCTAAAACAAAATACGGTGATGGTTCCGCATAATCGTCAAGACAGGCAGTCATTATCTCTCGAAATAAAAGCCCATTAAGTCAAAACCTATGAAGGAGACTTAAGAAAAAATTGGGGCATCCCGCTGGCTGTAACCCCAAAAGACGCAGTTCAGGCAAAAGTAGGGATAATAAAATAAAAAAGAAAGAGGTCCTACAAACCCTCAATAAAAAATGACTGCCTATTCAAAATAAATTGTCAGTATCTGAACCATCACTGGAATATCAGAGCAAAGACTCAAACATGATCTAAATGAACAATTAACTGAGCATAGGTTCGAAGAACATCACGAAGAATGGGTAGGTACAAATAAAATTTGAGCCTTTATCCTTTGCTTCTTAAACCGTGAACCAGGCCATGTTATAACCCTTAAAAGTCCTAGCTGAAGCATGGGTTAGTTCGAAAGCATATTGTTACAAAAGGAATCCTGACTCCTATAAGGTTTGCTATAAATCCTGAGTTGACATCACACTTTTACAAAAAAAAACTTGTTTTACTAAAAAATGAATTTTCAAACTTCAAGACAGACATAAGCTTTGCATTCAAAAAATATTATTGTTTGCATATGACTATTTGTTCAACAACAGAGAAATTCGCATGACAAATATCCAGTGAACAAAAACCTTCTCAATAAAAAGGATCATCTCAAGTGGAAAAACACTTCCAACCAAGGGGCACGGCATGATCATTGTCCATCATCTGGGGCAGTCAAGTCAAGATTCAAGGAATCTCTAAAAGATGCCAAATAGACATGGGCGGATCTCCATCTGAATCACTTGGTGGCATTGGGTATGAATTCCAGCAACGAATCCTGTACGATCAAACAAACATCTTCTGGTAGTGTGGCAACACAGCAGTACCGACAGTGACAACTCCCTACACCCTGAGAGCGTGGACATAGTCAGAAAATACTGCGCATGAACAAAGACCCGCTTGGTTGACTGGCCTAGGAAAAAATAAGGGGATCCCGGAGAACCAAAAGGGTTCGGGAAAAAATTAGGGATACAAATAAAAAAGATTTGTACACTCGGCGAGTCGAAAACCTAAAAAGGCGGCTTGGGCAAAAAAGGGTATCTCGGTGAACTGAAAATCTGAAAAGACAGTCCAGGAAAAAGTTAGGGATTAAAGTGTACGACTATGTCCCGTTATCTTGTCACTTGCCTATCAGTAGAAGACTTATCATTCTGACCGGCAGTTACCAAGCACCTCCTAAGTTGGGATGACACTCAATCCACAAGGCCTCCGCAGGCACTTTCTCCAAGAGGTACAGGGGCAGAAAAGTCTTGATGCGAAGTCATTGTCATATCCTTAGCATGCGTCCCTGTGACATCTACACTCCCCACAGAGTAAAAAGTATCCAAATACAGTGATGTTAGCTTTCCCGAACAGGACATAACTCTCCCCAGTTGAGGTTCACAATCGCGAGTGAGTCGGTAAATTTTTCCCCAAGCAGAGTTTATTTCTCTCACAAGCAGAAATTCAATCTCTAACATAATTCATTATCACCAGCAACAAAAATTCATCCCCATTGGAGCTTATTTCTCCAAATCAACAGATCTATCAACAGAATATCTCCTCCCCAACAGAGCTATTCTCCCACAAAGTTGTTCTCAAATAAGGTCTCTCCTCGGCAGAATATCTGTAAACAAGGGGCAAATCCCCAGCATAGTCATTTTTGTTCACCATCCCCAACAGAAGTAGAGGAACTATGGTTTCTACAGCTGTTAAGAATACAATTTCTCATACTCTCCAAACAGCAGTCAGGGATTTATTTTCCTGGACTCATATTATTACGCCAACATTTCATGTTCATACATCATGACATATGCATACATTACATATAACATAATCTTAGTTATTTTGAGAACCTCATCACAATCCATCTCATGCATCATGCATAACTAACCATGTATTTTTTCCGGAAAGACATTTATTATCAACAATTTCCAGCACGTCCATGATCAACACTCGAAGCTAAACAGAGTAATCATCGATGCGACAAAAACAACCTTACCCAGGTTCCTTCTGAAGTCCTACACAGACTCATCACAAAGCAACTTTACCCAGATTCCCTCTGCAGTTTTACCTAAACTTATATCGAAGTAACCCTACTATCTAGGTTCCTTCTCAAGCCCTACTATCCAGGATTTCATCTCGAAGTAACCCTACAATCCAGGTTCCTTCTCACAGCCCTATTATCCAGAATTTCATCTCGAAGTAACCCTACTATCCAGGTTCCTTCTCACAGCCCTACTATCCAGGCTTTCATCTCAAAGCAACCCTACCATCCAGGTTCCTTCTCACAACCCTACTATCCCGACTTTCATATCGAAGTAACCCTACTATCCAGGTTCCTTCTCACAGCCCTACCATCCAGGCTTTTATATCGAAGTAATCCCACTATACCAGTTCCTTCTCACAGCTCTACGATCCAGACTTTTGTATCGAAGTAACCCTGCTATCCAGGTTCCTTCTCATAGCCCTACCATTCGGGCTTTCATATCGAAGTAACCCCACTATCCAGGTTCCTTCTCACAGCCCTACTATCCAGGATTTCGTATCGAAGTAACCCTACTATCCAGGTTCCTTCTCACAACCCTACTATCCAGGCTTTCGTATCGAAGTAACCCTACTATCCAGGTTCCTTCTCACAGCCCTACTATCCTGGCTTTCATATCAAAGTAACCCTATTATCCAGGTTCCTTCTCACAACCCTATTATCCAGGCTTTCATATCGAAGTAACCTTACTATCCAGGTTCCTTCTCACATCCCTACTATCCAGGCTCTCATATCAAAGTAAACCTACTATCCAGATTCCTTCGCACAACCCTACTATCCAGGCTCTCATATCGAAGTAACCCTACTATCCAGGTTCCTTCTCATAGCCCTACTATCCAGGCTCTCATATCGAAGTAACCCTACTATCCAGGTTCCTTCTCACATCTCTACTATCCAGGCTCCCATATCGAAGTAACCCTACCATTAAGGTTCCTTCTCATAACCCTACCATCCAGGTTCCTTCTCATAACCTTACTATCCGAGTTCTGCCTCTCTTATCCCTAGACAGCAGTCCGTAACACTGTAAGACCGGGACCCGATCAAACACAATTGATTTTACATTTCCCCAAAAAGTCGCGATGCAGCATACACCCCGACCAAACACGCAGTTCACTTCCGTTTCCTAAATCGAAATTATTCCCCAATAGAGTAACAGACAACTGAATCTCCTAAAACTCTATTCCTCTCAAGACAGAGACTAGAATTCCCCAGCGAAGTCCACCTCAACAACAGGTATACGACTTCTCGAAAAGGAATCTCTTATGCGATCAACGCTTCTTCAGATGGCATCTTTAAGCCCATATCCGACAATTCTCTAGAAACCACCAAATGGCATCTATAAGCCCATTCCCGATATCATAAATCAAGTATCACTTCATGCGAGTGCAAATTTTTGGGCACTCTAGTGTTCAATCATCTTCCACCTTCAGATCACGAAAGGCAGACGAGCCAATCTACATCTTCAGGTTTAAGAAGATTGAACAGGGGAAGATGTTGTACCCTAAAATTTTCCCTCCCATATTTCTCAACACATGGCAAGTGAGGTCCCCAAATTGCTCAAGAAAGTTCAAGAGTTGACCAGACAAACTCTCTCCTAAGGCAGTCTATCTCTAATTAAGGTTTCCATCTTCATCAGGATGTGTGAACCACAAAAGACTCAAATTATCACCATTTTCCCAATGTGTCCTCAAGATCATCCATGTCAAGTTTCAAGCCTTGCAGAAGAAGTTTGCTCAGTCAATTGCTCAAATGCTTGAAAATCAACTGAACTAGGTCAAAAGTCAACTGGGGCCCACATATAGTCAAACTTCAAGATTTTTAGTAAACATCCTCATTTTGAAGTATTATTCATCATTTGATCAAGGGTTTATCATGATTCCTAAAGGATTGCTTACAATTCATCAAAACCCAAAAGTTGCTAAATTAGGGTTTTGCAGGAAAAGTCAACTCAACTATGACCAAGCATAGCTTTCTCATACTTTATCATAAATGACCCATCCAAAGCTCATTTTGAAGAGGATGAAATTCCCTACAATTCATCTTCATCTCCCAAGTTCAGAATATGCACTCACAAAAAGATATGAATTTTGACATTATAGGTCCTTTTGAAAAGTCAACAAAAACACCTTTTGGGTCAAAGCTTCATACATGAACATGGAAGACTCAATTGAGATGAGACCAAAAGGGTTGCTTAGAGGATATCCTAAGCTTTATAAAAAGTCATAGGACACCTCTCTAGGGTCAAAATTGAGAGAGTTATGCATTGGCCAAGTTGACCATTTTTATAAAATTGCCAAAAGTCAAATGTGCTCAAATTTGCATTTTTTGCTAAATGGGCCTAACTTTTTATTCTTGCACCTCACTTATAAAATGGTCCACGACCCAAATTCTCACTCACATGTCATTTGCTTCATTATTTATTTTATTTTGATTTTTATTTATTAAAAATTGAATTAAATCAAATAATTGGTAAATAATAGCAAATATTTGTTTTGATTGGATTTTTGGATAAAATCATAAGCTCATTATGCTGGCATATCTGAATCAGATCATATCAAGGCTGATTGGCACGAGATTGGCATGATTAGGCCAAATTTGGAAGGATATCATACAAATTGAAAATCAAATCAAATCTCATCAAAGCTTCAAGATTCAATCTGTTTTGCAACCCTAATTCATTGAGGGATATATAAAGAACAAGAACAAAGAAAAAAAGGGGGGTTAGAGGCGTGGAATTGTCAGAAGAAAACTCAAAACTTTGGACAAAAAGTGTGAGATTGAAATCCATCTTAAAGCCGTCCTCAAGGAGTTTCAAGGCTAGCAATACATTCCTGGGCATCTCAAGAAGCTTCTCCAATCGATTGGACACCCCTACACGTCCAGAATCTCTCCCTAACACTCTCACGGTTTGCAAAATTATCCAAATTCGATTACTGTAATTCTTGCATCTTTAGCATGTTTAAGTTACATATTTGTGTTCATTATCCTGTTTGAAATGTTTCTGGATAGTTTGATTTAAGTTACAGTGCAGGAACAAGCTTTTGCCATTGTTACGATTTCGTGCTCCAATTTGAGGTTTTGGGTTTCAAGCAAAATTAGGCTTGAGAATGTGTACCATGATGATCAGAGCTTCAAACCCAGTTGATTCATGGTCCCCAATTGAAATTGTATTGCGTGTGCTTGATTTTTGAATGACACAGGTTTCAGCAATAGACCTGCGTCTGTAGGTAAAGGTTCAGAGCCTAAAACGACGGTTCCAGGGAAGAAGACAACAGCGTGTCACAACCTGACTGACTGGTTTATATTTTGGCGCATTATTCTGGCCACTAACTTGTTTTCCAATATATTATTTGTTTTTATTATATTAACAAGTTAACATCCAGCGCAGTTGGTCAGAGGAAGGGAATCAGAAACTCATGTCCTGGGTTTGATCCCAGGCGTGAACTTTTGGCATTTTCTCCATTGTTTTCACCAGATCCAGCACATACACCTTCTGAGTGTCATTATCTTCTGGATCCATCAGCCAGAACCAGATCCAACGCACCTCACCTTCTGAGGGTCATTATCTTCTGGATCCATCAGCCAGAACCAGACCCAACACACCTCACCTTCTGAGGGTCATCATCTTCTGGATCCATTAGCCAGAACCAAATCCAGCACACCTCACCTTCTGAGGGTCATCATCTTCTGGATCCGTCTCCAACCAGATCTGCTGACAGCTGGCCCATTTGGTCATTTCTACTATTTTTCTTTAATTCCTTTTCTTTAATTATCTTGCTTTTTATCAACACAAAATTTATTTTAAATTGACCAATCAAAAATCACAAAAAATATTTATTTTCTTAATAAATGTTTTTTTAGTTAATTAGTTTAATTAATTTAGGGCAACTTTAATTTCTTTCACAATTAAAATTCAATTAGAAAATTAAGTTAACTCTAACTTAATTTTTTCTTTCTTTCTTAAATAAAATGAAGAAAAAAAATACAAAAATAGGTTTTTAGAATAAATTTATTTATTTTTCTTAATTTAAAATTAATTATAACTTAGGATTTTCTTTTTTAATTCCATTATTTCATTATTTTCTCAAATAACAAAACATGACAAAAACATCTTTTTTTAATCAATCACAAATAGGATTAGTCAAAGGGTCAAAACCCGAATCGCCTCGCATTTAATCCGTCGCGCGCTTATTAATTTTTTGCCAATATTTTTGTGACGGTTCATGGTTTGTAATAGTTAATTTAGGGTTTTATTTACCGTTTAAATTCCCGGGTTTTTGGCTAAGTAATTAATCCCACTCCTCGAAGCCTTGTAATAGCGTAGGTTTATTTTCTCGCATCTTTAATTCCTGTACAAATATTTAATTGTCTAGATGTTTGCTAATAGGATTGTATGGCAAGAATGCATGACAAATTAATACAGTTAGAAAACCCTAATGTGCAAAGATAAATAACTGAAAACAAATCACTCACAAATATCACTCTTAGTGTATACTCTCACTTCGGTTGCCTTCGATAAACGATCATTAAGCATAGGGTGTCTTAGTGGTTGCCCTCCTGTCTAAAAAGATCAAATGTCCCATTCGAATGTTGCCTCAGAGATGTTGCCTCGGAAATGTTGCCTCGGCAATGTTGCCTCGGAAGTGTTGCCTCGAATATGATCTTAAGACTCTAGGGTTATTACTAAAAGGTGTCCTAATATTGCTTTGGTGATCGTACGTCCCTTTTGAATTGACCCTTACAAACTCCAACGACGGTGCTACCTATTCCTTAATAGTGGGATAACGCTGTCTAAAGGAAACAAGAATAGAAACGATCTTTTTTTGAGTAAGTAGATGCTAGTAGGTACTTGCTCAAATCAAAACTTTTCAAACAAATTTTCAAAACAACTTCGTCACACTCTTGAGGACTGATACAAGGGTTATCAAGAAGTAAAACATTTTCAAAAGCAACCACACACACAAGAAATTTAAAAATGAGCAAGTACCTAAGAGCCCATGGAAAACCATGGATAGAAAGGGTGCTAACGCCTTCCCTTTCTATAATCTACCCCCCGTACTCAAAATCTCGAAAAAAGGATTTTTTTTCTGTACTTTTTTCCTTTCCGATTGGATGAAATAAAAGTCGGTGGCGACTCTTGCTTACCGCGACATTTTGCGAACAAAAAACGCAAAATGCAAACTAGTATTAACAGTCGATTCTGCCACCGTATCACAGTGCTCCCGATCCAAAGAGAATGTTATCGTTGTCGACCGTTGTGGAGAATTCCCTAATGTCCCTTTACTTGGCATTAGGGGAGGTATCACCTACAACCCCTGCTTAGCCTTAAGACAATTTGGTTACGCCCGAAGGGATGGCCCGCACGAGATGCTGATTCAAGGTTTGGTATTTGACTACGACAACAACGATCAAGGTCTTCGCCAGAGATTTATCTGAGCTTGGAGGATGTTGAATAAGTTGGATAGCATGACTTTGGGGCACAATAATTCCATCCCTCTTGAGCCTTACCTCAAATGGGTACGAACTCATGCTCAGAGTCTTATGATGCCTTACCCCTCCATTTTCCCGGTAATCATTGAGCCTGTCATGGAGGGAGATGTTCCATACACTATCCTACATCCTGATATGCCCACCTATCTTGAAGACCTACAAAGAGATTGGATACAACTCAAGGGGGAGCGAGATACTTTCGAAGCCCAATTCTACGCAAGAGAGAAGAAGGTTTTGGAACTCACTAGACTACTTCATGAGGAGAAGACTCTGAATGCCTACATCGCACCAAAGAGGATGCGAACTGCCTTTTTATCTTATAGTTTTTGTATTATTTTGCCCAAGGGGAATTGATGTACTCAAGCTTTAACTTATTAATATAACGTGTGTTTCCTTTTTGTCTAAAACAAATTTGAATCTTTGAAATCCTTGAAATCATTACATATGCATATAGCATTCATCATAACATAAACATGTCTTTTGCAACAAGTCTCCCCATCTCTCTACTGTTTATTTCAGTAAGATGGATCTCGAGCAAACAGTGAAGGACCCTAGCCAAAGGACAAGAAGAGTTGAAGACTTTGCTAGCTGAGGAGAAGAAAAAGAAGACAAAGAAGGTAACCGGAGTCCTAAACACAGGAAGAATATTTCATGGGCAGAAAAGAAGAACCCTAGATTTTGCAACGACATCCAGTGAAAGATACAATCAAGATGGGAAAGGCAAGGAAACTATTGTTCCGTCAGAATCAGAAGAGGAATAGGAAGAAGAAGACTATTATGAAGAATAATATCCTCTAGATGATGACAAGTATAAACATCTCGAAGAGCGTTTTAGTGTGATGGAAATCCAGAAAGTGCCTGAATTGGACTTTGAGGAATTAGGGTTAGTGTCAGGGATTGTCATTCCTCCCAAATTCAAAGCACCTGTGGTTGCCAAGTATGACAGAGTCTCATGTCCAAAAATGCATCTCCGGTCCTATGTGAGGAAAATCCAGCCCCATACCGCTGACAAAGACTTATAGGTACACTTCTTCCAAGACAGCTTGTCTTGAACTTAACTTGATTGGTTTTACCAATTAGAAAGAGCCAATGTTCATAACTGGGAAGATCTTGCTGCAGCCTTCTACAAACAATACCAATACAATGCTGATCTTGCACCTACTCGTACTCAACTCCAGAGTATGGTCATAGTTTCCAATGAAGGTTTCAAGGACTATGCTAAAAAATGGAGAGATTTGGCCAGAAGAGTTCAACCCTCTCTATCTGAAAGAGAATTGGTAGACATGTTCTTAGGCACCTTGTCTGGTCCCTTCTTCAATCATTTAATTGGAAGTTCATCTGCAGGTTTTACTGAACTAATATTGACCGGAGAAAGGGTAGAAGCCGGTATAAATAATGGAAAGATCCAAAAAGTTACATCCTCATCTGCTGCCATAAGGAAGCCATTTATCAGAAAGAAAGAAGTGTTGCTGTTTATCCTCAGAGAAATCAAGATAGGGCTGAACACCGACTAATGGTAGGGGCTATGATGATCCCTAAACATGCGCCTGATCAACAAAGAAACAACCAACCAAGGATGGAAAGACCGGTCAGACAGTTCACCAGAATTAACATGACCCCATCTCAGGTACTACCGCATCTACTAAGATCCAATTTGGTGACCTTGAAAGAAGCTCCCAAAAACCCCAACACAACATCTCCTCACTATCATCCCAATGCCCGCTATGCATACCACTCTGAAAGTCCCGGCCATGACACTAATAACTGTTGGGCTCTAAAGAACAAAATACAAGATCTCATTGAAGTAAAAGAGATTGAATTCGATGCGCCTAAAAAGCCAAATGTCATTTTTGCCCCTATGCCCAGACATGGCCATAATACCAATGCCATTGAAGAAGAAATGTTTGTTACTTCAGTTGATGAACTTATGACCCCACTCCTGACTATTAATGCGAGCTTGTTGAATGCTGGTGTGTTCCCGGGCTGTGATGAAGTTTCTCATTTATGTTTTTCCTCACCAACCAGTTGTCCTTTGTTGAAATCAGGCGTTTAGTGCCTAATAGATAACAAAGAAATTTTGTTTGAAAAGACTTATGTTCCACCTATTCCTTTTGAAGATGTTTCTATCATTACCATTTCCACCAATTCTTCCAGGGTCTCCACCAAAAGACCCATTAGAATTACATCAGTTTCAAAAGCAACTCCTTTAATAATCACAATGCCTAGACCAGTCCCATATTCATCAGACAAAAACCATACCATGGAATTATGGAGGGGATGCCTATTATCACAATATCAAGCAAGATTGGCCAGCCACCGAAGATTCAAGCTCCGAGAAAGTCAACCCCGACATCAGTAATATTGTAGGAACTAGCAAGATTACCCGAAGCGGAAGGATATTCTCTCCAAAAATTGCTCCCCCAAAAGAAGTTTCTGGACCCATAATCATTCCTGCTGTTACTCCCCTAAAAGCTGTTCCCGGTCCTACAATCATCTCAGCCAATACTCTAACTAACAAAGCTGTTACAACCCCTGTTATCATTCCTACTGACACTCCTGCTACCAAGTTAACCGATACTCGAGGTAAAAGTATTATGACTGAGCCTGTCCGGACTAAGGCTCAGTCATTGGCTATCCCTGAGACCTCCCGGAAAGAGATGGAGGAGATTCTGAAGATCATAAAAAGAAGCGACTACGATGTGGTTGAACAACTGGGGTAAACTCCCTCTAAAATTTCCATGCTGGCATTACTACTATGTTTCGAGGCGCATGCAAAAGCCTTGGTAAAATTCCTGAAAACTGCCCACGTACCCTAAGAGACATCTGCCGATCAATTCCAAGACTGCATAGCCAGCTTGACTGCAGATAATGGTGTAGTTTTTTTGGATGTTGATTTAACGCCAAGAGGAAGGAAGCATAATGAGGCATTGCATGTCTCAGTTGAATGTAGGGGCACAACCTTGGCTCATGTTTTGGTGGACACTTGCTCATCTATGAATGTATTACCTAAAAAAGCTCTTGATAGGCTTGACTGTGAGGGGTTGACATTGAAGCCAACTAACATAGTAGTAAGGGCTTTTGAAGGCTCGAAAAGGACGGTACATGAGAAGGTAGACATTCCCATAAAAGTTGGAACACAAACATTTGATTCAACTTTTTACGTAATGGATATCCGTCCCTCATATTCCTGCTTTCTAGGCCGACCATGGATTCACAATGCTGGCGCTGTCATTTCTACGTTGCACCAAATGCTGAAATATCCAACTCAAGGGAAGATTATCACTGTTTACGGAGAAGAAGAGTATATGATCAGCCATCTCAATTCCTTCATATATATGGAATTAGATGTTGAATTTATTGAAACTCCATTCCAACACTTTGAAGAGGTCCCGCAAGATGTGGCGGTAACCAAGGTTGTTCCTAAGATTACAAGGCCTCCACTCCGGATGTCATCTCTGAAGGATGCCAAAGAAGTGGTAGAAGAAGGTGGGTGCACTATCTAGGGACAACTCCCAGATATCCCATATAAGTCACACAAGTTTGGCCTAGATTTCACTTCAAGTGCTCAGAAGGATGTACGCTGTGCTCGTGCCGGAGGACAACCCCTAAAGATCAGCAACCGCGAGGTCAACGCCGTAGAAGGAGATGAAGATAGCTGTGACTTGGAGGATTGGATATTCTTGACTGTCATTGGAGGGCTCAACAACTGGGAGGCTAGAGATTTTGTCCCGATCACTTTTATCCCACAATAATTTGTCTTTACATTTTGTTGGATCTATAATATTAAAACAATTCACACTCTTAAAACCTTGTGTCTTACCCGAGGCACAATGGTCCATTTGTAAGGGTTATTATCTCATTTTCATATGACATCAATGAATCATGGACGTTTTCGCATACAAACTTTTGTGCTCATTGTTTTTCTTTTTACATTTTTTATTTCTTTCAAGGATAGTTATACCCTTACACACACTCACACTCACAATGTAGGTATACATTCATTTGGGATCCCATGGGTAACGATACTGCTATGGCCTTTTGTGACTCTGAGAATCTAATCTACCAAGTCGAAGATGAAGGTGAGGAAGATTGTGAAGTACCAGAAGAACTTTCCAGACTACTACAACAAGAAGAGAGAACCATTCAGCCTCACGAGGAACCCGTGGATACAATCAACCTAGGTACCAAAGAAGACAAAAAATAGGCCAAGGTAGGATGCCAATATGGAACCCAGTATCAAGGAGTGTCTGATTCAGTGTTTACACGATTATGTTGAAGTCTTTGCCTGGTCGTATGAAGACTTACCGGGACTTGATGCAAATATTGTTGTACATCGTCTGCCTACAAGAGAGGATTGTCCGCCAGTAAAACAAAAGGTTCGCCGCATGAGGCCTGATATGTTAGAAAAGATTAAAGAAAAATTCATGAAGTAATTCAACGCTGGATTCTTGGTCGTCACCTCTTATCCTCAATGGGTTTCTAATGTTGTTCCCGTGCCCAAAAAAGACGAAAAAGTGCGAATGTGTATGGACTACAGAGATTTGAATAGGGAAAGCCCTAAGGATGATTTTCCACTCCCCCACAATGATATTCTAGTTGACAATACAGTACAACACAAAGTATTTTATTTCATGGACAGTTTCTCAGGCTACAACCAAATCAAAATGGCACCTGAGGACATGGAGAAAACAACGTTTGTCACGCAGTGGGGTACTTTCTGCTATAAGGTGATGCCATTCAGACTGAAGAATGCTGGGGAAACCTATCAACGTGCCATGGTAGCCTTATTTCATGACATGATACATCACGAAATAAAGGTCTATGTGGAAGACATGATAGCCAGATCTCAAACAGAAGAAGAGCATCTTGATCACTTACAAAAACTGTTTGAGAGACTGAAGAAGAACAAGCTGAGGTTGAATCCAAACAAATGCACATTTTAGGTACGGTTTGGTAAAATCCTAGGCTTTGTCGTTAGCAACAAAGGTATAGAGGTCGATCCTGCCAAAGTTAAAGCAATACAAGAGACGCATGCTCCTCGTACTGAGAAGGAAGTCAGAGGGTTCTTGGGACGTTTGAACTACATTGCCAGATTCATCTCTCACCTGACAGCTACTTGTGAACCAATCTTCAAATTGTTGAAGAAAGATCAAGTAGTCAAATGGAATGACGAGTGCCAAGTTTCTTTTGACAAAAATCAAAGAATACTTACAAGAGCCTCCTGTGTTAATGCCACCATTCGAGGGAAGACCATTGATCATGTGTCTGACTGTTTTAGAAAACTCAATAGGGTGTGTATTGGGGCAGCATGATGAGTCTGGCCAAAAAGAGCATGCTATTTACTACCTGAGCAAAAAGTTTATCGAATGTGAAATAAGATATTCACTGCTCGAGAAAACTTGCCGCGCTCTGGCATGGGTTGTTCGCCGGCTAAGACAGTATATGCTGACTCATACTACTTTGTTGATATCTAAAATGGATCCAATAAAATACATCTTCGAGAAGCCTGCTCTTTTTGGGAGAATGGCGAGATGGCCGATGATCCTGATGGAATATGACATACAGTATACTACCCAGAAAGCTATAAAGGGAAGTGTACTAGCTGATCACCTTGCTCACCAAGCTGTGGAAGACTACCAGCCCATGAAGTTTGAATTCCCAAATGAAGATATCATGACGGTAAATAACTGTGAAGAATTCAGGCCATATGACAGACCTGAACAAGGATCCCGATGGACCCTGTTCTTTGATGGGGCATCCAATGCACTTGGCAATGGTATCGATGTTGTACTCATATCTCTGGAAGGGTGTTATACTCCCTTTACTGCAAGACTCTGCTTCAATTGTACAAACAACATGGCAGAATACGAAGCATGCATCTTTGGTCTCAGAGCTACCATAGACTTGGGGATCAAATCCTTAAATGTATTCGTAGACTCAGCTTTGGTTATCAGCCAGATCAAAGGGGAATGGGACACCAAACACCCAAACCTTATCCCTTACAAAGAACATGTTTTGAAGTTGCTACCTCATTTTGAGAAGATTACCTTCGAGCATTTCCCGCGAGAATAAAATCATCTAGTAGACCTCTAGCCACAATTGCATCTATGTTTAAACTTAATTAGGATAACGAGGCTCCCCAAATCACCATCGAACGAAGGGAGGAACCAACACACTGTCACGAGATTAATACTGAAGAAGTAGTGGACCAGCCTTGGTTTCACGAAGTCAAGAAGTATCTTGAGGCTCAAGAATATCTAGAAGGAGCTTCGGTCAATGATAAGAAGTTCTTAAGGAGATTCTCTGCTAAATATTTCCTTAGTAACGACATCCTGTACAAACGCAATCATGACTTTGTGTTACTTCGGTGCGTAGATAAGGTTTAAGCTGAAAGGATCATGGCTGAATTACATGAATGTACTTTTGGCACCCATTCCAGTGGGCATACGATGGCAAAGAAAATTCTACGGGCAGGCTATTACTGGTCTACCATGGAAGCAGATTGTTATCAACACTCTCGAACCTGCCATAAGTGTCAGATTTATGCTGATAAGGTGCACGTACCTCCGGTTCCTCTGAATGTCTTAACAGATCCTTGGCCCTTTGCTATGTGGAGAATTGATATGATTGGGGAAATCAAGCCGACGGCCTCTAATGGACACCGCTTCATCTTAGTGGCCATTGATTATTTTACAAAGTGGGTGGAGGCAACTTCCTTCGCTTCCGTTACCAAAAATGTTGTTGCTTGTTTCATCAAGCAAAATCTCATTTTTCGGTACGGTATCCCGGAAAGGATCATCACTGACAATGGTACAAATCTCAACAACACTATGATCACCGCCTTGTGCGAGCAATTCAAGATCCAGCTGTTGGCTCCTAAATTCGACACTCTTGTTTTATCAATGTCAACCATTAAAAGCTGAGAGATGCTTTCGACTGGCTAAGTCTGTCGAAGTGCCCGTCGAAAGATGGCAAAGTACTTAGAAGATTTCTTCCAAGGAAGAAGGCTGGTTGCCTTCGACATCGAAGGAGTTTCTCGTCGAAGATGTCTCTTGACGAAAGTGTTCGATGGTCCAGAGTGGAGCAGTTTTGAAATTCAAGCTTTTGGAGGGAAAACGGTTTCCAGCAGTTACCACGTGCAAACGTGCAAGGATCTGGAGCATCGAGCATGGAGAACGTGCCAAGTGGATTGATCTCGAAGCAGTGTAACTGCCCGACGGTTACTTGGGATGTTTTAGTATAAATAGGAGTAGACATGTAGTTTCTCGCGTGTGTTCACAATTCTATACAAAGTCACTCATTTAGATTCGAGTACCCAGCGTGTGAGAAAGAATTGTTGAGAAATGTATGTGTGAAACACCAATTTTATCAATTAAAGTCATTTACTTTTCCAGAATTTTACTTGCTTTCTCCTTTACATTCTTGTCGAACCTTTTACTTTAAGCCTTGTTTATTTTACCAAATCTTTCCTTCATGCAATTTACTTGAAACCTTTTTATTTAAAGCCTTATCCAATTCAATCAAACTTCAAAATCAACCTATGTCCTAGGATCAATCTGATCGATCCTGCGAGTAACCAAATAAGTAACCATTTGGAGGATCAGCGGTTGTTTACCAAAACCCAAGGTAAACAAATTGGCACACCTGGTGGGACTGTGTGTTGATTGTTGAAAATAATCTCATCTTTTCGAGTTGTATGTTATTGAGAAGTGGTAGAATATACACTAACGATAACAATACTGCCAGAAGAAGGGAAGAGATGGCGAATCCGCCAAACAATAACGAAATCCCACAAACGAGTGTGGGAGCAACGGTTAATATGACCGTAAGTGAAGCGACGAATGTTGGTTCGACACCAGCAGTATCGGTCACAACCACGGGGCCAATAACTTCGTTAACAGGCCCCAGAATACCTTTGGGAACTCCCCCACCAAGGGGAAATTTAGGCACAAGGCCTTTCGTTCCCCCAGGATTCATTCCACTTTATGGTATGCCAACTTCTGAAGTGGCAAGCCTGACGAATGCTGCGTCCACTTTTTCAAACCCTTTTGTGAGTGCTTCTTCGCCACTCCAAGGCTCTGGAGTAGGCATGGGGAATAGAAATAGGACCCAACTCTTAGGAGGAACGTCCCAAGTAGCCCATGGCCTTACAAATGCCTCGACAGCAGTCTTGAGGCAACAAATGGACGAAAGCAACAATGATATGGTGCAAATGTTGGCACAAACTTTGAGTACAGTGCTAAACCCTCTAATACAAAACACTACTCAATCGAATCAGCAAGTTACAGCGCAAATGACGCGTTTGGCTGACTTCTTTGGAGTACCCCCACCTATTCGACAGCCCCAAAGGGCGCAAATAAGGGGAAATCAGGGGATATTTGTAGAGGAAGAAACCACCATTAACCAGGCTCAACAGCCTGTCGAAGAAAACCTTAGGGCACGATTGGAACAACCTGTCGAGGAACCTAGGGTAATAACCCCAGAGGTAAGGTTAGTTAACAGAAACCAAAATGCGGACGAAGTGGTTCAGCATATCCAATACCAAAACATGGGTTTGGAAAACAATCTGGCAACCATGATCGAAAGGATCATGACTCAGAATGGGATGAACATGGGCTTTCGAAGGCCCAACTTTACATCTCCATTGTCAGAATACGTGTTACAAACGGACTTACCTCCTAGATGCAAAGTCCCCAAATTTACTAAGTTCTCTGGGGACACGACAGAATCTACTGTCGAGCATGTGGCGAGATATTTGATCGAAGCGGGAGACATTTCGAATAACGAAAACCTAAGGATCAAGTACTTCCCAAGTTCTTTAACCAAGAACGCTTTTACTTGGTTTACAACTCTCCCCCCCAATTCGATCCATCATTGGACCCAGTTGGAAAGATTGTTCCACGAACAGTTTTACATGGGGCAAACCAAGATAAGCCTGAAAGAACTGGCCAGTGTGAAGAGACGTTTCACTGAACCTATAGACGAATATCTGAATAGGTTTAGGTTGCTCAAGGCGAGATGTTTTACACAAGTGCCAGAACATGAGTTGGTCGAAATAGCCGCAGGCGGTTTAGACTATTCCATTAGGAAGAAGCTAGACACCCAGTACCTAAGAGACATGGCCCAACTGGCCGATAGAGTTCGACAGGTCGAACGCCTCAAAGCTGAAAAAGCCAAGGCAACGAAAACTCACAAGAGAGAGAGAATAACGTACGTTGAGATGGATGACGAAGAACTAGAATCCTTCGACGACACTTTAACTGTCGAAGAAGGAGAAGTCGATTTAGCAGAACTAAAACAAGGGCCACCATACTCTTGTAAACTGTTAGTCCCCTCAAATGGGAAAAATCCCATTGGTCCAGAAAGGACCAACGATAGGTTCCCAAAAAAGACTTATAGTTTTGACATCACAAAATGTGATGAAATATTCGACTTGCTAGTTAAAGATGGCCAAATGATAGTACCCCCTGGGGTAAAAGTGCCTCCTCTTGATCAAAGAAAGAAGAGAGGTTTTTGCAAATATCATAATTTTTTGGGCCATAAAACTTCTCAATGTTTTCTTTTCAGGAATCTTGTGCAAGACGCTATTGAGGAAGGGAGATTAAAGTTTGCAGACAAATCCCCCATGGCTGTCGACTCCAATCCACTGAAGGCTGAAGCCCACTATGCTGAACCCTCTGAGGTGAACATGATAGAGGCAACCAGGATCCAGTCGAAGAAGCCAGGAATTACCATGGTCGAAGTCTCAAAGGACCACATCAACATGCCAATCTTTGGCAGTTTTTCTGGAAATTTATCCAGGAAGACAATTGAAGCTGTCCAGAAAGCGGTCAAAAACCCGAAGTCGGAGGCCGCTGAAGCACAAAAAACTGGATCAAAACCCAGTTCCCACTTGGCCACTGTTCAAGGCCAGACGGAGAATCTGGAGATACAAATGAAGCAGTTAACTCTTGCTAGCAAAGATACAATGAATATCAACATGGTTGAACTTTCTGACCCAAAAGCATCAGAAGAGGCCATAAGGCAAGAGCAGGCTAATAAGACGGCTTTCCCTCGGGAAAACGAAAACTTGGCAGATTTTCTACAAAGATGCCAGAAAAAGAAATCAGAGGTGATGCTGTGTCCAAGATGCAGTTCGATCTTTGATAAAAAAGCTGCTGAGCACATTCAAGGCGTGAGAGCAGCGAATAAGAGAAGGGAGAATGCTGACCTTCGACATGATCCCAGAAGGGGTTCTAATCAAGACAAGAGGCCATTGACTTTTAGGCCTCCAACAAATGTGCCAGTAGACACTTGGTACAAAACTTCTGGCCGGAAAAGGCCAAGTGAGGAGAAATGGCATGCTTTCGATGTGCCAAGAGGTTCCTCTTTGACTCAAAAGAAAGAGCCTCAAGTTGCTGCACCTAAGGTCACACAAGTGTCCAGCAACTACAAGGGTAAAAATCCTATGTCTCGATCTCAATGGAGGAGATATCAAAGGAGACGAAAAGCAGAAAGGGAGGCTGCCAACGAACCTAAGGCAGAAACTAGTTCGAATGTTCCTCAAAGGAAACAAAGAAAGCCTCTAGAGAGAGAGCCAGTTACCAACAGGCTAGTTTGGCCTAACCAAAGTGAAGTCGAAGACGAAGATGATGCTGAGTCTGATGATACTTTGGATATAATGGTGAATATTGTTTCAGTGCTGCCCAGGGAATTCAATCGACAGGTAGAAGTCGAAGCAAGTGACTGGGAAGTGGAACAAGAAATGGCCAAACATAGGCCAGTGTGCTATTTTGTCATGGACAATGGCACTACTGAGGAACAAAATGGCTTCTTCGAGCCACCTACAGAGGCGATGAAAAATCACCTCAAGCCTTTGTTCATAAGGGCTAAACTCGAGGAAACTACTGTGAATAAAATATTGGTCGATTGTGGGGCAACCATCAATATTATCCCTCACTCTTTGCTAAGGAAAGTTGGCAAAAGGGATGAGGAAATTAAGCCTCACAACATGGTCCTGTCGAACTATGAGGGCGGCATAGGGACCACCATGGGAGTGATCCAGCTAGACATCAAAGTAGGGTCGATCCTTCGACCAACGATGTTCATGGTCATATCGGCCAAACCTAACTACAACCTTTTGTTAGGCCGAGAATGGATTCATGGTGTTGGCGCTGTGCCTTCATCGATGCACCAAAGGCTGCTGCTATGGCGTCCAGATGGGATGGTCGAAAACATAGAGGCAGATCAAAGCTACTACCTTGGCGAAGTGAATCACTTGGGTGTGGCAGATTTCGACAAAAACTTGGCTCACATAGGGCCATGTCCAACACCTGACTTCGACATGGCGCCAGCGCCAAACACTTTTTGTTCCCTATACCTGCATCCTGAGCATGGTTTCCAATGGGACAGAGAAGACTTGTCCCACATAGACTTCAGTGGGTTAACTGATATCCAACCAACTGGTTGGGGAAGTGAATTCAGTGATAATGACCGAGTCACTATCTTTGAAGCGAATTTCGGCTTATGTAGCCGAAACCAAGATGATAACGGCTCTCGAAGCCGAAGTAAAGTACATGGCCACACAGGCCAATGATCAACAATTATCTGCTGTTGGCCCAGGAAAGGATTTCGATCCAAAACCCCCTGATATCATGCCAGAAGAAATGCAGGAACAGAGGCTCGACGCCATCTATGACGATGAGCCTTTGGGATTCGAAAAGGATCCCTTGGCGAACAACACTAAAATGTTAGCACAAGACCCTTTAGAAGAAATCAATTTAGGCGAAGGATCAGAGAAAAGGCCAACTTACATCAGCGCCAAAATCGATCCAGAACTTAGGTTGGAAGTAATCCAATTGCTGAAAGAGTTTAAAGACTGTTTTGCATGGGATTATGACGAAATGCCTGGTCTCGACAGAGGATTGGTAGAACTTCAGTTGCCAATCAAACCTGGGAAGAAGCCAATCAAGCAAAATCCAAGGCGCTTCGCTCCTGAGATACTGTCGAAGATCAAAACGGAGGTCGAAGGACTTCTGAAATGCAAATTCATCCGTGTTACAAGGTATGTCGAATGGATTGCAAATATTGTGCCAGTAATTAAGAAAAATGGTACGTTAAGGGTGTGCATAGATTTCAGAGATTTGAATGCTGCCACCCCCAAAGATGAATATCCTATGCCTGTGGCGGAAATGCTAGTCGATTCTGCCGCTGGCTATGAATACCTGAGTATGCTCGACGGTTATTCAGGATATAATCAAATATTCATTGCTGAAGAGGATGTGTCGAAAACAGCTTTTCGATGCCCTGGGGCCTTAGGCACTTACGAATGGGTAGTGATGCCTTTTGGCCTAAAAAACGCTGGGGCAACGTACCAGCGAGCAATGAATACTATCTTCCATGATTTTATTAACACTTTTATGCAAGTTTATATTGATGATATTGTTATAAAATCTGTTTCCAGGAAGAATCATATTGACCACCTTCGACAATCATTCGAAAGAATGAGAGAACATGGTCTGAAGATGAACCCTTTGAAGTGTGCGTTCTGTGTGAAAGCTGGAGATTTCTTGGGCTTCGTTGTCCACAAGAAAGGAATCGAAATCAACCAGAACAAGACGAAGGCAATTCTGGAAGCGAAAGCGCCATCGAATAAGAAGGAATTGCAATCTCTCTTAGGCAAGATAAATTTCTTAAGGAGGTTTATATCTAATCTAAGTGGGAAAGCTCAGGCCTTTTCACCCTTACTTCGACTGAATAAAGAGGGGTTCGAATGGGGGCAGGAGCAACAAGAAGCCTTCGACAAAATCAAAGGGTACCTCACTAAGCCACCTATTTTGGTGCCTCCTTGTAGCAATAGGAGTATGAGATTGTACATAGCTGCATCTGACAAAACTCTGGGAAGTATGTTAGCCCAAGAGGATGAGAATGGAGTCGAAAGACCCATTTACTATCTCAGTCGAGTTTTGAATGATGCAGAAACTAGATATAGCGAAGTTGAAAAATTGTGTCTATGTCTGTATTTCTCTTGTACAAAACTCAAGCAATATATAAAACCAGTTGATGTTTATGTTTTGTCTCATTTTGATGTTTTCAAATATATGTTGTCGAAACCTATCTTGCATAGTCGAATTGGCAAGTGGGCATTAGCATTAACTGAATACTCCTTGACCTTTATTCCTCTTAAGGCAGTAAAAGGACAGGTGGTGGCAGACTTTATAGTCGACCACTCAATTCAAGTCGAGGATATTAATTATGTGGAGATAGAACCTTGGAAATTCTACTTCGATGGTTCCAGCCATAAAGATGGAACAGGGGTAGGAGTCTTGATTATTTCTCCAGATAAAATTCCAACAACATTCAAGTACAAAATATCAGGTTCTTGTTCGAACAATGAGGCTGAGTATGAAGCTCTAATTACTGGCCTTGAGATATTGTTGGAATTGGGGGCAACTCGAGTCGAAATAATGGGAGACTCAGAGTTAGTCATTAAGCAAGTCACAAAGGAATATAAATGCATAAGAGAAAATCTCATTATGTACTTTGTGATAGCAAATCGTTTATTGAAAAAATTTGAAGCGGTCAATATTCGACACATACCCAGAGTCGAAAATCAAATAGCCAATGACTTGGCACAAATTGCATCTGGGTATAAGATTTCAAAAACGAGATTACAAAGAGCAATCAAAGTTCGAGAGAAAATAAAAGCAACTTGTCTATCACCAACAGACTTGGAATCGACGAGACTAGGTTATGCTGATCACAGTAACTTCGAGATTTCGTTCATTGATAATTTGTCAGAGCAAGATTGGAGGAAGCCCATTGTGGACTATCTTCAAAATCCAGGAGCTTCGACAGAACGAAAAACAAAATACAGGGCGTTGAGTTTTGTACTCATGGGTAATGAGTTATTCAAGAAGACGCCTGAAGGGGTGTTGCTGAAATGTTTAAGTGAAACTGAAGCATACATAGCCCTTTCGACGACGCATGCTGGGGCATGTGGGGCTCACCAAGCAGGCCATAAGATGAAATGGTTGTTGTTTCGACAAGGACTATATTGGCCCACTATGCTGAAAGATTGTGTTGAGTTCGCCAAGGGTTGTCAAGAGTGTCAAGTTCATACAGACATCCAACATGTACCAGCAAGCGAACTTCACTCGATAGTGAAGCCTTGGCCCTTTAGAGGATGGGCGTTGGATCTCATTGGAGAGATTCGACCAGCATCATCAAAGAGTCAGAAATACATATTGGTAGGCATTGATTATTTTACTAAGTGGATCGAAGCTGTCCCTTTAGTCAATGTAGACCAAGAAAATGTCATTGAATTTATTCAAAAGAACATTATATTTAGGTATGGAATCCCTGAGACAATAACAACTGATCAAGGGTCAGTTTTCACTGGTCGAAAGATGCAGGAATTTGCTCAGGAAACAGGTTTCAAACTCCTAACATCCACGCCTTATTATGCACAGGCGAATGGTCAAGTCGAAGCAGCTAACAAAGTGGTGATTGGCTTGATAAAGAAACATGTTGGGAAGAAACCAAAAAATTGGCATAAGACGTTAGACCAGATTCTGTGGGCTTGTCGAACGTCCCCAAAAGAAGCCACTGGTACAACACCATATAGGCTAACTTTTGGCCATGATGCAGTGTTACCAGCAGAAATTTGTCTTCAATCTGCAAGGGTTCAGAGGCATTATGATATTCCTTCTGAAGTTTATTGGAACATGATGTTAGATGAACTGGTGGATTTAGACGAAGAAAGATTACACGCTCTCGACCTACTCAGGCTTCAGAAGAAAAGAGTAGAAGACTCTTATAATAGAAAGGTAAAACCTAAGGTATTTTTGCCTGAGGAACTAGTTTGGAAGGTAATTCTTCCCATGGATCGAAGGGATCGAAGCATGGGGAAATGGTCACCCAAATGGGAAGGACCCTTCAGAGTTATCCAAACTTTTTCTGGTGGAGCCTATGAAGTCGAAGAGTTGAGTGGTGATAAAAGGCTCTTGAGAGTAAATGGTAAATATTTGAAAAAATACAAACCTATACTTCAAGAGGTAAAAATAAAATAATAAAAGAACAAGTCTAAATTAACCATAAAAATGCCAAAATAGAAATTTTATAAATTTCAGCCAAGATGGCAATTGTTGTCGAATAACGATTACAGAATATGGTTACAAAAGAGAATCAATCAAAAGGTAAGAGAGTTCCTGAGTCGAAGATACTTGGCTTGCTGCAGCTCCAACCTCTTCTTGCACCAGGAGTTTTCCTGCACTAGTTTGGCAATTTGAGCGTCGAGGCTTTGGGCCCTCTCAGCAAATTCCAGGCCTTGTTTGATCTCAGTCTGGCTCTCGGTGTCTGAGATGGTCGAAAGAAGTTCCTCCTTGAGTACAGTGTTGGCGTTTATCTTCGCCTATATTTCTGCGATTTGCGCCCGGAAGGAAGCATTCTCTCGATCAATGGCATCGACTCTTTCCTGCGCAGACGCTTTTTGTTTCGACAACTCAGCAATTCGAGAAGTCGAATCTGAGACAGCAGTCCACGCAGAGGAGCTTTTGCCATACAACACCTCAAGCTGACTGTTAAACCCTCTTTGGCGCCTGTAATCTGCTGAAACTTGATCAATCATAGAGTGTAACTCCATGATCAAGTCTGAGATTTCTGGGGCTACAGCTTCAAAATCGACAGCATTCAAGACCTCCTTTAAGCATGATGGAGCAGTGGGGTCCCCCTCTAAAGTCTTCATCAAGTCCCTCTTGAAGAACTGGGCCTTAATCTTCGCCAAAGCATCATCGAGAGGAGAAGTTTCAGTAGACTTCCCCGACAGGGTAGGAATTTCCTGACTAGTGTCAGACGAACTCTTACTCTCGATGATTGCATTGAGGTAGCTGACAGGGTCAGTTTGTTTCAAGAGTTCCAAGTCCTCTTTTGACCTGTGCTTCGAGGAGGTAACCCTTGCAACGGTATTATTTTGAGTTTGAGGCTGTTGAATGCTGAGTGCCTCGACTGGTTGCTCTTCGACTCGGATTGAGGCAGTACCAGCGTCGACTTGTGGTTCTTCGCTAGCATCACCCTGGGGCCCTTCGCCAGCGTCATCTTGGTGTTCTTCGCTAGCGTCGCCCTGGTGTCCTTCGCCAGTGCCACCCTGGTGCTCTTCGTCAACAGCATCTTGATTTTCTTCGCCATTGCCCTGGTCCCTTTCTTCATGATTCTCTTCTGACAGATCCACTACCTGAACCGTTTCTGGCTGTTGTTCCTCCACCAGGGGTTCCTCTGTTGGTTTCTCTACCGTTTCAGCATTGGCCTCATTCTCAGTATGGGCTTCGTCATTACCCAAGCCTTTTTCCTGAGGCCTGCTAAGTTCAGCAGATTCCAGCGTTTCTGAAGTCCTTGGCGGAGAACTTTCAGTAGTGTCCTGAAAAAGGAAAGAAGACAAATCTTCAGAGATCGAAAGAGACACACAATCGAATATGGGTATCTATGCCTAAATTATAAAAAAGGTCTAAGGGATTACCTGAGGATTAACTTCAGCCCCAGGGCTGGAATTGTCACTTTCGACCGGTTTGTTAAGAAGAATGTTCAGTTCCTCCTCAGTTGGCTCCTCGATGATCACTGGAGGTGGCCTAGGCTTTCTCACAGCAACCTTTATTCTGACGGTTCGACCTTCAGGAGCAGGAGCAGGAACAGAAGCATCCTTCGTCAACTTTCGCCTTTTTAAGGGGGCAGGAGGGGAATCACTTTCGTCATCACTCCCAGATTCGACCACCAGTCCTGGCCGTTTCTTGGGCGAAGGTGCCTAGAAAACCAATAGGAATTCGATTTAATAATTGCATCGAAAGTGAAAAGTCGAAAGCCAGAAAGAATGCTGAAAGTCTGGTTACCGATATAGAAGGCTTCTTCGAAGGGTCTTCCCCCTGTTGGTTGCTTATGGTCTTCGCCGGTGCTGTAGTCTTCGCCGGCGGTTGAGGTTTTGTTGAAGGGCCTCCTCCTTGTTGGCCTTCTGTAGCCTTCTTGGCTACAGGCTTTCGAACAACTGAAAGCAAAGAAAAAGTTAACAGGCTAGCAGTCGAAGAGAAAGACAAAAAGTAATGTGAGAGAATGAACTTACATTTCTTTACTTTGTCCAACACAAGGACAAAAGACTTCTGCAACTCATCCATGAAGTCCTTCTCGTCGAAGAAGTACTCAGCATAATAGCTTCTCCACCACTCCTCGAAGGATGGTGAGCAAAGGAAATTGAGCTGGTAGTCAAACAGCGAGAGGATTGTTCGACCAGCATATCTTCCGATATGCTTGATGGCAGCTTCTTCTGTATAATCGTTGCAGAAGTACAACATTGACTTCTCTCTTTGAAAAATCAGAGAAGGTAGGGTTTGGATAATACCAAACTGGCGAGATACCAGATTTGGTTGGTAGGCAAGCAGACTCAAATGAGTCTTAGAACTCTTAAATCGAAGAGGCATGATCCTCGGTGTAAGGAACGCCTCCCACAGTATTGTGTGTTCATCAACATTGGGACCACTCGACTCCTTTGGATGTGGCCTTGTGAACCATGCTGGCCCCACCCGCCGTTGAGCTAATGGAGCCATAGTTGAAACAAATTCCTTCCTTCGAGCGAACATGAGAACGAAGTTGGTGAAGGTTTGTTGAAACTCCAGGCCATCTTCCACAGGTGTCAGCAGAGCCAGCCTGATTCCTTCGATGCGTCTATTCGCTATCGCCGGAGCCTGTTCATTTATCTGAACCTTCTTGGGCAAGAAAGATTCGAAAGTGGCATTGAGCCACAGTTGAAGTAGCCAAAAAGGCCCAGCGAGTAGCAAACTGGCCCTGTCCTCGATATGTTTCAGAAGAGTGGCGCCATTGCTGATCGAGTCATAGAGACTAGCCAGAATCAGTTCTGCCAAATAGATGTTTTGGCGGTGATGCAGTTGGGTAGCAAGAGTGACCATCTTTTTGGTCACCTGCAGAGACTTCGAGCAAAACACAAAGCGAGTTAGCCATAAGGCTAGAAACGCTATGTGTTCGACATCCGACACAGTATCTGTCGACCTGTCGTGATAATGGTTGATGAAAGTGGTGTATGTTGGTTTGGTCTCAGAGAAGCCAATTTGGTCCTCCGACATCTCCTCCGGATCGAAGTAATCCCCGGTGGGTCGAAGGCCAGTAATAGCGGCCACATCGAAGAGTGTGGGGGTTAGCATCCCACATGGAAGATGAAAAGTAAAATGGGAGTAGTCCCAGAACAACAGTGAAGCTATAAGCATCTCCGGGGAGTAGTTTAAGCCTGTCTTCGACAGCATCACTAGGTCGAAGATTCCCATATCCTTCCAGATTGGAGTTTGATGCTTCTCCAACTTTGTTAGCCAAGCAACATAATCGGAGGTAAGGTTAGGGCAAGACCTGAAGACCCTAACACCTCTGTTGAAGAAGCGGAGGTCGATTTTTTCACGTGTAGGGTCTTCATTGTCTTCTGCGTCTTTCTTGGCGCATGCTACTGGCTTGAGTTTCTCGACTATTGGGAAATAGCTCTTGATCTTCAGAGCTTCAGAGATACTTAGATTCATGGGGCCAGACATTGCAAAGATCTGGTTGGAGTATCCAACCGGGATCATCAAGTGGCGCGAGTAAGCATCGCGAACGGAGATGTCAGAAGGTTCAGGAACCCTTCGTTTGCCTGTAGAGTTTACTACTGGGGCAGTGACGAAAACCTTGGGTTTAGCATGCTCAGTTGGTGTTTTAGCACTAGGGGCAGTAGAACCAGATGCCATGGATTTAGTGTTGAGTTTGAAGCGAGGTTGAAGATGAAGTGAAAGAGGAAGAGTTTCTGCAAAGATAGCAAGGAAGTTTGAAGGCTAGTTGGCGTAAAAAGTCCCACAATGGGATATTCACTGCTATTTATAGTAGTGGGAAAAATCCCCAATAACGAGGACATTAAATGCCATTTAATGCTGCAGGAGTTAGTGGGACGCGTGGCAGCCTCCTGTTGTTTTGGCCGTTTCTGCAGAAATAGAGGGACGCAGCGTGCGTCCTCGTTTTTGGGAATTGTCATAATGACAAATTCTGAAATGACGTTTGGTACTGCACGCCATACTGAAAGTGACGTCCTAGGATCAAATCAATGATGGTTTTCTTGGGATTGCCAATAGTTGGTGGAAAACAACAAAAAGTGCACAAGTTAATTTGTGACTAAGCATAAAGAGACAAGTGTCGAATGGCGTTTTCAAAGAATGCCTTTTTCTGTCAGAGTCAAAATAAGGCATTCTTGGGGGGCAATTTGTTGGCTCCTAAATTCGACACTCTTGTTTTATCAATGTCAACCATTAAAAGCTGAGAGATGCTTTCGACTGGCTAAGTCTGTCGAAGTGCCCGTCGAAAGATGGCAAAGTACTTAGAAGATTTCTTCCAAGGAAGAAGGCTGGTTGCCTTCGACGTCGAAGGAGTTTCTCGTCGAAGATGTCTCTTGACGAAAGTGTTCGATGGTCCAGAGTGGAGCAGTTTTGAAATTCAAGCTTTTGGAGGGAAAACGGTTTCCAGCAGTTACCACGTGCAAACGTGCAAGGATCTGGAGCGTCGAGCATGGAGAACGTGCCAAGTGGATTGATCTCGAAGCAGTGTAACTGCCCGACGGTTACTTGGGATGTTTTAGTATAAATAGGAGTAGACATGTAGTTTCTCGCGTGTGTTCACAATTCTATACAAAGTCACTCATTTAGATTCGAGTACCCAGCGTGTGAGAAAGAATTGTTGAGAAATGTATGTGTGAAACACCAATTTTATCAATTAAAGTCATTTACTTTTCCAGAATTTTACTTGCTTTCTCCTTTACATTCTTGTCGAACCTTTTACTTTAAGCCTTGTTTATTTTACCAAATCTTTCCTTCATGCAATTTACTTGAAACCTTTTTATTTAAAGCCTTATCCAATTCAATCAAACTTCAAAATCAACCTATGTCCTAGGATCAATCTGATCGATCCTGCGAGTAACCAAATAAGTAACCATTTGGAGGATCAGCGGTTGTTTACCAAAACCCAAGGTAAACACCAGCATCACAATTCTTCCCCTTACCGGCCAAAGATGAATGGTGCTGTCGAAGCTGCAAATAAGAACATTAAAAAGATCATACAGAAAATGACAATCTCATACAAAGACTGGCATGAGATGTTACCATTCACTCTCCACGGGTATCATACCACAACTTGCACATCAACCGGGGCAACACCCTATTCTCTGGTTTACAACATGTAAGCTGTCTTGCCTATTGAGGTTCAGATCCCATATCTAAGAATTATGAAGGATGCAGGGCTGAATGAAGAAGATTCGATTCAGACTCGACTTGATCAACTAAACTTGATTGATGAGAAAAGGCTTACTGCTGTTTGCCATGGTCAAATGTATCAAAAATGGATGATCAAGGCTTTCAACAAAAAGGTCATGCGCTAAGTGTATCAAGTTGGGGATCTGGTAATCAAACGCATCATACTGCCACAAGGTGATCCCAGGGGCAAATGGACTCCTACCTATGAAGGACCATTTGTAATCAAAAACATTTTCTCTGGTGAGGCAATGATCTTGACCACCATGGATGGTGATGACCTGCCGCATCCTGCGAATGCGAACATAATTAAAAGCTACTACGCATAAGAGACCCGCTAGGTTGACATACCTAGGCAAAACAAGGGCATCCCGGTGAACCAAAAAGGTTCGGGCAAAAATTAGGGATAAAACAAAAAAACCTATACACTCGGCAAGTTGAAAACCCAAAAGGGCGACTTGGGCAAAAAAGGGTTTCCCGGTGGACTGAAAACCCGAAAGGGCAGTCCAGGCAAAAGTTAGGGAGTTAAAGCATATGATTGTGTCCCATTGGATCACCTTACGGACAACCTTTGGCCTCAACTGACAAACTCAGAGGTTCTGATCAATTCAATCATCTTCGGACGAGGCAACAAATAGACAAGATGCTCAGAGATACGAAGGCTATAGCAGAATGAGAACCCCATGGGATTATTACACATAGCTATCTTTTCTTTGTATTAAAATTTTCATTTTTTTATGATGTCGTTCTCTTACTAGAATGTTTGTCTCATTGTACAAAAATACTTACTCAAATTCAATACAAATATATCTCCTTGAAAGTGCAAAAACTATTTGGTTTTTCATTACGCTTGTGTTTTGTTTACAAAAACGTCCAATGATTCATTGTTGAACATAATTACTGTTTACAAATAAACAAAATAAAATACAATTACTAATGGCTTTAAGAGGTAGGGAAATCTCTCTAAGCTATTTCCATAAATCCCCCACAATTTGCAGTTTAATTCCCAGCAGAACGAGCTTCCAAGTATCAATCCCTAGTAGAAGTCATTCATTTTCTCAGGATTTCACAACACGATTTTACAAGAAGTACATGGCATTTCCTTTACAACAGAGTTTGTTTCTCTAAACGGAAATTCATTAACACTTCAACTTCACGACATGAAGACTTACACTCCATATCCTCGGCAGCGGTCAGGGAATTATTTTCTCCAATCTAACAACAGTGTGGCAGATTAGCTCGCATGCGCATACATCACATCCATATATCATAAACATCGATAAAATGAATGCATTATATCATACATTTCATACAATATAACATTGCATATTAGCTAACATTTTATCTTTTTCAGGATAAGATTAATCAAACAGTTATCATTAACAATGTTCAGAGTTCTCAGATACAGTCTAGATACGCTCCAGACACGGATGCCATTCTGATACTCATTCATAATCCCTTGGATCCCTGGAATACTTCACATGTAGTTGACAATCATTTCTTGAATATTTGACTTACTTTATACATAATTGACCAACATTGTATGGATCTCTGACATACTTCACACATAGTTGACCATCATGTCATTGATGTCTGACACACTTCACACATTGTTGACCATCATCCCTTAGATGTCTTTCTGACATACTTCACACATATTTGACCATCACCATTTGCATGTGTGTCTGAAATGCTTGACACAAAGTTGTCCATCATTCCTTGGATATCTGACATACTTCACACATAATTGACCATCATCCCATAGATCTCTGACATACTTCACACATAGTTAACCATCATCCCTTGGATATATGACATACTTCACACTTAGTTGACCATCATCCCTTGGATCTCTGACTTACTTCACACATAGTTAACCATTATCCCATGTATGTCTTTCTGACATACTTCACACATAGTGAACCATCATACCTTGGATGTCTGTTAGTCATACTTCACACATAGTTTACCATCATTCCTTGGATATATGACATACTTCACACATAGTTACCATCATCTTATGGATGTTTGACATACTTCTCACATAGTTGACCATTATCCCTTGGATCTCTTGCATACTTCACACATAGTTGACCATCATCCCTTGTGTGATCGGTGGGAATGAGAACTGACTGTTTTCGGAATGCTGGTTCGCGTTTGTGTTTGTTTTTGCAAAATGTCGCGGTAAGTAAGAGTCACCACCGTCTTTTATTTTATCCAACAAGGAAAGGACAAAAGCACAGAAAAATTCCTTTTCGAGATTTTTCTCGGGTTCAGGAGGTAGATTATAGAAAGGGAAGGTATTAGCACCCTTTCTATCTATGGTTATCCACGGGCTCTTAGGTACTTGCTCACTATGTTTTCAAAAGGTTTTTTTTTCTTTGTGATTGTGGGTTTTGAAAAGAGTTTTGTTTTTGAAGAAAGTGTAAGTGCGAAAAGTTTTTGTTTTGTTTTAAAAGGAGCAAGTACTTAAGAACCTCTACCTACTCAAAAAGGAATTAAATTGTGCAAATGTACTTTAGACAGTGCTATCCCACTATTGAGGAGTAGGTAGCACCGTCGTTGGAGTTTTCGGGTCAATTCGATTTAAGGGACGTGTGGTCACTAAAGCAATGTTAGGATGCTTTAGCGGTAACCCTAATGTCTTAGATCATTTTTCCGAGACAACCATTTCGAGGCAACTTTGATCTTTGGACAAGAGGGCAACCTCTAAGACATCCTATACTCAATGACCACGTTCGAGGCAACCAAGTGAAGTGTACCCTAGGAGTGGCATGTGCAAGTGTGTCAATTTTCAGTTATATTATCTTTGTACATGTTATGGTGAGCTACTGTTGATTTTAAGTTAAGAGTTAATTTTGTCATGCAATCCTAGTTAGCATACATCTAAACAGTTAATATATGTACAAGAATTTAAAGTGCGGGAATTGTAAATCCTACGCTATTACAAGGCTTCGGGGAGGGGGATTATTTACATGTCCAAAATTGGGGGAATAATAAGCAGTAAAGTAAAAGTCTTAATTTAAGCTACCACAAACCATTAAGCAGTTACAATAAAGTAAACGCGCGTGAATCTGAAAAATCCTAAGAATAAGAACTTTTGTTGTTTTTTTTTTTTTGGGAAAATGCTAAATGTTCAATTAAGTCAAATTCAATTAATTAAAAAAAACTGATTAAAATTAACTCCAAAACATACTTAATATTTTTTTTTTCATTTTTTGTTTATGGAAAGGATTGAATTTAAATAAATCCTAAGTCTACTGATTTTAAAATTGGAGAAAACAAGTTAAAATAATTAACTAAATTAAATCCTAATTCTAAGTTACTTATTTTTATGATTTTTATGTTGATTAAAAAGATAAAAAGAAGTCTATGAAAAACAAAAATAACATGCAGGAGGGATCCTTCGATCTAGGAAAAAAAAGGAGTTTCGACCCAGGGAGGGAATGGAAGCTTCGATCCAGAGAGGGTCCTGGTCCTTTCGATTGGGCCAAGCAGTAAGGCGTGAGTAGCCTTCGATCCAGGGAAGAGGATTGTCTTTTGATCATGGAGGTCATGGCTTTCGATCCAGGAATGGGATGCCTCCTTCAATCCAGCATGCTAATGGGTTCGATCCAGAGAAGGGCTCTCCTTCGATCTGGGATGTTATAACTGCAAAAGAATGTTAGCGAAATAAAAATGCAGGGCCTGGGTATTGAACCCCAGGCCCTTCGATCCCGCGCTTGCTGGGTCTCTTCAGGCTATGTCTGCAGCAAGTGTTGGCAAATGAAGAACATGACCTGGGCGCCAAACCCAGGCCTTTCGATCCTGTCTAGGATGGAAAATCAAAGGTAACAACAAGTAATAATGTGTTATGCAAACATGAGGTTGGATAGTTTACTCTTTCTTACCAATAGATTGGACCTTCGATTTGGGTGCTTCTTGGATGTAGGCACCTTCGATCTGGGCTTCTGGGCTTGGCTACTTTTGATCTGAGGGCTTCTGGGCGTGGGCACCTTCGATCTGAAGGACTGCTTTGGCTTGGAAAAGTCTGACAACCTTTGATGGATTGTATGGGCAGCGTCTCTCCAATGTTTCTGTTTTTTTTGTTATCCTCTGTGTTTTTTCGTGTGTTCTGTTTTCCTGCAGAGTTTTTTGTGTATGTTGTATAATTTTCGTGTGTTCTATTTTCCTGCAGAGTTTTTTGTGTTTCGTTGTATATTTTCGTGTGTTGGATATGTATGCTGGCCTCTGTATTTATAGGGGTGTGAGGGTGCAGTAATGGCAAGAGACAACCATTAAATGCCATGAGACAAGAAACGGACACATTAAAAGTTTTCCTTTTTTAAAACATTTTTGTCTCTTGAATGAACCTGGACGCTTTTGATTTGAGTTCCCTCTTGATGACCTCCTTCGAATGGCCCTTGTCCAAAGATCAATCGAAGGGTACTAATTAAAATTCCAATCGAAAGGCTTTGTTAACAGGCCAATCGAAAGGTGTTGTTCATGCTAATCGAAGGACATGGTTAACATGCCTATCGAAGCTGCCTTGACACAATGCTAAATCGAAGGATCTCTTGGCATGCCAATCGAAGGCCTTGACATAATGCCAATCGAAAGGCTCCTTCAGAATGCCAATCAAAATGCTCCTTCAGAATGCCAATCGAAGGGTCTTTCAGAATGCCAATCGAAGTTCTCTTTCATAATGCCAATTGAAATGCTCCTTCATAATGCCAATCGAAGGGTCTTTCAGAATGCCAATCTAAGTGCTCCTTCAGAATGCCAATCGAAATGCTCCTTCAGAATGCCAAACGAAGGGTCTTTCAGAATGCCAATCGACGTGCTCCTTCAGAATACCAATCGAAATGCTCCTTCAGAATTCCAATCGAAGGGTCTTTCAGAATGCCAATCGAAGTGCTCCTTCAGAATTCCAATCGAAATTCTCCTTCAGAATGCCAATTGAAGGGTCTTTCAGAATGCCAATCGAAGGGTCTTAAATCACCACTCAGAATTTTTATTTTTCCTTAGGCAAGAGTTTCTGATCAACCATGCAGGGGGAAGACTTTGGAAAAACATGAGAGGGAAAATTTTGGGGTGCAACAGTTGCCCCTGTTCAATTTTCTTAAACCTGAGGATATAGATTGGCTTTCGAGCCTTTCGTGATCTGAAGGTGGAAGATAATTGAACACTAGAGTGCCTAGAAATTTGCACTCGCATGGTGTAGTATCAGCATTGTGACGTCGAGAATGGGCTTACAAATTCCATTTGGAGATTGTTGGTAGGAGGATGGGCTTATAGATGCCATTTGGAGAGGTAATGTATAGTCATTGGAGATGGGCTTAAAGATGCCATCCAGGGGCGATTGCTGGACTGTATTTGAATGAGTGACAGAATTACATCCGAATCTGGATCGTATCTGGACTGTTATTTGAAGGTCTCTGATTTCCTGTCGTTAACTGGAAGAAATAAATCTAACCAGAGGAGGACTTTTTTTATAATGATGTGTGATGAAGGAATCTGAGACGATTGCTACTCCAAACAGATGATGAAGGAATCTTGGATGATTACTACCTCATCAGGATGATGAAGGAATCTTGGATGACTTCTACCTCAGTAGGATGATGAAGGAATCTTGGATGACTTCTACCTCAGCAGGATGATGAAGGAATCTTGGACGATTACTACCTCAGCAGGATGATGAAGGAATCTTGGACGATTACTACCTCAGCAGGATGATGAAGGAATCTTGGAGGATTACTACCTCAGCAGGATGATGAAGGAATCTTGGACGATTACTACCTCAGCAGGATGATGAAGGAATCTTGGATGATTACTACCTCAGCAGGATGATAAAGGAATCTTGGACAATTACTACCTCAGCAGGATGATGAAGGAATCTTGGACGATTACTACCTCAACAGGATGATGAAGGAATCTTGGATGATTACTACCTCAGCAGGATGATGAAGGAATCTTGGACGATTACTACCTCAGCAGGATGATGAAGGAATCTTGGATGACTTCTACCTCAGCAGGATGATGAAGGAATCTTGGACGATTACTACCTCAGCAGGATGATGAAGGAATCTTGGATGACTTCTACCTCAGCAGGATGATGAAGGAATCTTGAGACGACTACTACCTCAACGGGATGATGAAGGAATCTTGGACGATTACTACCTCAGCAGGATGATGAAGGAACCTTGGACGATTTCTACCTCAACGGGATGGTGAAGGAATCTTGGACGATTACTACCTCAACGGGATGATGAAGGAATCTTGGATGACTTCTACCTCAGCAGAATGATGAAGGAATCTTGGATGATTACTACCTCAGCAGGATGATGAAGGAATCTTGAATGATTAGTACCTCAGCAGGATGATGAAGGAATCTTGGACGATTACTACCTCAGCAGGATGATGAAGGAATATTTGACGACTGCTACTCCAAAAGGTAATGACTTTTATCTATCAATCGATCATTCCTGAAAAGGTAAAGAGTTAATTGTATGCAATGTCATGATTTATGCATTGTGTAATGATGTTCTCAAAATAAATGAGATTCATGTTATATGTATTTTGTATGCATATGCTATGAATGTTTTTGAAATGTAATTTTGTCTTGGAGAATAAATTCTTGACAAGTGTTGGGGAGTTATTAAATCCTGGACTGCTGTTGAAGAGTAGGTATGTCTCCAAACTTTGCTTAGAATGTTTCCACTGAGGATCCTTGTTTTGTTGAGGAGAACTCTGTTGGGGAAAGTTGTGAACTCTGTGGAGAGCATTGATTCATTCTTGGGGAACGAGTTCAGGATTCTCGGTTGTCCGTTGCTCTACTGGGGAGTCAAAGTTAAACTGACATCTGGTCGGGTCCAGGTTTCGCAGTAACTTGCTGGGGATTGTAGAGTAGTCTATTGGGGAAGAGGAGTTGTGGTCCTTTAATTTGTAGTAGTCGGAGAGGAAAACTCAAGCTGGGGAGTCCTGGTGTTGTTGGGGAAATAAACCATGTCGTCAGTCCGCTAGAGAGGTGACATCTTCGTTGGGGGAAGTCCTCGAGGATTCTTGAGGTTGATTCAGCTGGGGAAAGGTTTTCAGAGATTAAACCCTTGCTGGGAGTCATCCTATGAGAAGGATCTTGGGGAGATTTGTCATTGCCCCTAGTAGCAAGTGTTTTTGGCACTGCCTGGAAATGTTTGACTGTATGTAACCCTTCATTGAGATTGATGTTCAATGCCCCCAGTGACGGAGATGGAGACTTGCCCCTGGTTATTCTGCACTTCTTCAGAGATTTCTTGAAATCTTGACTGGACTGCCCCAGGTGTTCCGGATAGTGACATGTCAAGTCCCCTTGTTGATAGGAGATTTGTTAATGGAAGTGTCATCCTTTTTGAAGTGATTTTGTTCACTGAGAGGGCTTTCGTTCATCGGATATTCGTTGTGTGAATTTCTCAGCTGTCAAACAAATAGCCAAAATGCAAACAGTGATATTCAACTAATGCAAAGTTTATGCTTGTCTCTAAGTTTTGAAAAATGCGTTTTTTAGCAGAAAACTCTTTATAAGACAAATTCAACACAAGATTTAGGGCAAAGCCTTACAGGAGTCAGGATACCTTTTGTAACAGTATGATTTCGAACTAACCCATGCTTCAGTTAGGACTTTTGAAGGGTTGTAACGTGGCTTGGTTCACAGTTTAAGAAACAAAGGATAAAGGCTCAAAGTATATTTGTACCCACCCGCTCTTCGTGATGTTCTTCAATCCTAAACTCAGTTAATTGTGCATTTGAACTCCAAATGAGTCTGGAATAACGTTTTTGGTGATTGTCCACACAAGTTGAATTTGTTGGAAGGCAGTCAATTTTGCAACATTTTTCATGTTGTTGAGGATTTGTAGCGACCTCATTCTTTTGATTTGTTATCCCTAACTTTTGTCTGACTGTTCCTGTTTTTTGAGATTACAGTCAGCGGGATGCCCCAGCTTTCTGAAGCCTCCTTTATAGATTTTGGCTCAGTGGGCTTTTCTCTTTTCTTTCTTTTGAGAGATTGACTGCCTATGAGATAAGGAACCACCACTGTCTTTTGATTCAAGAGGAATGCTTTTGATGTCGTTCGTTGTATTATGAACTGAGAGTTTTGCGACTTCAATGCGCATCTTTTTGAATTAACTGAGAGACTACCCTGCCCCAGGTTTAATCAAAGGTTTCAATTTGTGTTTAAAACAGAAAACTCCTACTTCTTTGGCTTGAAGTGGTTGACTAGGGATTATCTTCCTTATAACTCCAGTGTTTAGGATTTGAAAGAAACGCCTGTACATCGTCAGCAAGGTCTGTTCAAAAGCATACTGTAGAGATTATGGCATTGTTTCGTCATCCTCCCTCTAAAGGCTTGTAACTTTTAGCAAGAGTTGAATGTCATAAAAAACATAGTTTAAATGTAGTGAAAATGAGTGGATCAAATCAAGACAAACATATGCAATGCATTAATGAAACCAAGTTTGACATTAATAGATAATTGTTTGAATAACAAAGAGATTACAACTTGAAAATTAAAATGAAACGAAGACAATCTCAATGATTTGGCATAGGAGCAGTGATCACATTTGGGGTCTCCGGAGGGTAAAACTTGATCTCCTTGGCATCAATCAAGTCTTGAATCTTGTTCTTCAAAGTCCAACAGTCGTCGGTGTCATGTCCAGGACTATCAGAATGGTAGCACATCTCACACTCGGGTTATACTTGGAAGAGGAAGTATCAGGATTTTGAGGAGGATCCTTTAGCGTGATTAGCTCCAACTTCAGCAAATTTTGTAACGCTTGAGACAAAGGCATGTTGATGTTAGTATACTGCCTTTCTTGATATCTTACCCTATGCCTATTGCTCTGTCTTTGTTGAACACGCGTGGGATCAGAGATCAAGATTGCCCCTACATGTTGATCATGACGACTCTTTTGACCATACACAACATTGGACTCTTTCTTCCAATTGTAGGGCTTTTTCTGAGCATCAGAAGGTGTTTCTTCTTGAATCTTCCCACTTTTGATGCCAGCTTCGACCCTTTCGCCGGTCAGTATTAGCTCGGTGAATCCGGCTGAAGAGTTTCCGATCAAGTGTTTGAAATAGGGACCAGACGAAGTCCCAAGAAACATATCCACCAACTCCCTATCAGACAGAGGGGGTTGGACTCTTCCAGCAAGATCTCTCCACTTCTTAGCGTAGTCCTTAAAGCCTTCGCCTGTAACCATAGACATACCCTGAAGCTGAGTACGTGTGGGAGCAAGGTCGACATTATACTGGTATTGCTTGTAAAAAGCAGCAGCAAGGTCCTCCCAGTTGCGGATGCTAGCTCCTTCCAGTTGACAGAACCATTCCAGTTGAGTCCCTGATAGACTATCTTGAAAGAAATGAACCCAGAGATTTCTATCAGCAGTATAGGGTTGAATCTTCCTCACATATGACCGGAGGTGTAGCTTTGGACAGGAAGCACCATTGTACTTGGCAAAGGCAGGTGCCTTGAATTTATTGGGAATCACCACCCCAGAGGATAGACCTAGATCTCCGAAGTCCAGACCAGGCACCTTCTGTATCTCCATAGCGTTCAAACGGTCTTCCAGTTGTTTGTATTTATCCTCAGCAGGAGGATACTGTTCTTCATCATAGTTCATCTCGTTGTCGGAGACTTCGAGGCTATGAGCCCTCCTTTCTTGTGGACTGTCTTTCCCTCCAGATGAGGTGGTCAGGTCAACTTCATTCTGCAGCCCGTTTCTAAACCTGCGTCTAGTGTTGAACAGGGTGGTCCTCTTTTTCTTCTTCTTTTTCTCTTTCAGAATCAGGGTCTTCAGGTCCTGCTGACCCTTAGCTAGGCTCATGACCAACTCTTGAAATTGGGCATTCTGGGCCTGGAGGGCCTTGATAGCTTGCTCAGTGGAAGGTTCAGTAGACATGATGATTGCTGAAATAAACAGCGAAGAAGATAAGAGACCTGTACTGGGAGACCTGTTATGCAATGATATGTATGATATATGTATGCAATGTTTTCAAGGATCTCGTGGGGTAAACAAGAAACCGTTAGAATCTGAATCTGGTAGCTTGATTGAAGGAACTTCATGTTGCTGAGAGCCCTTCTTCAAGAGTCAAGCTCACCATATCGAATGGGTCATAGCCCCTGACTCAAGTTATCGTGTTTTGATTTCTAAACAACCTTGGCTAGAGGAAAATAAATCCCCTTTGCCCCTTGCTAGACTTTTGATTTACCATAACCTGCATCACATACCCTTGAGATCCTTTAAATGGTTAAGGAAATGTTAAGGTATGATGTTATGATGTGTATGCTATGCTTTTAAGCAAAAATGTGAGGTGATGTAAGTAAACCCTGCAATAAGTCCAAATTATTGGATAAGGACTGTAAACAAAACCTGCAAGGAACTCATGTTGTCAGATAACAAGAATGTGCAAGTAGTTCAAGTTTGAAGGCACACAAGTCACACATAAGAGCCCTTAGATTTCAGGCTTGCATGAGGTTCCATAGGTAAGTACCCTCTTGAGTTTAGTTGGCTCAAAACCTGTCCTATAAATAGTAACCGGGTTCTAAGGAGCTCAATATCATTGGATTGTTTTCTATGTTCATCGTTTTGGTTTAGCCATTGAACTAGCAACCAAAATATTCCAAGAAAACAATCCTCAATGAGTGTAGTATCGAGTATCTACCAACTTCGGACTGCACCAAAGTCGATCATCTCACTACCCTAAAAAAGGCCAAGATGCTCAAGTAAGGTTCTAGGACATTAGTGCTTAGTGACATCACTCAGCGGCCCCGTATTCTCTTTGATTGACTCAAAGGCTACCGGTACTCACAAATATGTCGCACTAATATAGTTATTGCTTCAACCGTGTCGGTATACCCCGCATAGTTTCCACAACGTATTGCTATCTATGAATGTTTCCCCAAATCCGGGTGGAGGATTTATAGAACTCTGATACAGGCCCACAAAATTAAAAGCATACAAAGCAATACAATTGAAAACACAAGTGATCTAATCCTAAGGTATACCTCACTTATTAATCCCCAGCAGAGTCACCAGTTCTGTGATCGGTGGGAATGAGAACTGACTGTTTTCGGAATGTTGGTTCGCGTTTGCGTTTGTTTTTGCAAAATGTCGCGGTAAGCAAGAGTCGCCACCGTCTTTTATTTTATCCAACAAGGAAAGGAGAAAAGCACAGAAAAATTCCTTTTCGAGATTTTTCTCGGGTTCGGGAGGTAGATTATAGAAAGGGAAGGTATTAGCACCCTTTCTATTCATGGTTATCCACGGGCTCTTAGGTACTTGCTCACTATGTTTTCAAAAGGTTTGCTTTTCTTTGTGATTGTGGGTTTTGAAAAGAGTTTTGTTTTTGAAGAAAGTGTAAGTGAGAAAAGTTTTTGTTTTGTTTTAAAAGGAACAAGTACTTAAGAACCTCTACCTACTCAAAAAGGAATTAAATTGTGCAAATGTCCTTTAGACAGTGCTATCCCACTATTGAGGAGTAGGTAGCACCGTCGTTGGAGTTTTCGGGTCAATTCGATTTAAGGGACGTGTGGTTACTAAAGCAATGTTAGGATGTTTTAGCGGTAACCCTAATGTCTTAGATCATTTTTCCGAGGAAACCATTTCGAGGCAACTTTGATCTTTGGACAGGAGGGCGACCTCTAAGACATCCTATACTCAATGACCACGTTCGAGGCAACCAAGTGAGGTGTACCCTAGGAGTGGCATATGCAAGTGTGTCAATTTTCAGTTATATTATCTTTGTATATGTTATGGTGAGCTACGTTTGATTTTAAGTTAAGAGTTAATCTTGTCATGCAATCCTAGTTAGCATACATCTAAACAGTTAATATATGTACAGGAATTTAAAGTGCGAGAATTGTAAATCCTACGCTATTACAAGGCTTCGGGGATGGGGATTATTTACATGTCCAAAATTGGGGGAATAATAAGCAGTAAAGTAAAAGTCTTAATTTAAGCTACCACAAACCATTAAGCAGTTACAATAAAGTAAACGCGCGTGAATCTGAAAAATCCTAAGAATAAGAACTTTTGTTGTTTTATTTTATTTTTTTTGGGAAAATACTAAATGTTCAATTAAGTCAAATTCAATTAATTAAAAAAAACTGATTAAAATTAATTCCAAAACATAATATTTTTTTTTTGCATTTTTTGTTTATGGAAAGGATTGAATTTAAATAAATCCTAAGTCTACTGATTTTAAAATTGGAGAAAACAAGTTAAAATAATTAACTAAATTAAATCCTAATTCTAAGTTACTTATTTTTATGATTTTTATGTTGATTAAAAAGATAAAAAGAAGTCTATGAAAAACAAAAATAACATGCAGGAGGGATCCTTCGATCTAGGAAAAAAAAGGAGTTTCGACCCAGGGAGGGAATGGAAGCTTCGATCCAGAGAGGGTCCTGGTCCTTTTGATTGGGCCAGGTAGTAAGGCGTGAGTAGCCTTCGATCCGGGGAAGAGGATTGTCTTTTGATAATGGAGGTCATGGCTTTCGATCCAGGAATGAGATGCCTCCTTCGATCCAGCATGCTAATGGGTTCGATCCAGAGAAGGGATCTCCTTGGATGTGGGATGTTATACCTGCAAAAGCATGTTAGCGAAATAAAAACGCAGGGCCTGGGTATTGAACCCCAGGCCCTTCGATCCTGCGCTTGTTGGGTCTCTTCAGGCTATGTCTGCAGCAAGTGTTGGCAAATGAAGAACATGACCTGGGCGCCAAACCCAGGCCTTTCGATCCTGTCTAGGATGGAAAATCAAAGGTAACAACAAGTAATAATGTGTTATGCAAATATGAGGTTGGATAGTTTACCCTTTCTTACCAATAGATTAGACCTTCGATTTGGGCGCTTCCTGGATGTAGGCACCTTCGATCTGGGCTTCTGGGCTTGGCTACTTTTGATCTGAGGGCTTCTGGGCATGGGCACCTTCGATCTGAAGGACTGATTTGGCTTGGAAAAGTCTGACAACCTTTGATGGATTATATGGGCAGCGTCTCTCCAATGTTTCTGTTTTTTTCGTTCTCCTTTGTGTTTTTTCGTGTGTTCTGTTTTCCTGCAGAGTTTTTTGTGTGTGTTGTATAATTTTCGTGTGTTCTGTTTTCCTACAGAGTTTTTTGTGTTTCATTGTATATTTTCATGTGTTGGATATGTATGTTGGCCTCTGTATTTATAGGTGTGTGAGGGTGCAGTAATGGCAAGAGACAGCCATTAAACAGACCATTAAATGCCATGAGACAAGAAAGGGACACATTAAAAGTTTTCCTTTTTTGAAACATTTGTGTCTTATGAATGAATCTGGACGCTTTTGACTTGAGTGCCCTCTTGATGACCTCCATCGAATGGCCCTTGTCCAAAGATCAATCGAAGGGTACTAATTAAAATTACAATCGAAAGGCTTTGTTAACAGGCCAATCGAAAGGTATTGTTCATGCTAATCGAAGGACATGGTTAACATGCCTATCGAAGCTTCCTTGACACAATGCTAAATCGAAGGATCTCTTGGCATGCCAATCGAAGGCCTTGACATAATGCCAATCGAAAGTCTCCTTCAGAATGCCAATCGAAATGCTCCTTCAGAATGCCAATTGAAGGGTCTTTCAGAATGCCAATCGAAGTGCTCCTTCAGAATGCCAATCGAAATGCTCCTTCATAATGCCAATCGAAGGGTCTTTCAGAATGCCAATCGAAGTGCTCCTTCAGAATTCCAATCGAAATGCTCCTTCAGAATGCCAATCGAAGGGTCTTTCAGAATGCCAATCGAAGTGCTCCTTCAGAATGCCAATCGAAATGCTCCTTCAGAATGCCAATCGAAATGCTCCTTCAGAATGCCAATCGAAGGGTCTTTCAGAATGCCAATCGAAGGGTCTTAAAGCACCACTCAAAAATTGTCTTTTTCCTTAGGCAAGAGTTTTTGATCAACCATGCAGGGTGAATACTTTAGAAAAACATGAGAGGGAAAATTTTGGGGTGCAACACCTTGGATCTTTCACATACTTCACTCATAGTTGACCATCAATTGTTCGATGTCGTACATACATCACACATAGTTGAGCATCATCCCTTGGGTCTCTAACATACTTCACACATAGTATCCCATCATCATTTAGATCTCTGACATACTTCACACATAGTAGACCAACCTCCCTTGAATCTCTGACATACTTCACATATAGTTGACCATCATCCCATGGATGTATGACATACTTCACGCATAGTTGACAATAAACCATAGGATGTCAAACATACTTCACACATAGTTGACCATCTTCCCATGTATCTCTGACATATTTCACCCATAGTTGACCATCATCCCTTGGATATCTGTTTGACATACTTCACACATAGTTGACCATCATCCCTTGGATGTCTGATATACTTCACAAATTGTTGACCATCTTCCCTTGGATCTCTTACATACTTGACACATAGTTGACCATAATCCCATGAATTTATATAATACTTCACACATAGTTGACCATCATTCCATTGATGTATCATATACTTCACACACAGTTGACCATCATAGCATGGATCTCTGACATATTTCACACATATTTGAACATCATCCCTTGGATCTCTGAAATACTCCACACATAGTTGTCAATACTCCCTTGGATATCTGACTTACTTCACACATAATTGACCATCATCCCATGGATGTCTAACATACTTCACACATAGTTGACCATCATCTCATGGATGTCCGACATACCATCATCCCTTTGATCTCTGACATACTTCACACAAAGTTGACCATCACCCCATGGATGTCAGACATACTTCACACATAGTTGACCATCATCCCATGGATGTATGACATACTTCACACATAGTTGACCATTATCCCTAGGATCTCCCACATACTTTACACATAGTTGACCATCATCCAGTAGATGTCTGACATACTTCATACATATTTGACCATCAACAATAGGATGTCTGACATACTTAACACTTAGTTGAGCATCATCCTATAGATTTCTGACATACTTCACCCATAGTTGACCATCATCCCTTGCATGTCTGTCTGCATAATTCACACATAGTTGACCATCATCCCTTAGATGTCTGTCTGACATACTAAACACATAGTTGACCTTCATCACTTTGATATCTCACATACTTCACACATAGTTGACCATCATCCTTTGAATTGCTAACTTACTTCACACATAGTTGACCACCATCCCATGGAACTTTGACATACTTCACACATAGTTGACCATCATATATTAGATCTATGACATACTTCACACATAGTTGACCATCAACACATAGATCTATGATATCCTTCACACATAGTTGACCATCATCCCTTAGATCTCAGACATACTTCACACATAGTTGAAAATCATACCATTGATGTCTGACATACTTCACACATTGTTGACAATCATCCCTTGTGTCTATAACATACTTCATACATAGTTAACCATTATTCCATGGATGTCTGACATACTTCACACATAGTTGACCATCATCCCAAGGATTCCTAACTTACTTAACCCATAGTTGACCATCATCCCGTGGATGTATGACATATTTCACACATAGTTGACCATCATCCCATGGATGTCTGGAATACCTCACACATAGTTTACCACATCCCAGGGATCTCTAACATACTTCGTACATAGTTTACCATCATTTCTTGGATCTCTGACTTACTTCACACATAGTTGACCATCATCCCATAGAAGTATTTCTGACATACTTTACACATAGTTGGCCATCATACGCTTTGTGTCTGTCTAACATAGTTCACACATAGTTGACCATAATTCCTTTGATATCTAACATACTTCACACATAGTTGACCACCATCCTATGGATGTTTGACATACTTAAATCATTGTTTACCATCATCCCTTGGATCTCTTGCATATTTCACACATAGTTTCTCATTATCCTTTGCATCTTTAACATACTTCATACATAGTTGACCATCAACTGTTGGATGTCTGACATACTTCACACATAGTTGACCATGATCCCTTGGATCTATTACATACTTCACACATGGTTGACCATTATCCCTTTGACCTCATACATACTTTACACATAGTAGACCCTTATCCCTTTAATCTCTGACATACTTCACACATAGTTGACCATCATCCAATGGATGCCTGGCATACTTCACGCATAGTGGACCATTAACTATAGGATGTCTAACATACTTCACACATAGTTGACCATCATCCCATGAATCTCTAACATACTTCACCCATAGTTGACCATCATCCCTTGGATGTTTGTCTGAAACAATTCACACATAGTTGACCATCATCCCTTTGATCTAAAACATAATTCACACATAGTTGACCATCATCCTTTGGATCTTTGACATACTTCACACATGGATGACCACTATCCCATGGAACTTTTACATACTTAACTCATAGTTGACCATCATATATTGTATCTATGACATACTCCACACATAGTTAACCATCAACCCATAGATCTCTGACATACTTCACACATAGTTGACCATCATCCCATGGATCTCTGACATACTTCACACATAGTTGACAATCATCCCTTGAATCTTTGACTTACTTCACACATAATTGACCATCATCGTGTGGATATTTGACATACTTCACACATAGTTGACCAACATCCCATTGATGTCTGACATACTTCACACATTGTTGACCATTATCCCATGAATGTCTGACATACTTCACACATAGTTGACCATCATCCCAAGGATGTCTAACTTACTTCACACATAGTTGACCAGCATCTCATGGATGTCTGACATACTTCACACATAATTTACTATCATCCCAGAGATCTCTAACATACTTTGCACAAGGTTGACCATCATCCCGTGGATCTCTAACTTACTTCATACATCGTTGACGATCATCCCATGGATGTTTTTCTGACATACATTACACATAGTTGGCCATCATACCTTTGTGTCTGTCTGACATAGTTCACACATAGTTGACCATCATTCCTTGGATATCTAATATAATTCACACATAGTTGACCATCATCCTATGGATGTTTTACATACTTCAAACATTGTTGACCATCATCCCTTGGATCTCTTGCATATTTCACACATAGTTTCCCATCATCCTTTGGATCTTTAACATAATTCGTACATAGTTGGCAATCAACTATTGGATGTCTGACATAGTTCACACATAGTTGACAATCATCCCTTGGATCCCTGACATACTTCACACATAGTTGACAATCATTTCTTGAATATTTGACTTACTTTATACATAATTGACCAACACTGTATGGATCTCAGACATACTTCACACATAGTTGACCATCATGCCATTGATGTCTGACATACTTCACACATTGTTGACCATCATCCCTTGGGTCTCTAACATACTTCATACATAGTTGACCATTATCTCACGGATGTCTGACATGCTTCACACATAGTTGACCATCATCCCAAGGATGTCTAACATACTTCACCCATAGTTGACCATCATCCCATGGATGTCTGACATACTTCACACATAGTTGACAATCATCTCATGGATGTTTGGCATACCTCACACATAGTTTACCACATCCCAGGGATCTCTAACATACTTCGCACATAGTTTACCATCATCACTTGGATATTGGACTTACTTCACACATAGTTGACCATCATCCCATGGATTTCTTTCTGACATACTTCACACATAGTTGGCCATCATCCCTTGGAATGTTGTCTAACATAGTTCACACATAGTTGACCATCATTCCTTGGATATCTAACATACTTCACACATGTTTTACCATCATCCTTTGGATATTTGACATACTTCACACATTGTTGATCATCATCCCTTGGAACTCTTCCATATTTCACACATAGTGTCCCATCATTCTTTGGATCTTTAACATACTTCATACATAGTTGACCATCAACTGTTGGATGTCTGACATACTTAACACAAAGTTGACCATCATCCCTTGGATCTCTAACATACTTCACACATAGTTGACCAAAATCCATGGATGTCTGACATACTTCACAAATAGTTAACCATCATCCTATGGATGTATGGCAAAATTCACACATAGTTAACCTTTACCCCTTTGATCTCTGACATACATCACACATAGTTGACCATCATCCCATAGATGTCTGACATAATTCACACATAATTGACCATCATCCCATGGATGTCTGACATACATCACAAATAGTTGACCATCATCCCTTGGATCTATGACATAATTCACACATAGTTGACCATCATCCCATAGATCTCTGACATACTTCAAACATAGTTGACCATCATCCCATGGATCTCTGACATACTTCGCTCATAGTTGACCATCATCCCTTGGATCTCTGACTTACTTCACACATAGTTGACCATCATCCCATGGATGTCTTTCTGACATACTTCACACATATTTGACCATCACCATTTGCATGTGTGTCTGAAATACTTGACACAAAGTTTTCCATCATTCCTTGGATATCTGACATACTTCACACATAATTGACCATCATCCCATAGATCTCTGACATACTTCACACATAGTTTACCATCATCCCTTGGATCTATGACATACTTTGCACTTAGTTGACCATCATCCATGGGATCTCTGACTTACTTCACACATAGTTGACCATTATCCCATGTATGTATTTCTGACATACTTCACACATAGTGAACCATCATACATTGGATGTTTGTCAGTCATACTTCACACATAGTTTACCATCATTCCTTGGATATATGACATACTTCACACATAGTTACCATCATCTTATGGATGTTTGACATACTTCGCACATAGTTGACCATCATCCCTTGGATCTCTTGCATACTTCACACATAGTTGACCATCATCCCTTGGATCTTTCACATACTTCACACATAGTTGACCATCAATTGTTTGATGTCGTACATACTTCACACATAGTTGACCATCATCCCTTGGATCTCTGACATACTTCACACATAGTATCCCGTCATCATTTAGATCTCTGACATACTTCACACATTGTAGACCAACCTCCTTAGAGTCTCTGATATACTTCACACATAGTTGACCATCATCCCATGGATGTATGACATAATTCACGCATAGTTGACAATAAACCATAGGATGTCAAACATACTTCACACATTGTTAACCATTATCCCATGAATGTCTGACATACTTCACACATAGTTGACCATCATCCCAAGGATGTCTGTTTGACATACTTCACACATAGTTGACCATCATCCCTTGGATGTCTGATATACTTCACATATTGTTGACCATCTTCCCTTGGATCTCTTACATACTTGACACATAGTTGACCATAATCCCATGAATTTATAACATACTTCACACATAGTTGACCATCATTCCATTGATGTATCATATACTTCACACACAGTTGACCATCATAGCATAGATCTCTGACATACTTCACACATATTTGAACATCGTCCCTTGGATCTCTGACATACTCCACACATAGTTGACAATACTCCTTTGGATCTCTGACTTACTTCACACATAATTGACCATCATCCCATGGATGTCTAACATACTTCACACATAGTTGACCATCATCTCATGGATGTCCGACATAGTTCACACATAGTTGACCATCATCCCTTTGATCTCTGAAATACCTCACACAAAGTTGACCATCATCCCATGGATGTCAGACATACTTAACACATAGTTGACCATCATCCCATGGATGTATGACATACTTCACACATAGTTGACCATTATCCCTAGGATCTCCCACATACTTTACACATAGTTGACCATCATCCAGTAGATGTCTGACATACTTCATACATATTTGACCATCAACAATAGGATGTCTGACATACTTAACACTTAGTTGAGCATCATCCTATAGATTTTTGACATTCTTCACCCATAGTTGACCATCATCCCTTGCATGTCTGTCTGCATAATTCACACATAGTTGACCATCATCCCTTAGATGTTTGTCTGACATACTAAACACATAGTTGACCTTCATCACTTTGATATCTGACATACTTCACACATAGTTGACCATCATCCTTTGAATCACTGACATACTTCATACATAGTTGACCACCATCCTGTGGAACTTTGACATACTTCACATATAGTTGACCATCATATATTAGATCTATGACATACTTCACACATAGTTGACCATCAACCCATATATCTCTGATATCCTTCACACATAGTTGACCATCATCCCTTAGATCTCAGACATACTTCACACATAGTTGACAATCATCCCAATGATGTCTGACATACTTCACACATTGTTGACAATCATCCCTTGGGTCTCTAACATACTTCATACATAGTTGACCATTATCCCATGGATGTCTGACATACTTCACCCATAGTTGAACATCATCCCAAGGATGTCTAACTTACTTAACCCATAGTTGACCATCATCCCATGGATGTCTGACATACTTCACACATAGTTGACCATCATCCCATGGATGTCTGGAATACCTCACCCATAGTTTACCACATGCAAGGATCTCTAACATACTTCGCACATAGTTTACCATCATTTCTTGGATCTCTGACTTACTTCACACATAGTTGAACATCTTCTCATAGATGTATTTCTGACATACTTTACACGTAGTTGGCCATCATATGCTTTGTGTCTGTCTAACATAGTTCACACATAGTTGACTATCATTCCTTTGATATCTAACATACTTCACACATAGTTGACCATAATCCTATGGATGTTTGACATACTTCAAACATTGTTGACCATCATCCCTTGGATCTCTTGCATATTTCACACATAGTTTCTCATTATCCTTTGCATATTTAACATACTTCATACATAGTTGACCATCAACTGTTGGATGTTTGACATACTTCACACATAGTTGACCATGATCCCTTGGATCTATGACATACTTCACACATAGTTAACCATCATCCCTTTTACCTCAGACATACTTTACACATAGTAGACCCTCATCCCTTTAATCTCTGACATACTTCACACATAGTTGACCATCATCCAATGGATGTCTGACATACTTCACGCATAGTGGACCATTAACTATAGGATGTCCAACATACTTCACACATAGTTGACCATCATCCCATGAATCTCTGACATTCTTCACCCATAGTTGACCATCATCCCTTGGATGTCTGTCTGACAAACTTCACACATAGTTGACCATCATCCCTTTGATCTCAAAATACTTCGCACATAGTTGACCATCATCCTTTGGATCTTTGACATACTTCACACATGGTTGACCACCATCCCATGGAACTTTGACATACTTCACACATAGTTGACCATCATATATTGGATCTATGACATACTCCACACATAGTTAACCATCAACCCATAGATCTCTAACATACTTCACACATAGTTTACCATCATCCCATGGATCTCTGACATACTTCACACATAGTTGATAATTATCCCTTGAATCTTTGACTTACTTCACACATAATTAACCATCATCATGTGGATCTTTGACATACATCAAACATAGTTGACCAACATCCCATTGATGTCTGACATACTTTACACATTGTTAACCATTATCCCATGAATGTCTGACATACTTCACACATAGTTGACCATCATCCCAAGGATGTCTAACTTACTTCATACATAGTTGACCATCATCCCTTGGATGTCTAATATACTTAACAAATTGTTGACCATCTTCCCTTGGATCTCTTACATACTTGACACATAGTTGACCATAATCCCATGAATTTATAACATACTTCACACATAGTTGACCATCATTCCATTGATGTATCATATACTTCACACACAGTTGACCATCATAGCATGGATCTCTGACATACTTCACACATATTTGAACATCGTCCCTTGGATCTCTGACATACTCCACACATAGTTGACAATACTCCTTTGGATCTCTGACTTACTTCACACATAATTGACCATCATCCCATGGATGTCTAACATACTTCACACATAAAAGACCATCATCTCATGGATGTCCGACATAGTTCACACAAAGTTGACCATCATCCCTTTGATCTCTGACATACTTCACACAAAGTTGACCATCATCCCATGGATGTCAGACATACTTCACACATAGTTGACCATCATCCCATGGATGTATGACATACTTCACACATAGTTGACCATTATCCTTAGGATCTCCCACATACTTTACACATAGTTGACCATCATCCAGTAGATGTCTGACATACTTCATACATATTTGACCATCAACAATAGGATGTCTGACATACTTAACACTTAGTTGAGGATCATCCTATAGATTTCTGACATACTTCACCCATAGTTGACCATCATCCCTTGCATGTTTGTCTGCATAATTCACACATAGTTGACCATCATACCTTAGATGTTTGTTTGACATACTAAACACATAGTTGACCTTCATCACTTTGATATCTAACATACTTAACACATAGTTGACCATCATCCTTTGAATCGCTGACATACTTCATACATAGTTGACCACCATCCTGTGGAACTTTGACATACTTCACATATAGTTGACCATCATATATTAGATCTATGAGATACTTCACACATAGTTGACTATCAACCCATAGATCTCTGATATCCTTCACACATAGTTGACCATCATCCCTTAGATCTCAGACATACTTCACACATAGTTGACAATCATCCCAATGATGTCTGACATACTTCACACAGTGTTGACAATCATCCCTTGGGTCTCTAACATACTTCATACATAGTTGACCATTATCACATGGATGTCTGACATACTTCACCGATAGTTAACCATCATCCCAAGGATGTCTAACTTACTTAACCCATAGTTGACCATCATCCCATGGATGTCTGACATACTTCACACATAGTTGACCATCATCCCATGGATGTCTGGAATACCTCACCCATAGTTTACCACATGCCAAGGATCTCTAACATACTTCGCACATAGTTTACCATCATTTCTTGGATCTCGGACTTACTTCACACATAGTTGAACATCATCCCATAGATGTATTTCTGACATACTTTACACGTAGTTGGCCATCATACGCTTTGTGTCTGTCTAACATAGTTCACACATAGTTGACTATCATTCCTTTGATATCTAACATACTTCACACATAGTTGACCATAATCCTATGGATGTTTGACATACTTCAAACATTGTTGACCATCATCCCTTGGATCTCTTGCATATTACACACATAGTTTATCATTATCCTTTGCATATTTAACATACTTCATACATAGTTGACCATCAACTGTTGGATGTTTGACATACTTCACACATAGTTGACCATGATCCCTTGGATCTATGACATACTTCACACATAGTTGACCATCATCCCTTTTACCTCAGACATACTTTACACATAGTAGACCGTCATCCCTTTAATCTCTGACATACTTCACACATAGTTGACCATCATCCAATGGATGTCTGACATACTTCACGCATAGTGGACCATTAACTATAGGATGTCTAACATACTTCACACATAGTTGACCATCATCCCATGAATCTCTGACATTCTTCACCCATAGTTGACCATCATCCCTTGGATGTCTGTCTGACAAACTTCACACATAGTTGACCATCATCCCTTTGATCTCAAAATACTTCGCACATAGTTGACCATCATCCTTTGGATCTTTGACATACTTCACACATGGTTGACCACCATCCCATGGAACTTTGACATACTTCACACATAGTTGACCATCACATATTGGATCTATGACATACTCCACACATAGTTAACCATCAACCCAAGGATCTCTGACATACTTCACACATAGTTTACCATCATCCCATGGATATCTTACATACTTCACACATAGTTGACAATCATCCCTTGAATCTTTGACTTACTTCACACATAATTGACCATCATCGCGTGGATCTTTGACATACTTCACACATAGTTGACCAACATCCCATTGATGTCTGACATACTTCATACATTGTTTACCATTATCCCATGAATGTCTGACATACTTCACACATAGTTGACAATCATCCCAAGGATGTCTAACTTACTTCACACATAGTTGACCAGCATCTCATGGATGTCTGACATACTTCACACATAGTTGACCATCGTCCCATGGATGTGTGGCATTCCTCACACATAATTTACTATCATACCAGGGATCTCTAACATACTTTACACATGGTTGACCATCATCCCGTGGATCTGTAACTTACTTCATACATAGTTAACCATCATCCCATGGATGTCTTTCTGACATACATTACACATAGTTGGCCATCATACCTTTTGTGTCTGTCTGACATAGTTCACACATAGTTGACCATCATTCCTTGGATATCTAATATACTTCAAACATAGTTGACCATCATCCTATGGATGTTTGACATACTACAAACATTGTTGACCATCATCCCTTGGATCTCTTGCATATTTCACACATAGTTTCCCATCATCCTTTGGATCTTTAACATAATTTGTACATAGTTGGCAATCAACTATTGGATGTCTGACATAGTTCACACATATTTGAACATCATCCCTTGGATCCCTGACATGCTTCACACATAGTTGACAATCATTTCTTGAATATTTTACTTACTTTAAACATAATTGACCAACACTGTATGGATCTCTGACATACTTTACACATAGTTGACCATCATGCCATTGATGTCTGACATACTTCACACATTGTTGACCATCATCCCTTGGGTCTCTAACATACTTCATACATATTTGACCATTATCTCATGGATGTCTGACATGCTTCACACATAGTTGACCATCATCCCAAGGATGTCTAACATACTTCACTCATAGTTGACCATCATCCCATGGATATCTGACATACTTCACACATAGTTGACCATCATCTTATGGATGTCTGTCATACCTCACACATAGTTTACCACATCCCAGAGATCTCTAACATACTTCGCACATAGTTTACCATCATCCCTTGGATATTTGACTTACTTCACACATAGTTGACCATCATCCCATGGATTTCTTTCTGACATACTTCACACATAGTTGGCTATCATCCCTTGGAATGTTGTCTAACATAGTTCACACATAGTTGACCATCATTCCTTGGATATCTAACGTACTTCACACATATTTGACCATCATCATTTGGATATTTTACATACTTCACACATTGTTGATCATCATCCCTTGGAACTCTTGCATATTTCACACATAGTGTCCCATCATTCTTTGGATCTTTAACATACTTCATACATAGTTGACCATCAAATGTTGGATGTCTGACATACTTAACAAAAAGTTGACCAACATCCCTTGGATCTTTGACATACTTCACACATAGTTGACCATCATCCCTTTGATCTCTGACAAACTTCACACATAGTAGACCCTCATCCCTTTATTCTATGACATACTTCACACATAGTTTACCATCATCCAATGGATGTCTAACATACTTTATGCATAGTTGACCATTAACTATAGAATGACTAACATACTTCACACATAGTTGACCATCATCCCATGAATCTCTGACATACTTCACCCATAGTTGACCATCATCCCTTGGATGCCAGTCTGACATACTTCACACATAGTTGATCATCAACCCTTGGATGTCTGACATACTTCACACTTAGTTGACCATCATTCCTTTGATCTCAAACATACTTCACACATAGTTGACCATCATCCCATGGATGTCTGACATACTTCACACATGTTTGACCATCATCTTATGGATGTATCACATACTTAACACACAGTTGACCATCATACCATGGATCTCTGACATACTTCACACATATTTTACCATTATCCCTTGTATCTTTGACATACTTCACACATAGTTGACAATACTCCCTTGGATCTCTGACTTACTTCACACATAATTGACCATCATCCAATTGATATCTGACATGCTTTACACATAGTTAACCATCATCTCATGGATGTATGACATACTTCACACATAGTTGACCATCATCCCTTTGATCATTGACATACTTCATACATAGTTGACCATCATCCCATGGATGTCTGACATACTTTACACATAGTTGACCATCATCACATGGATGTCTGACATACTTCACACATGATTAACCATTATCTCATGGATCACTCACATACTTCCTACATAGTTGAGCATCATCCTATAAAAGTCTGACATACTTCATACATATTTGACCATAAACCATAGGATGTCTAACATACTTAACACTTAGTTAACCATCATCCCATGGATTTCTGGCATGCTTCACTAATAGTTGACCATCATCCCTTGGATGTCTGTCTGATATACTTCACACATAGTTGAACATTATCCCTTGGATGTCTGTATGACATACTAAACACATAGTTGACCTTTATCGCTTGTATATTTGACATAATTCACACATAGTTGTCCATCATCCCATGGATGTCTGACATACTTCACACATAGTTGACCATCATCACATGGATGTCTAACATACTTCACACATAGTTGACCATTATCACATTAATCTCTCACATACTTCACACATAGTTGACCATCATCCTGTAGATGTCTGACATACTTCATACATATTTCACCATCAACCATAGGATGTCTGACATGCTTAACACTTTAATGACCATCATCCCATGGATTTCTGACAAACATAACCCATAGTTGACCATCATCCCTTGGAATTCTGTCTGACATACTTCACACATAGTTAACTATCATCCCTTGGATGCTTGCCTGACATACTAAACACATAGTTGACCTTTATCGCTTGGATATCTAACATTCTTCACACATAGTTGACCATCATCATATGGATGTCTGACATAATTTACACATAGTTGACCATCATTCCTTGGATATCTTACATACTTCACACATAGTGGACCGTCATCCCTAAGATCTTTAACATACTTCACACATAGTTGACCATCCTATGTTGGATGTCTGACATACCTCACACATAGTTTCCCATCATCCCTTGGATCTCTAACATATTTTATACATAGTTTACCATCATCCCTTGGATCTTTGACATAGTTAACACATAGTTGACGATCATCACGTGGATCTACGATATACGTCACACATAGTGGACCATCATCCCATAGATCTTTGACATACTTCACACATAGTTGACCATCATTCCTTGGATATTTGACATACTTCACACATAGTTGACAATCATCCCTTGGATTTATGACTTACTTCACACATAATTTACCATCTTCGTATGGATCTCTGAAATACTTCACACATAGTTGACCATCATCCTATTGATGTCTGGCATACTTCACACATTGTTGATCATCATCCCTTGTGTCTTTGACATACTTCCCACATAGTTGACCATTATCCTATGGATGTCTTACAAACATCACACATAGTTTACCATCATCCCATGGATGTCTAACATACTTCACCCATAGTTGACCATCATCCCATGGATGTCTGACAAACTTCACACATAGTTAACCATTATCTCATGGATCACTCGCATAGTTCACACATAGTTGACCATCTTCCTATAGAAGTCTGACATACTTCATACATATTTGACCATCAACCATAGGATGTCTAACATACTTAACACTTAGTTAACCATCATCCCATAGATTTCTGGCATGCTTCACCAATAGTTAACCATCATCCCTTGGATGTTTGTCTGACATACTTCACACATAGTTGAACATTATCCCTTGGATGTCTGTCTGACATACTAAACACATAGTTGACCTTCATCGCTTAGATATTTGACATACTTCACACATAGTTGACCATCATCCCATGGATGTCTGACATACTTCACACATAGTTGACCATTATCACATGGAAGTCTGACATACTTCACACATAGTTGACCATTATCCCATGGATCTCTCACATACTTCACACATAGTTGACCATCATCCTGTAGATGTCTGACATACTTCATACACATTTAACCATCAACCATGGGATGTCTGACATGCTTAACACTTTAATGACCATCATCCCATGAATTTCTGACAAACTTCACCCATAGTTGACCATCACCCCTTGGATTTCTGTCTGACATACTTCACACATAGTTGACCATCATCCCTTGGATGTTTGCCTGAAATACTAAACACATAGTTGACCTTCATCGCTTGGATATCTGACATTCTTCACACATAGTTGACCATCATCATATGGAATATCTGACATAATTTACACATAGTTGACCATCATTCCTTGGATATCTTACATACTTCACACATAGTGGACCGTCATCCCTATGATCTTTAACATACTTCACACATAGTTGACCATCCACTGTTGGATGTCTAACTTACCTCAAACATAGTTTCCCATCATCCCTTGGATCTCTAACATATTTTACACATAGTTGACCATCATCACATGGATCTTTGACATACTTAACACATAGTTGACCATCATCCCGTGGATCTATGATATACGTCACACATAGTGGACCATTATCCCATAGATCTCTGACATACTTCACACATAGTTGACCATCATTCCTTGGATCTCTGACATACTTCACACATAATTGACAATCATCCCTTGGATATCTGACTTACTTCACACATAATCGACCATCATCATATGGATCTCTGACATACTTCACACATAGTTGACCATCATCCCATTGATGTTTGACATACTTCATACATTGTTGATCATCATCCCTTGGGTCTTTGACATACTTCCAACATAGGTGACCATTATCCCACGGATGTCTTACAAACATCACACATAGTTGACCAGCATCCCATGGATGTCAAACATACTTCACCCATTATTGACCATCATCCCATGGATGTCTGACTTACTTCAACCATAGTTGACCATCATCCCATAAATGTTTGGCATAATTCACACATAGTTGACCATCACCTACGGGATCTCTGACATACTTCGCACATAGTTGACCATCATCCCTTGGATATCTCACTTACTTCACACATAGTTGACCATCGTCCCATGGATGTCTTTCTAACATACTTCACACATAGTTAACCATCATCCCTTGGATGTCTGTCTGACCATCAACCCATGGATCTCTTACATTATTCAAACATAATTGATAATCATCCCTTGGATATGTTACAAACTTCTCACATAGTTGACCATCATCTCATGTATCTCTAACATACTTCACACATAGTTGACCATCATCCCTTAGATCTTTAACATACTTCACACATAGTTGACCAGCATCCCATGTATGTCGGACATACTTCACACATAGTTGACCATCATCCCTTGGATATCTGACATATATCACACATAGTTGACCATCATCCTCTAGATGTCTGTAATACTTCACACATAGTTAACCATCATTTCTTGGATATCTAACATACTTCACACATAATTGACCATCATCCAATGGATGTTTGACATACTTCACACATAGTTGACCATCATCCCTTGGATCTCTTGCATACTTCACACATAGTTGACCAACATCCCTTGTATCTTTAACATAATTCACACATAGTTGACAATCAATTGTTGGATGTCTAACATACTTCACACATAGTTAACCATCATCCCTTGGATGTTTGACATACTTCACACATAGTTGACCATCATCCCATGGATCTCTGACATACTTCACATATAGTAGACCATCATCCCTTGAATCTCTTACATACTTCACACATAGTTGACCATCATCACATGGATGTCCGGCATACTTCACACATAGTTAACCATTATCCCACAATTCTATAACATACTTCACACACAGTTGACCATCATCCCATAGATGTTTTACATACTTCATACATAGTTGACCATTAACCATAGGATGTCTAACATACTTCATACATAGTTGACCATAATCCCATGGATATTTGACATACTTCACCCATAGTGGACTATCATCCCTTGGATGTCTGACTGACACTCTTCACACGTAGTTGACCACCATCTCTTGGATGTTTGTTTGACATACTATACAAATACTTGACCATCATCGCTTGGATATCTGACATACTTCATACATAGTAGACCATCATCTTATGGATGCGTGACATACTTTACACATATTTGACCATCATCCCTTGGTTCTCTAACATACTTCACACATAGTTGACCATCAACTCTTGGATGTCTGACATACTTCACACATAGTTGACCATCATCCCTTGGTTCTCTAACATACTTCACACATAGTTGACCATCAACTCTTGGATGTCTAACATACTTCACACATAGTTGACCATCATCCCTTAGATCTTTGATATATTTCACACATAGTTGATCATCATCCTATGGATCTCTGACATACTTGTATACCCCAATTTTTGCCCCTAAGATTCCTCTATCATATCATATCAACTCAATCACCAAAAGATCACACTAGGGTTTGGTTATTCTCCTTATCTTTAGCTTTGATCATGAAGAATAACCAAGCACGTTTACTTGTACTTTGTTATCATATATGTTTTGTATTGATTAGATTTTAGCTAATAAATGCAATTTTTGTTTGCCTTAATTTTTGATATTATAGGTGAGAGCACAACACATTTTATCAAGTTGACCTATAGGTTCATGAGTTTATTTTCGTGCCTTTTTCAACAAAGCTTCTTTGAGATTCAAGCCTCATCATTGAAGATGTTTTGAAGTAATATCATGAAAAATTCTATTATGATTCATCATGACTCAAGTTGTCAAAAATGATTCAAAGATGCAAGGGATGATTGAAGAGGTTTGACCTAGTTGGACAAGTTCTTGATTCATTGATCACAAGTGCATATATCCCTTAATTCTCAAGATTTGGAACTGGTTATGGTTTCTATGGCTTCTCATTATCATCCTCAATAACTTATATTTACATGAAAAAAGTATTTGTGCAAGAAAGTTGGTCAAAATTGAAAAGGGTTCCCAAGGCATTTTGTTGCTCTATGAGCTAGGGTTTTGAACTTCTAAAGGGTATATCTTGCTCATGTTTTGGTATTTTTGAGTGATTCCTAAATCATGCTTCTTTTCAAAGGGTTATTAACAAATCACTTCAAAATTTTCAAGGAAATTTTGTGTGGAAGATACCTAATGATGAAGAAAGATTACAAGTCCTCTAGATGAACCACCAAATCCCCTTATGTGATTTCAAAAGATCATAACTTGGTAGATGTTTATCACCTTGAGCCTATTATTTTTCCATAATGATCTTGAAGTTTTAAATTTTAACCCTTCTTTTAAGTTAAAAGTGTGAAAATGGATGGAAGATGCCCTAAGGATGCAAAAGATTACGGGTCATTTTATGAATTTTTGCCAATTTCAACAAATCATAACTCTTTCAATTTTTGGAGTTTTTAAATGGTTCAAGTCTCAAAATCCCATTCAAGAGATCTACTTCATGCCATCTTTTTTGGTCAAGATAAAATTTCTAGTGGAGGGCCATGTTTGAATGCAAGACATTATAGGTCATTTTTGAAGAAAAACTTAGAAATTTTCTAAGTATAGAAAGTCAACCTCTTTTTCTCAACTTTGACTCAACAATTTTCAGCTTAAGCATCCATTTAATTCCATTATTTGCACATTTTAAAGATTGTGATCTCATCTTTATAAAGCTTAAAGAATCATATCCTAAGACTCCTTGAGCTGAGAATGCCATTGATTTGAATTTGGTAACTTGGAACTGAAGTTTCATCAAAAGTCAGAATTTGAAATTCATGTTTTGGCTTCTAAACATCAAATTAGAACACATTTTTGGTCTAAGAATGTTTAACCAACTTTACAAAGTCGATTAGAGCCTTAAAATGCTAGGATTGGATGAGTTTTGATTCAAAACATATCACACCTTACTCGTGTATCAGGTTCACACGATTTCCCTCCAAACTTCATCATTTCACATGCTTGAGCATTCAATCAGCTTCCCTATAAATATAGGATCATACCTCATTCATTTTCTCAAGCTTAGAGAGCCAGAATCACCCTGCCAAATTCCCTCTTGAACCAAATTTTCTACAACTTCGAATTTTCTCTTAACAGCCTTTCTCAATCATTTTTCTTTGTCAATTCATCTTCCTTGAACCTCACTGAAGCTAACAAAAGAAGAACTAAGCTTTAATACTTCCTAAATCATGCTAGCCAAGTCCATTTTCAGTGCTCTGCAACTTAACTTCAATAGGTAGATTCATTCACCAATTCTCTCAAACTTCGATACTATTATGAAGCTCTCATCATCTTGTTTCTAGTCGTAACAATTGTTTTCAACTGGAATTACATTTTGACCATGAAATTTAATATCCCTTTTCAAAACTTTTCTTCCAAAATGACTGAGCTACAGCTTATATAAATTTTTCGTGAAGGTACAATTAGAATCGTCTTGAAGAGACGAAGCGAATGGTACGAGTCTCGTGTTCTAATTTTACAGTTTCTGGAACCTGTAAATCTCGTTGGCTGGAGGTTGAAGATGACCAATGTGTCATCTATCAACCAATGAAAGCGTGCCACGCTTATTTTTCAAAAATCTGATTTAATTAATGATCATATGTTTATTCCACTAAAGACCATGATATGCACAACATGTCTGATCCATTGGATTATCTTACTAACGTGTTTTGACTCTCATCCATTGGTCCACATTTTTTGACTTTATTTTTTTTATTTCTGATTTTTATATTTAAATTGTTTTAAACTTCAAAAAATCATAGAAATCTCACTTTTGATTAAAAAATTATTCAAAAACTCACAAATATTTTTCAAATATTCTCTTTCTGAATTTTATTTTTTCATAATTTTATTTTTAGATTTGGTATTTTTTATAATTCTTCTTTGTTTTGGTTTGTTTTTAATTACTTAAAAAATACTTTTGAACATTTTTAAATTCTTAAAAAATTCATTAACATCATTTCCATTATTTCTGACCTCTGAAATTTTTTTATAATTTTATTTTGACTTCTACTATTTTTGATCTTTTTTCCATTTATTTGAGAAATTTTAATTAGTTTAAAAATAGTTTCTGATTTTAAATAATTACCAAAAAAATTTATATAAATATTTGAGCACATTTATGATTTTTCTATGGTCTCATTTGATTTTTCTTGATTGATTTTAATATAATTGCTATTTTCCCTTCTTATTTTCATCTTAAAATCATTTTTAAAACCTTTTTCTTTATTTTAAATACAATATTATTTTTGTATATATATTTTGGCTGATCTTAGACTATGAAATTTTGATCATGAGCTTTATTAACATCATTGGATCCATGGTGTTGACTCTAACTCCATAAAAATGGATGAATAATTTTAATAATAGGTTGACTAAACTTTTTGTTTCAAATTTGGTTTGATTCTTACCCACCCCTCTTCATCTTATCCCCTTCTGTTGTACCCCAAAATTTTCCCTCCCATATTCTTAAAGATTTGCCAAGTCAAGCTTCAAAAGTTCCCCAAGGGTTGCACAGTGCAAAGGCCTCCTAAGCAGTCAAGATTAGGGTTTGTGTTCTGATCAAGAAAATGAAGTTTCCAAAGGTCCAATCAAGTCTCACATGCCTACAAATATGGTCAAGCATCCTCATATCAAGTTTCAAGACTTTCAGCACAAAATTGCACAGTCAAAAACCCTAATTGCACTACAGTCAACTGTAGGGTCAAAATGGTCATTTGACAGTCAAAAGTTCAAATTTTTGATCAACATATCATTTTGAAGCCACAAACATCATTTGATCAATACTTGATCATGATTCTCAAAATTTGGCTCAGAAATCATCAAGATGCAAAAGTTTCCTTATTTGGACAGCTGAAAAAGTCAACTGAAATTGACCAGGGTATAACTTTCACATGGATTATCAGAAAAATTCCATCCAAAGCTAATTTTGAAAAGAAAGACATTTCCTACAACTCATCTTCATACTTCAAGTCCAATAAATGCTCTCACAAAAAGTTATCAATTTCAACATTATAGGTCATTTTCAAAAGTCAACAAAAAGGGACTTTAAGTCAAAGGCCATAACTTGAGATTGGTAAATCAAAATGACATGGGACCAAAGTCATTGGTTAGAGGACTCAACGACCTTTCCAAAATGTCCAAGAACATGAGAAAAGCTTAAAAATTGAGTAAGTTATGCCTTGTGGAAGTTGGGAAATTTTTGGATATTTTGAAAAGTCAACATTGATTCAAATGACCTAAAATTGCTAATGGGCCCATTTTTCTTCCACAAATCACCATCCATGGCATGTGCACGAGCCCTTGGCCCAAAGGGAAGTTTTTATTCATTTTTTATTTATTTATTTGGATTTTTATTAATAATAATTCATTTAAATTAAAATAAATACATGAAAAATGCTAACCTAAGTTTTTCAATCTTTTTGTGCATGTTTTGTCCTCAAGATTTCGTGCATGACTCAATATAGAAAGATTTGGATTGAATTGATCTTAATTGATACAAAATTGCATGAAAAATATTTGAAAAATAAAGCTTGGAAATCAAATCTCAAAATCATGAATACAAGAGATTCTGATCAAATTTGTTAACCTAATTGATCCATTACATAAGCATAAACATAAACCTAATCATGCTAACCACAGAGCTGCGCAGAAAGGAATCAAAAGAACTTGGAATTTTTGCTTGAAAAAGAAAAACTGAAAACCTAATTCTAAAGGGATTCAAGCCAAGATTTCCTTTCCATTAGCTTGCTGAAGGTTCATAGGACATATTCCAATCATTCTCCAAGCCTCATACTCAAGAAAACGTAAGATCACCATGGAAATTGGTGAAGAAAAATCTTGAATCGGTTTCTAACATTCATGCATTCTCAACGTATTTTGTTGTTATGTTTATGTTTCTAATGATGTTTGCAAACTAATCATGTGCTTTAATTGAAGATTTACGCGTTATATGCCAAAGTACCATGTTCGTTTTCTAGGGTTTACAGGATTGGAAATTAGGGCTTTTGCAACAAGGAAAAATTGGCCCTCAAGACCACCACCATTCAACTCAGCGCATGTGGACGAAGATAATGGAACTATCGCGCCTAATTTATGAGTGCCCTAGTGCTAATCGTTATTTTCTGTAAAGATACTTTCTGCAACGGTGTAAAAACCGTTGCTTATGTTGTTTGTATTTCAGGAACATGAAGAAGATGATGTGTTGTCCGGCGCTGATTGGAAGGTTTAAATTTCGCGCGTTTTGAACCACTAACGCTTTTATTTCTTTTATAATATTTGTTGATTGTTTAATATTAAATGCGTATGAGTTGGTCCAGTGGCAAGCGTTGTTGTTGTTAATCCTCATGACCTGGGTTCGAGCCCCAGGTCTTCAATAATTTCAATGTTATTTTTCTATTAACCATCACATGCGGTTTCGCTTACTGAAGACCATGATACACCTCCTCATCAGGCCAGCCACGCGTACGTTTAAAGCAATCCAAGGGTGCAGATTGGAGGAACAACATAAGGTCCAGTCAACGCTGCAGCATACTACCTGGAAAGTCAAACGGACCAATGTCTTAATGGGCCTGGATTTCTAAAGAATACCTCCTAATTTGGGATCTGAACCCCCTTTGGTTTGCAATTCCTCCTATTCTCTTTATTTTTTCTATTTTTCTATTTTTCTTTTTAATTGTTGTTTTAGTAATTAATTTTATTATTTTCACAAAATATAAAATACCAATAAAAATCAGAAAAGAGAAAAATACAATAAATATTTTTGTTTTAATATTTTCCATGAATAAATTTGTATGTAATTAAATTTAGTTTTAAATTAGGTTGTAATTTTAATTCTTTTCATAATAAAAATCTAAAAAATGTAGAATTAGGTTTAATTAATGTTTTTATTCCTTTTTAATTTTTCTTTTTATAATAATATTATTTAGATATTTATTTTTACAATTAAATTGCATATAAAAAAAATTAGGGTTTAATTTAGGTTAAAAACTTCAATATTTTTTTTCTTAATAAATTAAAAACAATTAGAATTAGGGTTTTGCATCTTTCTTTTAATTTTAATTAATTCCCTTTTCATATTAAATCCTAAAATACTAAAAACACCAAAAAACAAATTCTTTCTTTCTTTTTAATTAATTAATTCCTTATTAATTTTAATTATGCAAAAGGTTCAACGCCCTCGTTTCAATTTAATAATTCTTAATTCGCATATTGTTTTATTCCGTTTAAATAATTATGTACCTCTCCCGAAGCCTTGTAAATAATTGCTCGCACTTTTAATTTCTTTATTTTTCTGTCAAATCGGGTCCTGGTTAATTTTGGCGATGTGGACCCGCGCCTTTTGTAATAGCTTTAGATCTTTACTTTCCCGCAATATTTTTAAACTGTTAAATCAAAGCATGAAAGAATGTATGGACAAAATAAAAACAAGCGTAGAACACCAATAACATGACAAGAAAAATGCAAATGAAAACGACACACAAATCGCACACACCACCCCTAGGGTACGCCTCACTGTTGCCTTGCCTCGAAAGGTGATCGTCGAGTAGAGGATGTCTTAGTAAGTCCTCATGATCCGGGAACCTGGCATGAGGGTAGCTTCTAAGGTGTCTTCCCATTGCTCTGGTGATCACCATGTCCCGAACCTCGAATTGACCCGAACACCTCCAACGGTGGTGCTACCTACCTCTCAATGGTGGGATGGCACTACTTTAAAGGACATCTACACAGACGAATTCCTTAGGGTAGGTAGACAACTCTAAGATACTTGCTCTAATTTCAAAAACAAATCAAAAATACTTTTCACACCGACACCTTTTCAAAAAGCTTTCGAAAGCAATTTTTCAAACACTCTTGAGGACCGATACAAGAGTCGAACTGGAATCTTCAAAGAAACTTTTTTAAAACCCACATTGAAAAGCAAACAAACCATTTTGAAAACACAATGAGCAAGTATCTAAGAGCCCATGGATAACCATGGATAGAAAGGGTGCTAACACCTTCCCTTTCTATAATCTACCTCCCGAACCGAGAGCAATCTCTTTAAGGAATTTTTCTGTGCTTTTGTCCTTTCCATTTGGAGAAAATAAAAGACGGTGGAGACTCTTGCTTCCGCGACATTTCGCGAACCAGCGTTAAACAGTCAGTTCCAGATCCACCGATCACAGAACTGGCGACTCTGCTGGGGACTAAAACTTAAAGTGAGGTGTACCTTAGGATTAAAATCACTGTGTTTTCAATTGTCTTCTTTGCTTGCTTTATTATTGTGGGTTGCTTGGGAGTTCTATAGATCCTAACCCGGATCTGGGGATACCTTCTTAGAAAGTAGCAACAAGGCTGTGAGGGAACTGTGCGGGGTATACCGACATGGTTGAAATAGTCTGCTACGTTGATGTGGCACTTTGGTGTGTACCGGTAACCCTTGAGTTCAGTCAAGGAGAGTACGGGGCCTCCGCGTGGTGTCATGAAGCATCAACAGACCTTAGGAACCTTAATTGAACTATCTTGGCCTCTTTAGGGTAGTGAGATAACTGACTTTGGTGCAGTCCGAGGTTGGTTGATACTCGATACTACACTCAATTGAGGGTTGCTTTCCTGGAATATTTCGGTCGCCAGTTCAGTGGCTAAATCGAAACGATGAACAATGAAAGCAACCCCGTGATATTGGGAACCTTAGAACCCGGTTACTTCTGATAGGACAGGTTGAGCCCACCAACTTCAAGAGGGTAATACCCCAAACTCCATGCTGGCCTAAACTTTAAGGGCTCTTTTGTGTGACTTGTGTGCCTTCGTACTTGCCTACTTGCGTGCTTGTTAACTGACATATGAATTACTTGCAGGTTTTGTTTTAGTCCTTAACTGGGACCCATGACAGGGCTTACTAAGTTTCTTGCAGGTTTTGTTTATAGTCCTTAATTGGGACTCATAACAGGGTTTACTAAGTTTCTTGCAGGTTTTGTTTACAGTCCTTAATTGGGACTCATAACAGGGTTTACCTACATTACCCTATACATAGCATAACATCATACCATTACATACATCCCGCATAAGGACTAATCCGTTTCAAGGATCTCAAGGGCTTGTGATGCAGGTCATGATGAATCAAACATCTAGCAAGGGGCAAAGAGGATTTATTTTCCTCTAGCCAAAGTTGTCAGGGGCTATGACCCACTTGATATGGTGAGCTTTGACTCTTGAAGAAGGTTCCCCTAACCAAAGTTGTTTGGAAATCAAAACCAGACATGATAACTTAAGTCAGAGGCTATGACCCACTAGATATGGTGAGCCTTTGACCCATTGGAAGAAAGACTCTCGACAAATATGAAGTTCTTTCAATCAAGCTACCGGATCTAGATGCTAACAAATTTTCTTGTTTACCCCGCGAGATCTTTGAAAACATTGCATGCATATCATACACATCATCGCATAGCAGGTATCCTTGTTGCAGGTCACTTACCCTTCTCGCTGTTTATTTCAGCAATGGCCTTCCAACCAGATAACCAGGACCTTCTTGCTCCAGAGACTCAGTTTGGGGAAATCCTCTTGAATCTATCCAAGGGGCAGGAGGAGCTAAAGACACTTCTCATGGGGACTTTTGTCAGGAACAGTGCTGAGGATGAAAGGCTGAAACACCTGCAAGCTGAGGTGGATGCATTGAAAGTCCAGATGCTGGGGCAGAGGAATGCCATTCAAGGTCTAGCTCAAAGACAAGATGAGCTCCGGTTTCTCGTCAACCAACTGCTTCAGAATAACCAACTGGGGCAAACGTCTAAGGGTAAAAAGCCAGTCATCGTTCGACCATCTTTAAGACAAAGAGGAAAGGAGAAAGCTCCTCATATGGCTCCAGTATCACCAATTCAGTATCAACCTCACCAGCTTCAGCCAGACAAGCCCAAAAGGCAATTCACCAAGCTCAACGTGTCGCTGCTGCAAGCCTTACAACAACTGCTGAGGTTGAACTTGGTAACTCTAAAGGATCCTCCTAAGAATCCCAATAGGACACCTTCAAGGTATGACCCCAACGCTCACTGCGCTTATCATTCTGACAGCCCGGGGCATGCTACAGAGGATTGTTGGACTTTGAAGAATAAAATCCAGGACCTGATTGAGGAAGGAGCTGTGGAATTCACCCAAGAGGGCCAGGCTGAGTGCTTCTACCATCCCTACAGGATCCACTGTGTGAAGTAACAAGCCCTGAGACTAGAAAATTTTTGTTCATTCGAATGTTCAAGATTGCAATTTTCTTTTGTTCAAACATTTATTCATGTTAAACATTGTTATCACATTAATGCATCGCTTATGTCTATTTTGAAGCAATATATTCGTATTCACTAGACGCAAATTATTTTCATATTTTTTCTGATGATCAACTCTTAAATAATAATTCTAAGCCTCTTGAGGGAGGATGACGAAAACGATACCACGATCTTTACAGTATGCTTTTGAACAGACCCCGCTGATGAGGTACATGCATTGTTTCAATTCCTAAACACTGGAGTTATAAGGAAGATAATCCCTCGTCAACCCATCTGAGCCAAAGAAGTAGGAGTTTTTCTTTTCGAAATTTAAAACCCTTAATCATAACCTGGGGCAGGGTAGTCTCTCAGTTGATCCAGGCACATAACGAATGGCACCAAAGAGATCCTTACGAAAAAAAAGACAGTGATGGTTCAGAATAATCAAAAGGACAGGCAGTCATTATCAAAAAAAGTCATAAACGAAAAGCCCAAGAAGTCAAAACCTATAAAAAGGGACTTATGAAACTGGGGCATCCCGCTGACTGTAATTCCAAAAAAGGAAACAGTTCAGGCAAAAAAAATAGGGATAACGAAATCAAAAAGAAAGAGGTCCTACAAACCCTCAACCAAAAAGGAAATGACTACCTAATCAAAATATACTGTCAATATCCGAACCATCGCTGGTATATCAAAGCAAAGACTCAACCAAGATCTAATGCACGATCAACTAAGTTTAGGTTCGAAGAACATCACGAAGAGCGGGTGGGTACAAATAATTTGAGCCTCTATCCTTTGTTTCTTGAACCGTGAACCCGGCCACGTTATAACCCTCAAAAGTCCTAGCTGAAGCATGGGTTAGTTCGAAAGTATACTGTTACGAAAGGTATCCTGACTCCTGAAGGCCTACGGTAAATACGGAGTTAACATCACGTTTTACAAACATTCATTTGTTTTATGAAAAAAAAAAGAATGCATTTTCAAAATCTTCAAGACAGACATAAGCTTTGAATTTTTAACATAACCTTGTTTGCATATGACTTTTTGTTTGAACAGCATAGAAGCTCGCACGACGAATATCGGATGAACAAAAGCACTCCCAAACGAGGGGCATGACATGACCATGGTCCATCATCTGGGGCAGTCCAATCAAGATTCGGAGAATCTCTCAAAGGCCAAAAAGCCTGGGGCAAATCTCCGCCTGAGTCACTTGGGGCACTCCAGCGACGAATCCTGCCTAATCAAACATCTTCTGGTGGCATGACAAAACACTTCTAACAGGCAACTCCCTACTTTTCTGAGAATGGACATAGTCGAAAAGATACTACGCATAATCAAAGACCCGCTAGGTTGACATACCTAGGCAAAAATAAGGGCTTCCCGGCGAACCAAAAGGGTTCGGGCAAAATGAAGGGATGAAATGGAAAAATCTGTACACCCGGCAAGTCGAAAACCTAAAAAGGCGGCTTGGGAAAAAATGGGTATCCCGATGGACTGAAAACCCGAAAGGGCGGTCCAGGCAAAAGTTAGGGATCAAAGCGTACGACTATGTCCTGTCATCTTGTCACCTGCCTACCTGAAGAAGGTTTGACTCTCAACAATTATCAGCGCCTCACAGGTCTTCCTCTCATACCTCAGAGACAGGGGCAATAAAGAGTTGTCCAAGCGATCTAATTATTCTGCCCTCCAAGGTATCAAGGTAGGTTCATGCCGAAGAAAATAACCAGGCATCTTAATTCTCCAGAGAGTAATTCAGCAGTCAGTGCATTCTTCTCCAAGCAGAGTTATCAAATCTCAAGGAAGTTGAGTATCCTCCAGTAAATATCAACCTTCCCCAGCAGCATATATATTCTTAACAAGCATCCCCGACAGTCTTGGTCTAAAGATTGTTCCCCGGCGGAATATCAAATATTCAAAGGAATCACTTCCCCCGCAATTCAAAACTTCCCAGAAGAGTCCAATCTAGTTCCCCAGGAAAATTGGAATTCATCTCCCCAAGCAGTAAGCTTATCCCCAGTAAATTCTGGAAGCTTATCCTTCGCAGAGCACGAACGCGTCTCCCGGCTTTATTCAAAGAGTTATTTCCTTAACAGGATATAACTGGGTTATCCTCAGCCAAAAGCCACGGAAAGAGCGTCCTCGACGAAGTCTTCTTACCCCAGCGAAGTCCATCAACACTTCCAACAACAAGGGTATCCCTAGCAAATTATTATCAACACTCAGCAAGGCATCCCTCTTCCCACAGAGTATTGCTTCCCAGCATGGTCGCTAGAGTATCTTTTCCCCCCGTAAAATCTTCCATTTGCCCAGTTTATTCCGCAACGGAGTCATCTTCTCCTACCGATATTCTTGCAGTTATCATCCCCAGCGGAAGCAAAATCTATTCTTCAACATCAGCCCAGGATATGACTTCCCGGCACCCGTCAAGGATTTACTTTCCTAGACGAAAACATACATTCATAAAACATCACATACATCATTATAGCATGCATAGACGCATTATATCGTACAAATCTCATTTATGTTGAGAACATCATTGCTTGATCCATATCATGCATTGCATATGACTGACCTTTACCTTTCAGGAAAGATGCAGTTGAAATTCTCAATCATATTTCAAGACCTAGACCGGTTCAGTTAATCGACTCCAAAGATTTCTTATCCAGTCCCAGGCCTTCTCTAGTCCAGCTAAAACGACTCCTAACAAATTTTTCTGATAAAGACTCAGTAGAAGTTATCCCAGGTTATAATTTCCTATTGGTTCTCTCTCCGACGGTGTATGAGATTTCCATTGTAGGTTTTTTCTTTCAGATTATAATTTCCGATGGTTCCCTCTCCGACGGTGAGTGAGGTGATAATTCCTTTTCAGATGGTTCCCTCTCCGACGGTGAGTGAGGTGATAATTCCTTTTCAGATGGTTCCCTCTCCGACGGTGAGTGAGGTGATAATTCCTTTTCCTATGGTTCCCTCTCCGACGGTGAGTGAGGTGATAATTCCTTTTCAGATGGTTCCCTCTCCGACGGTGAGTGAGGTGATAATTCCTTTTCCTATGGTTCCTTCTTCGACGGTGAGTGAGGTGATAATTCCTTTTCAGATGGTTCCCTCTCCGACGGTGAGTGAGGTGATAATTCCTTTTCCTATGGTTCCCTCTTCGACGGTGAGTGAGGTGATAATTCCTTTTCATATGGTTCCCTCTCCGATGGTGAGTGAGGTGATAATTCCTTTTCAGATAGTTCCCTCTCCGACGGTGAGTGAGGTGATAATTCCTTTTCCTATGGTTCCCTCTCCGACGGTGAGTGAGGTGATAATTCCTTTTCAGATGGTTCCCTCTCCGACGGTGAGTGAGGTGATAATTCCTTTTTAGATGGTTCCCTCTCCGACGGTGTGTGAGGTGATAATTCCTTTTCAGATTATAATTTCCTATGGTTCCCTCTCCGACGGTGAGTGAGGTGATAATTCCCTTTCAGATTATAATTGCCTATGGTTCTCTCCCCGATGGTGCGTGAGATGTAATTCCCTTTCAGATTATAATTGCCTATGGTTCTCTTCCCGATCCTGCGAAGATGGTAATTCCCACCAAGATTTTCTCAGCGAGCGTTGTTGAAGTTAAAGTCACCCAAGGTTCTCCTACCGTTCATACTAAGGTAGTAACCATCCCTGGTTCATTCATCATCTTGTGAAGCTCCAGACTCAGCTCGCGTAACCAGTCAGGACATATCTATGCCAAACATCTGAAATCAACTCCTGCAACGTGTCAGGTACTCATGTTTCTTTTGCAGGTATGCAGGTTCTCGCTAAGGAATCTCTTATACGATCAACATCCAGATGGCATCTATAAGCCCATCATCCCATCCAGCAACCTCTAAATGGCATCTATAAGCCCATTCCACCATCACTGCTACTATGTGAGCGCAAATTTCTAGGCACTCTAGTGTTCAATCATCTTCCACCCTCGGATTACGAAAGGCACATCAGCCAATCTGCACCCTCAGGTCTAAGAAGATTGAACAGGGGCAACTGGTGTACCCCAAAATTTTCCCTCCCATATTCTTAAAGATTTGCCAAGTCAAGCTTCAAAAGTTCCCCAAGGGTTGCACAGTGCAAAGGCCTCCTAAGCAGTCAAGATTAGGGTTTGTGTTCTGATCAAGAAAATGAAGTTTCCAAAGGTCCAATCAAGTCTCACATGCCTACAAATATGGTCAAGCATCCTCATATCAAGTTTCAAGACTTTCAGCACAAAATTGCACAGTCAAAAACCCTAATTGCACTACAGTCAACTATAGGGGCAAAATGGTCATTTGACAGTCAAAAGTTCAAATTTTTGATCAACATATCATTTTGAAGCCACAAACATCATTTGATCAATACTTGATCATGATTCTCAAAATTTGGCTCAGAAATCATCAAGATGCAAAAGTTTCCTTATTTGGACAGCTGAAAAAGTCAACTAAAATTGACCAGGGCATAAATTTCACATGGATTATCAGAAAAATTCCATCCAAATCTCATTTTGAATAGAAATACATTTCCTACAACTCATCTTCATACTTCAAGTCCAAGAAATGCTCTCACAAAAAGTTATCAATTTCAACATTATAGGTCATTTTCAAAAGTCAACAAAAAGGGACTTTAAGTCAAAGGCCATAACTTGAGATTGGTAAATCAAAATGACATGGGACCAAAGGCATTGGTTATAGGACTCAAAGACCTTTCCAAAATGTCCAAGAACATGAGAAAAGCTTAAAAATTGAGCAAGTTATGCCTTGTGGAAGTTGGGAAATTTTTGGATATTTTGAAAAGTCAACATTGATTCAAATGACCTAAAATTGCTAATGGGCCCATTTTTCTTCCACAAATCACCATCCATGGCATGTGCACGAGCCCTTGGCCCAAAGGGAAGTTTTTATTCATTTTTTATTTATTTATTTGGATTTTTATTAATAATAATTCATTTAAATTAAAATAAATACCTGAAAAATGCTAACCTAAGTTTTTCAATCTTTTTGTGCATGTTTTGTCCTCAAGATTTCGTGCATGACTCAATATAGAAAGATTTGGATTGAATTGATCTTAATTGATACAAAATTGCATGAAAAATATTTGAAAAATAAAGCTTGGAAATCAAATCTCAAAATCATGAATACAAGAGATTCTGATCAAATTTGTTAACCTAATTGATCCATTACATAAGCATAAACATAAACCTAATCATGCTAACCACAGAGCTGCGCAGAAAGGCATCAAAAGAACTTGGAATTTTTGCTTGAAAAAGAAAAACTGAAAACCTAATTCTAAAGGGATTCAAGCCAAGATTTCCTTTCCATTAGCTTGCTGAAGGTTCATAGAACATATTCCAATCATTCTCCAAGCCTCATACTCAAGAAAACGTAAGATCACCATGGAAATTGGTGAAGAAAAATCTTGAATCGGTTTCTAACATTCATGCATTCTCAACGTATTTTGTTGTTATGTTTATGTTTCTAATGATGTTTGCAAACTAATCATGTGCTTTAATTGAAGATTTACGCGTTATATGCCAAAGTACCATGTTCGTTTTCTAGGGTTTACAGGATTGGAAATTAGGGCTTTTGCAACAAGGAAAAATTGGCCCTCAAGACCACCACCATTCAACTCAGCGCATGTGGACGAAGATAATGGAACTATCGCGCCTAACTTATGAGTGCCCTAGTGCTAATCGTTATTTTCTGTAAAGATACTTTCTGCAACGGTGTAAAAACCGTTGCTTATGTTGTTTGTATTTCAGGAACATGAAGAAGATGATGTGTTGTCCGGCGCTGATTGGAAGGTTTAAATTTCGCGCGTTTTGAACCACTAACGCTTTTATTTCTTTTATAATATTTGTTGATTGTTTAATATTAAATGCGTATGAGTTGGTCCAGTGGCAAGCGTTGTTGTTGTTAATCCTCATGACCTGGGTTCGAGCCCCAGGTCTTCAATAATTTCAATGTTATTTTTCTATTAACCATCACATGCGGTTTCGCTTACTGAAGACCATGATACACCTCCTCATCAGGCCAGCCACGCGTACGTTTAAAGCAATCCAAGGGTGCAGATTGGAGGAACAACATAAGGTCCAGTCAACGCTGCAGCATACTACCTGGAAAGTCAAACGGACCAATGTCTTAATGGGCCTGGATTTCTAAAGAATACCTCCTAATTTGGGATCTGAACCCCCTTTGGTTTGCAATTCCTCCTATTCTCTTTATTTTTTCTATTTTTCTATTTTTCTTTTTAATTGTTGTTTTAGTAATTAATTTTATTATTTTCACAAAATATAAAATACCAATAAAAATCAGAAAAGAGAAAAATACAATAAATATTTTTGTTTTAATATTTTCCATGAATAAATTTGTATTTAATTAAATTTAGTTTTAAATTAGGTTGTAATTTTAATTCTTTTCATAATAAAAATCTAAAAAATGTAGAATTAGGTTTAATTAATGTTTTTATTCCTTTTTAATTTTTCTTTTTATAATAATATTATTTAGATATTTATTTTTACAATTAAATTGCATATAAAAAAAATTAGGGTTTAATTTAGGTTAAAAACTTCAATATTTTTTTTCTTAATAAATTAAAAACAATTAGAATTAGGGTTTTGCATCTTTCTTTTAATTTTAATTAATTCCCTTTTCATATTAAATCCTAAAATACTAAAAACACCAAAAAACAAATTCTTTCTTTCTTTTTAATTAATTAATTCCTTATTAATTTTAATTATGCAAAAGGGTTCAACGCCCTCGTTTCAATTTAATAATTCTTAATTCGCATATTGTTTTATTCCGTTTAAATAATTATGTACCTCTCCCGAAGCCTTGTAAATAATTGCTCGCACTTTTAATTTCTTTATTTTTCTGTCAAATCGGGTCCTGGTTAATTTTGGCGATGTGGACCCGCGCCTTTTGTAATAGCTTTAGATCTTTACTTTCCCGCAATATTTTTAAACTGTTAAATCAAAGCATGAAAGAATGTATGGACAAAATAAAAACAAGCGTAGAACACCAATAACATGACAAGAAAAATGCAAATGAAAACGACACACAAATCGCACACACCACCCCTAGGGTACGCCTCACTGTTGCCTTGCCTCGAAAGGTGATCGTCGAGTAGAGGATGTCTTAGTAAGTCCTCATGATCCGGGAACCTGGCATGAGGGTAGCTTCTAAGGTGTCTTCCCATTGCTCTGGTGATCACCATGTCCCGAACCTCGAATTGACCCGAACACCTCCAACGGTGGTGTTACCTACCTCTCAATGGTGGGATGGCACTACTTTAAAGGACATCTACACAGATGAATTCCTTAGGGTAGGTAGACAACTCTAAGATACTTGCTCTAATTTCAAAAACAAATCAAAAATACTTTTCACACCGACACCTTTTCAAAAAGCTTTCGAAAGCAATTTTTCAAACACTCTTGAGGACCGATACAAGAGTCGAACTGGAATCTTCAAAGAAACTTTTTTAAAACCCACATTGAAAAGCAAATAAACCATTTTGAAAACACAATGAGCAAGTATCTAAGAGCCCATGGATAACCATGGATAGAAAGGGTGCTAACACCTTCCCTTTCTATAATCTACCTCCCGAACCGAGAGCAATCTCTTTAAGGAATTTTTCTGTGCTTTTGTCCTTTCCATTTGGAGAAAATAAAAGACGGTGGCGACTCTTGCTTCCGCGACATTTCGCGAACCAGCGTTAAACAGTCAGTTCCAGATCCACCGATCACACCTTCTTATTGTACTAAATATTATTGGAGAATGATTTACATATCCATTCTCAAAAACATATAGTACATAAATTACTATTGACCAGCCTCAAAATAGGTGCGACTTCTATATAAGTCCACTTACGATTGCTTAACATAGCGCTAAATTTTGTCCAGATTCGAGAAATGATCATTCGTGGCCCAATCTCATGTTTACAAGCCCAAGTATGTTAATTTTAATTCTTTGATCTAATAACTTTGAGATTCGTTGTTAGGAGGCTTTGGTCTTATCAATCCTCTAATGAATCTTCATAAACTTTGGTCAAAGTGAATCACTTAAACATCATTGATCATTTAATGTTGCCTTGAGAATTTTTAAATGGATGATATACTTGAGAAAAAGTAAATGAAACTTGTTATTGAGAGGCTTTGGTTCTATCAATCCTCTAATGAGTTTCAAATGCAAGTTTCAAGACGGTCATTCAACTAAACTCTAATTTTTAACAATTAACTTTATTTTGTGTTTTTACTTTATGCTTTTACTTTAAGCACATTTATTTTAGCATTTACATTTCATGCTATTTTTTATATTTGCTCATTTCAGCATTTATTTTCATGTCATTTTTATTTTACTCACTTGAGATTTTCATTTCTTTTTGAAGACACCTAACAATCAACTTGAACCCTAAAAAACTTTAATGCTACTTGGACTACTTGGTTACTATCCTTTGCATTATGGAGTGATGGACTTCTTGGACTTAAGGTTAGAAATCTTTACCTATCTTTGAGACCTTGTGACCACAACTGTTATTTTTTCTAGAGTTCTTGGGGTTTACCGCAAGACATTGGGTTGTTTATTTGCTTTGTGTGCAAGTTATTGTGATCACATGCTTTGTCTGTGATCTAGAATTAATCTATATACAGCTGTTACTCTGCCCAATTTTTGTGAAGACTTAATACAAATAAAGTTTGGTTTCCTCAAAAGGTTCATTATCTTTTTTTTTTGGATTCAAATCCAAAGTATGGTAAAGTCTACATTAACTCATTGTGTCAAATGTTGGCTTCTTGTTGTTTAGATGGTTCTTCTCCCTAGCTTTTACATTGTGCTTTAGGATGGTCCCTTCATCTCATCCTATCTTCTTTAATTTCAAAAATATTCTCCCTCCTTTTGAAAACTCTTCTTGTTTTAAAACTTGAACCACTTTCATAATAAACTTGGACTTAGGTCCATGTATTTTAAAAATATTTTATTAATCAAACTTTAAATAACTTAATAATACCTTGACATTTTTTTGGTGAGAAGATTAAAAGTCAATCAATCTCATTCAAACCATTTTGCCACTTTGGCTTTTTACCTTAAAACCTTTCTCCAAAGATTAGACTCTTGTTAATCCTTGTAGTGATGCGGGCTACTATACTTCTACGTTATGTAGTGAAGAGAGATATTTTTTACTTGGGTGTTGAGTGAGGCTTTGTTTATTTTAAATCCAAGTTATATCCTCCACTTTGAGATGACGTAAATTCTCCTTTCTCATAATTGGGGGTAGTAAGTATGTTTTCAACTTGGATAAGACGATGATGTCTCGTCTCTTAAAATTAACCAACACACATGTGTTTTTAAAATTTTTTAAAGGTGAACTACGTGTACCCTGATCCCCTATTGCACGGAAGGTGGTACGTAGGCACAAAAGGTTCGCAACCGCGACTGGTGCAAAAATCATAAAAAAATACTTCTTTTCTCATCGCCACCATCTATTTCTATACAACATTTATAGCTAAAATACACATATTTTCAAAGAGGTTCCTACGGAGTACCATGGATGTTTAGGGTGCTAATACCTTCCCTTTGCATAACCAACCCCCGAACATTGATTATCTCCCCCTCTTTTTGGGTTATTCTCTCTTTTCCCATTCCTTTGGAAACAATAAAGCGCGGTGGCAATTTTTATTTTGATCTGTGTGAGTCAAGTCAATCCAATGGCTTAGTCTCAACATTTCTATGGCTACAGAAAAAATGGAGACTTCACTAGAGAGAGATTGATCTTTTGCTGGTCCATCCCTAAGTGGGTTGAGCCTATATTTGTTTATTTATGTATGTGTTATTATCTGTTGTATATTATGTGGTATATATGTTTGTCTGGATTTTCCAGATTTTTAGGGTGCTAGGTGATTTCTCATAAGTCCTATACCCAGACTTGGGAAAACTTAAGGTAGGACGGACGGTATAGTCATGTTAACTTTGAGGGATTAATCCCAAAAAAGGAGACATGATATCACCCACTAATTGGAGGCCCCTTTGATTGTAGTGTTGTTTACCGAGTAATCAGGAAGACGTGTTACTTTCGACCTGGAAGCCTGCTGAAACTGAGAACTGTAGAACCTTTAACCCATCTTGGCTTTTTAGGTGTAGTGGGAAGCTATGACGGAGTAATCCGGAAATAGTTGTCACGCGATACTATGCTCGGACAAGTTTTTCTTGAGAATATTGCTAATTATCGAGTCAATTGGGACGTTGTTCATATCCGAAGGAAGGATGTAGACTCTGGGAACCTCTAGAACCTTGTTCGGCAGGTAATAACTATTAAACCATACCTTATAGGTAGTACCTTCGACCTCATGCTCGTGGCGTTGAACCTATGAACCCTATGTTTGTGATCTTGTGTGTGATTGTTGCATCACGCATTCATGCACCCATGAGCATCTTCTAAAAATGTTTTGTTTATAGGGACTTAAAGTCTGACTCTTCGTAAATATCTCAGGTACTTTTGACCATAGATTCTGGAAAAAGAAAGACATGGAAGTACAGTTTCAAAAATCCCAAGATAGATGAGTTGATGAGTCTGATTCCCGAGATCGAGAGTTCCACAGATTTTCCGAGGAAGTATGGGTCCATCATTTCTCTTATGAAGCTCAGGATGAAGGAGGGTATTCTCTCGACTTTGGTCGACTTTGGAAGAGTATCCATATCTGCTGGGTTTACCTATTACCAATCGTATTCCTTTTATTGTTTTGGAGGGGGAGCCAAAATCTCATGAGATTGCTGCTTTGGTCCATTTGGGGAAGTATGAGGTTGAAGCCCACATGACTACCAGAGGAGGGAATAAAGGATTACCCGCTAAGTTCTTGTTGGAGAAAGCTCTCTATTTAGCTAGGATGAAGAGTACGGCTGCTTTTGAGGCCATCTTTGCTCTACTTGCTTATGGATTGCTCTTATTTCCCAATGTCGATAAATTTGTGGATATCAATGCCATCAAAATATTTATGATTGGGAACTAAGTCCCTACATTATTGGGTGATGCTTATTACTCTATTCATCTTCGGGATTCTTATCATGGAGGGATGATCATTTGATGCACATTTTTGTTGTATCAGTGGTTTATTTCCCACTTGCCTAGATCTAATGCTTTCGGGGATATCAGGAAGGAACCTCATTGGGATCCAAAGATTACGACCCTCACTCATTTAGCTATTATTTGGTATCATCAGGCTTACCATGATGTAGAGATTGTCGATAGTTGTGGTAGTTTACCCAATGTACCTCTTCTTGGTACAAAGGGAGGAATTAATTACAACCACATTCTTGCACGACGATAGCTTGGATATCTGATGAGGGATAAGCCAAATAGTATTCATTTGAGTGGTTTCTTCCTTAAATAGGGAGAAGTTCATAAGGAAGCTAAGGAGCTGATTGCAAAGGCTTGGCGTCATATTCACGGGAAGAGTAGAAAGGACTTGGAACCTAGGAGGGTTGTTTCTTTGGAGCCTTATCTTCAGTGGGTACAAGAGAGAGCCATCCAGTTGAAGATGTCGTATTCCTGTGAAGTACCCATGCTTGATATGTTTATGAAGACCACTCTTACCATATTGGATGATGTTGTACCCCAAAATTTTCCCTCCCATTTTCTTCAAGATTTGCTAAGAACAAGCTTCAAAATCTCCCAAGGGTTGCACAGTCCAATGGCCTCCTAACAGTAAAAAATTAGGGTTTTGGTTCTGGCAAAGAAGTTGAAGTTTCCAAGGGTCCAATCAAGTCCCACATGCCTACATACATTGTCAAGCTTCCATATGCTAAGTTTCAAGACTCACAGCACAAGATTGCACAGTCAAAAAACATTAATTGCTCAACACTCAACTGCAGGGGCAAAATGGTCATTTGACAATCAAAAGTCAAAAATTTTGGTCAACATCTTATTTTGAAGCCACAAACATCATTTGATCAATTCTTGATCATGATTCTCAAAGCATGGCTCGAAAAGTCTCAAGATGCAAAAGTTTCTATTTTTGGACAAGTGAAAAAGTCAACTGCAAATTGACCAAGGCATAACTTCCACATGGTTTATCAGAAAAATTCCATCCAAAGCTCATTTTGAAGAGAATGACATTTCCTACAACTCATCTTCACACTTCAAGTCCAAGAAATGCTCTCACAAAAAGTTATCAATCTCAACATTATAGGTCATTTTCAAAAGTCAACAAAAAGGCACTTTAAGTCAAAGACCATAACTTGAGATTGGTAAATCCAAATTACATGGGACCAAAGAAATTGGTTAGAGGACTTCAAGACCTTTCCAAAATGTCCAAGAACATGATCAAAGCTTAAAAATTGAGCAAGATATGCCTTGTGGAAGTTGGAAAATTTTGGGAATTTTGAAAAAGTCAACTTTGCTTCAAATGCCTCAAAATTGCTAATGGGCCTCAATTTCTTCCAAGAATCATCACCCAAAAGCTATGCACGACCCATTAACCCAAAGGGAAGTTATTTTCTTATTTTTAATTAATTAATTGAGTTTTTAATCCTATTAATTCATTTAATTAAAATTAAATATGAGAAAAATACTAAAATAAAGGTTTTGAATCTTTTTGTGCAGAGATTCCACTCATAATGAATCAAATATTTCGTGCATACTCAAAAAGGCAAGATTTCTCATGATTGGCAATAGTTTCATGGCAAAGAGATTTGGAAAAGGATGCTTGAAAATCAAATATTGAATCATTGAATACATGGATTTTTGGGCCAGCTTTTCTAACCTAAATCATTCACATACATAAGCATAACATAACCCTAATGCCAAGGACGAAAAAGCTGCACTGAAACAAAGAAACAAAACTTGCATTTTTGACCAAAAGTTTGAAAACTGTTTTCATAGATACAAGGTGATTCAAGGCCTCAAAACTATTCCACAAGCTTGCCAAGACTACCAGGAAGCTTTTGCAATCGAAACCAGCCTTCCATACTCAAAGAGTGGGTATAACCGAGTCACCCTGTTCATACAATTTTGCATATTCGTATTTACATTTTCATGCCATATTAATGTATTCTAATGATTGATTTACACTAAGATGATTGTTCTGAAGCTAATGGCATGCTTTGATTGAACTAATATTGCCTGTATCAAAAATCACCATTAACGATTGCTAGGGTTGCAGAAGCTTTGAATTGGGGCTTTCCTCATCTGGAAAAATCAGGCCATGAAACTTGTACCACTGAATTCAGAAGCTCCAAACAAATTGAACAACCACCTCGCGCCCTTTTTATATTCCCTCATGTGCTAATCGCTATTTTTGAATATTACAGTTAGTGGGGGTTTAAAACCCCCTCTATTTGATTTCGTTTATAGGCAAAGAGATGAAGACGACGCATATGTGTCATAACGTTACTGGGTAGTTCAAATCCTGGCGCGCGTTTTGTTAAAGTCCCACTAATACTTGCTTTCTCTCTCTTAATGATCATTGTCCATTAGATGTACAAAGTGACGCGCCAGTTCAGTTGGTGGATATGTTGGCATGCATGTACTGGGACCTGGGTTCGATTCCCAGGTCCCCCATATTTCCCTATATTTTTTCTTGTAACTTGTTCAGGTACACTCTCCCTCCAGTGGTCCACCATGTACGCGTATGCTTGAGCTTGCCACATGTCCAACAACTCCAATCCAAGGGCCAGGATGGGAAGTCCACCATGGACACCAGTCAACTGCTTCCCACTCAATCAGAGAAGTCAAACAGGGCTTGTTCCATTGGGCCAAAATTCTCACAAAAACACCTCAAAAGGGGCCAGATACCCCCATGGTTTGTCTAATTTCCAACTTTCATTTATTTTTTCTTCTATTCTTTTATTTATTCTTTTTAATTAATTGTTTTCCTTTAATTCACCAAATAATTTTTATAATAAAAAAAAAGTCAGAAATCATAAAAATAAAAATATGTTTATTCAATATTTCAAATCATTAATATTTTTGTAAATAAATTTAATAATCAAATTAGTAAATTAGGTTTCATTTTAATGTCTTTTTTTCCTTAAATAACTAAAAAATATAAAAAATAGGTTTTTAGTACATTTTTATCCTCTTTTTAATAAATAACCTTTTTTCCTTATTATTATTAGTAATTATTAATTAATTTTGTAAATAAACTTGTAATTAAATAATTAGGGTTAAATTAGGTTAAACTTAAACAATTTTTTAATAATTAAAAACAAACTTAGAAATAGGCTTTTATTTTAATTTCTAATTTTAATTAATCTTCTCTATTTCATTAAATACAAAAAACATAAAAAATAATTTCCTTTTCTCATTTAATAATTAATCAATTTTCAATTTCAATTTAATTTCTTTAAAGGGTCCAACGCCCTCGCATACTCGATTCTAAATTCTTTTCGCGCATTTATTTTTATTTCTTTTGTGAATATAATGTATTTGCCCCAAAGCCTTGTAATAGATAATTAGGACATTTACTTTCCGCACTTTTATTCAAAATCGGGTCTTTGTTAATTTGGCGATGTATAGACCCGCGCCTTGTAATAGCGTAGGACTTTTATTTTCTGCATTTTAATTCCCGCACCCTTTAAACTGCTAATCACATGAAAGAATGTATGCCCAAATAAAATCAAAGCGTAGATCACCAAAAGCATGTACAAGATAAATAATAACTGAAAATGACACACGATTCACACACCACTCTTAGGGTACGCCTCACTGTTGCCTTGCCCCTCGAAACGTGGTCGTCGAGTAGAGGACGTTTTAGTAAGTCCTCATGTCCATGAACATGGCATGGGGGTAGCTTCTAAGGTGTCCTACTGTTGCTCTGGTGACCACACTGTCCCTAATCCTCGAATTGACTCGAACACCTCCAACGGTGGTGCTACCTACCCCTCAATGGTGGGATGGCACTACCTCAAGGACATTTACACAGGCTAATTCCTTAGGGTAGGTAGATGACTCGTAGATACTTGCTCTAATTTAAAACAAATCAAAAACTTCTTTTCACACCTACACTTTTCAAAAAGCTTTCAAAAAACAACTTTTCAAACACTCTTGAGGACTGATACAAGAGTCGAACTGAAATTTAAAACGAAACTTTTTCAAACCCACTCACTCTGAAAAGCAAACAAACATTTTGAAAACACAATGAGCAAGTATCTAAGAGCCCATGGATAACCATGGATAGAAAGGGTGCTAACACCTTCCCTTTCTATAAATCTACCTCCCGAACCGAGAACTAATCTCAAAAAGGAATTTTTCTGTGCTTTTGTCCTTTCCATATTAGAGAAAATAAAAGACGATGGCGACTCTTGCTTCCGCGACATTTCGTGAACCAGCGTTAAACAGTCAGTTCCAGATCCACCGATCACAGAACTGGCGACTCTGCTGGGGACATCTTATAAAGTGAGGTGTACCTTAGGATAGCTCAGACTTATGTTTTCAATTGTTGTGTTTGTTTTCTTTATTATTGTGGGTTGCATCGGAGTTACATAGATCCTAACCCAGATCTGGGGATACCCTGTTAGGTAGCATAAGCTGTGAGGGACCTGTCCGGCGTAGACCGACACGGGTGAAGCAGTGGCTACGTTGGTGCGGCGCCTTGGTCTGTACCGATATCCCTTGTGTTGCAACGAGGAGAATATGGGTCTTCTGAGGATTCATTAAGCACCAACCGACCTTAGAACCTTAAATGACCCAACTTGGCCAATAGAACAGTAGCAGTATGCTACGCCCATTGAGGCTAAACTCACGTGATGGTTCTGGCCGCAAGAAAAGATTGCGATGTTGGAGTTATGACCGATTGAGGGTAGTCAGTGATATTGGGATCCTCTAGAACCCGGTTACTTCTGATAGGACAGGTATGAACCAAAAAACTGAAAGAGGGTAATACCTAGACCTCATGCTGGCCTAAACTCTAAGGGCTTGTCTTGTGTGACTTGTGTGACTTGTGTGCCTTACATGTGTGCTTTTGTAAATATTTGTGGTGTGTTTTATCATAGCATCATGCCATCATAACATTGCATGCATCCTGCATAAGGACTGACCATTTCAAAGACAAGAGGGTTTCACCTTTGCTCTGTTTTGTAGGACATCATGATGCCTATGCGAAGGAATACTATCCGGTTCAACTTTGTTCACCCACCTGAGTTGCTTGAAGAGTTGGTTAGCAGGATTCCAAATACTACTTCCTTCATCCAGAGGCATGGTTCTCTTCTCAGTTTAGTCACGGCAAAGTGGGACCAACAGTTGATGAGTGTCCTGACCCAGTTCTATGACCCTCTGTACCAGTGCTTCACCTTTCAAGACTTCCAGCTGGTCCCTACCCTGGAAGAGTTCTCTGATTTGCTAGTATCCCTATCTTGGATCAGACTCCCTTCACTGGTTGGGAAAAGACCCTTAGGCTTGAGGAGGTTGTTGCAGCTCTTCCCTTGACACACCAAGAAGTAATGGACAACTGGGTGACTAGAAGCGGAGTTAAGGGTTTCTTGGCCAAGTTTCTCATTGGTAAAGCTAACAGTTTCTGGAATGACCTGGACTTTAGGGCATATGAAGACATCTTGGCTCTCTTAATCTATGGGCTAGTCTTGTTTCCTAATCCTGACAACTTCATCAATGTCACTGCCATAAGGATCTTCATGTCTCAGAATCCTGTGCCCACTCTCTTGGGTGACATCCTGCAACAACTTTATGCTCGTACGGCCCGAAGACGAGGAACCCTGTGGTGTTGTATCCCTTTGTTAGTGAGGTGGTTTATTTCGCACCTCCCTAAGTTCGTGCTGAAGAACCAAGAACCAAGAAGGAAGAGGTTGGGCTCATAGGTTAATGTCTCTCACTGATAAGGACATCATTTGGACTCTCAGAGGTTTAAATGAGGTAGCTGTTATTGATCGATGCGGAGAATATCTTAATGTTCCTTTGATCGGTACCCAAGGAGGAATCTCTTATAATCCATGTCTAGCTCTCCGTCAGTTTGGAAGGGCCAGAAGAGCAGGGCCTCAGGAGATGTTGGTGCCTCATATCAGTTTTGAGTTTCAGGTGGATAGTGACGAGCTGCGTCGTAGGTTCATCAAGGCTTGGGACAGAGTTTATAAAGCTGACCCACAAGAGTTGGGACCAAAGACTTCTCTACCTATGGAAGCCTACTACAAATGGGTTCGCATCCGTGCTCAGAAGTTAGGTATGCCATACGAAGCTGTCAGACCCGTCATTCTTGAGTATCCTGATAAAGATGGAGTTCCCCCAAATGTTCTCCCTCCTCAGATACCTACTGATTATGAGACATTAAAGAGGTCTTGGTCACAACTGCGAGAAGAACGGGATTCTTACCGGGAAAAGTACAACGAACAGGAATTAAAGATCCAGAAGCTGACAAAGCAGTTGGAGAATGAGCGAGCTCTGAATGACTACATCCGTACTAAGAAGAGGAGACCCTGGGATCAATGATGAGCTTTGGATGTTCTTTTACAATTTTATTTCCCTTTTCAGTATTTCCATTTCTATGTAACGCCTAAAGGAAACCTGTTGAACAATTTAAATTTCAAAGATGAATCTAATAAAGCGTGTTCCTTTTTTGTTTACAAAGTTGATTCCCGATTGTCTTTGAAAACATAAATCATACGCATTCCATTCATCATGTGCATAGCAGGTACTCTTCTTTTCAGGTTGCTTACTGTTCTTCGCTGTTTATTTCAGCATCATGAACCCTGAATCATCAACCGAGCAGTCTATCAAGGCCCTTCAGGCGCAGAATGCACAATTTCAGGAACTGATCATGGGTTTGGCCCAAGGATAGGCAGAATTGAAGGCCTTGCTGGTTCAGAAGAAGAAGAAGAAGAGAACTGTTCTTTTTAACTCTGGCCGGAGATTTGGCAACACTCTGCAGAATGAGGAGGCTGGTTCTTCTGTAGGTAAAGACAGTCCCCAGGGGGGAAGAGCTCCAAGTCCGGTGGTCTCTGACAATGAGACTGATTTTAATGAGGAACAGTATCCTCCGGCTGAAGACAGATACAAGCAGTTGGAAGACTGGCTGAACGCCATGGAAATTCAACAAGTGCTTGGGCTGGATTTCGGAGAGTTGGGTTTATCTACTGGTGTGATCATCCCTCACAAGTTTAAAGCACCATCTTTCACCAAGTATGACGGGGCGTATTTCCCTAAGCTACACCTCCGATCTTATGTGCGGAAGATTCAGCCGTACACAGTGGACAAGAATTTGTGGATCCACTTCTTCCAGGAGAGTCTTTCAGGGACTCATCTCGAATGGTTCTATCAGCTGGATGGAGCCAAGGTTCGTAACTGGGAGGAGTTGGCTACTGCTTTTTACAAGCAGTATCAATATAATGCCGACCTTGCTCCTACACGTACCCAACTCCAGGGTATGTCGCTAGGATCAGGCGAAGGTTTTAAAGAGTATGCGCAGAAGTGGAGGGATCTGGCTGGCAGGGTGCAGCCTCCGTTAACAGACCGTGAGCTGGTAGATATGTTCTTGGGGACCCTATCCGGGCCGTTTTTCAATCATCTTATTGGCAATTCATCGACAGGGTTCACTGACCTTATTCTGATTGGGGAAAGGATAGAGGCTGGCATGAAGTCCGGTAAAATTCAGAAAGGTGCGTCTTCAAGTTCTGAGAAGAAACCCTTTAGGAAGGAGGCCAGTGCTGTGTATGGGCCTAGAAGGCAAGATAAACCGGAGCGCCGCCAATCTGTCAACGCGGTGATGATTGCTAAACCTGCTGCCGCTCCTCGGCAAACCAATCAACAAAGGGCTGAAAGACCCAGAAGAGAATTTACCCAGCTGAGTATGACCTTATCACAAATCTTGCCTCAGTTGCTATCCACCAACTTAGTGACTGTCAGAGAGGCTCCAAAGGTTGTGAACACTGCCTTTCCCAAGTATAATCTGAATGCTCGCTGTGCTTATCACTCCGATAGCCCGGGGCATTCTACTGATGACTGTTGGGCCCTGAGGAATAAGGTGCAAGACCTTATTGATGCGAAGGAGATACAATTTGAGGCGCCTGAGAGGCCAAATGTTGTGACTGCTCCTATGCCCCAGCATGGAGTAAATGCCGTGGATGAAGATTTGTATGCCGTTTTTGTGAATGATGTAGCTACCCCTCTGATGACTGTTAAGAGGAACCTACTGCTGGCTGGTTTATTTCCGGGTTGCAGCAAGGGTTGCCTTTTATGTGCTGTTACCCCTACTGGTTGTCCGTTGCTGAAGTTAGGCATCCAAAGCCTGATGGATAGCAAGGAGATTCTGTTTAAGAAGACCGCTGTTCCTTTTGTTCCTGTGGAAGAAGTATCTGTCGTTACAATTTTCAACAACCCAATCAAGGCTCCCCCGAGGAAGCCAGTTAAAATCATGACTGTCGCACCCATTGTTATTACTGTTCCGGGGCCTCTCCCCTATGAATCTGATAAGGCTGTCCCATGGCACTATGGGGCAGATGTATATGTGCATGGTATAAAGCAAGAATTCAACACTGGCACCAGCATCAGCAATATCACTGGTCCAGCCAAAGTTACCCGCAGTGGCAGGCTCTTCTCGCCTGACATTGCGCCACCAGCTATTCGAAGACCTCTCATTATAACACCTGCAAGTACGCCTGTTCCCATTTCTGATCAAATTGCTTCCCCCGCTGCCGAGTCATCTAATACTCGGGGCAAAGGGATTGAAGATGAGCCTGCCCGGATGGAGGCACCAAAGTCTGTGAATGTTGAAGCCTCCCAGCAAGAGATGGAGGAAATTCTTAAAATAATCAAGAAGAGTGATTTTAATGTTGTTGAATAGCTGGGGCATACCCCCTCCAATATCTCTATGCTCTCCTTGCTGCTGTGCTCAGAGGCCCATGCTAAGGCCCTAATTTCATTTCTAAAGATGGCCCATGTGCCACAAGAGACCTCTACAGACCAGTTTACTGATTGCGTAGCCAATTTGACAGCTGACAATGGTTTGGGTTTCTCGGATGCTGACCTTACTTCCAAGGGAAATAACCACAATGATGCCCTGCATGTCTCTATAGAATGCAGGGGCACTACTCTCGCGCACGTGTTGGTGGACACCGGTTCTTCCCTGAATGTGTTGCCCAAAAAGGCCTTAGACCGGTTGGATTGTGAGGGCCTGGAGCTGAAACCTAGCAACATCATTGTCAGAGCCTTTGACGGTTCTAAGAGGATGGTTCATGGAGAGGTAGACATTCTTATTCGTGTGGGTTCTCAAGTATTCGACTCAACGTTCTACGTGATGGATATTCGTCCATCTTATTCCTGTTTGCTGGGTCGACCTTGGATTCACAAAGCTGGGGCAGTGACCTCCACTCTACACCAGAAGCTCAAGTACCCCGTCAAAGGGAAGATTGTTACTGTGCAGGGAGAGGAGGAATATATGGTGAGCCATTTGAATTCCTTCCGGTATATTGAGATGGACGGGGAGTTTATTGAAACCCCCTTTCAGCATTTTGAAGAGGTACCTCCAATATTGGCAGCGGCAGAAGCAGTAACTGAAGAGAGCTCTCCTTTGAAGATGGCCTCCTTAAAGGACGCCCGGGCTGTAATCGAGAAAGGTGAATGTGCTAACTGGGGAAGGCTCCCTGATTTTACACCAAAGACTGACAAGTTTGGACTGGGTTTTACTGCAGTGGCTCAGAGGAACGTGCGCAAAGCTAGGACCGGAAGACCTCTTGTGCTCATTACCAATCCAGGAGTGAATGCTATTGGGGATGAAGACGAAGTGGAAGAATCGGAGTTCGATAGCTGGATCTACCCAACGACTGACGGTGGACTGACCAATTGGACTGCTAAAGATCATAAACCTGTTACTTTCGTTACGCAGTAATGAATTCCTTTGTTTTTGTTATTTGTAATAAACAATGAATTGAAACTCTATGGCCCTGTGTCTTACCCGGGCCACTGTGGCTTCATTTGTGAGGGCATATTAATTATCATTTCATATATCATGAATAAAGACCTTGGACGTTTTTTCACATTTCAAATCTTGTGCTCCCTTTCTTTCTTTCCTTTCTTTATATTGCAAAACAGCTGTATTTACACACACTCACCTACACAGGTTTCAATCCACTCTGGATCTCACTGGTAACGACTCTGCTACTGCCAATTATGACTTCGAAAATTCGATTAACTTAGCCGAAGACGAAGTTGAAGATGATTGCGAAGTGCCTGGCGAGCTTGCAAGACTGTTACTCCAGGAAGAGAGGGCAACTCAACCACATGAAGAGCTGGTGGAAACAATAAATCTGGGTACTGAGACGGACATAAAGGAGGTTAATATTGGTGCCAATCTGGAGCTTAGCGTGAAACAACGGTTGACTCGGATGTTACATGATTATGTGGAGATCTTTGCCTGGTCCTACGAAGACATGCCTGGGTTGGATACCGACATTGTGGTCCATCACTTGCCTACCAAGGAAGACTGCCCTCCGGTTAAGCAAAAGGTCCGCCGTATGCGTCCAGAGATGTCTGAGAAGATCAAAGCTGAGGTTATGAAACAGTTTGATGCCGGTTTTCTTGCAGTGACTTCTTACCCTCAGTGGGTTGCTAATGTGGTGCCGGTACTGAAGAAAGATGGTAAAGTCAGAATGTGTGTTGACTACATGGATCTGAATAGGGCCAGCCCCAAGGATGACTTCCCTCTACCTCACATTGATGTTCTGGTTGACAATACTGCTCAGCACAAGGTGTTCTCTTTCATGGATGGCTTTTCAGGTTATAATCAGATCAAGATGGCTCCTGAAGATATGGAAAAGACTACCTTTGTTACTCAGTGGGGCACCTTCTGCTACAAGGTCATGCCATTCGGGTTGAAAAATGCTAGGGCAACCTACCAACGTGCCATGGTTGCTTTATTTCATGACATGATCCATCATGAGATAGAAGTGTATGTCGATGATATGATTGCAAGGTCCCAAACTGAGGAGGAACACCTTGATCATCTGCAGAAACTATTTGACCGTCTGAAGTTATACAAGCTGAGGTTGAACCCGAACAAGTGCACCTTCGGGGTTAGATCTGGAAAGTTGCTAGGCTTCGTTGTAAGTGACAAGGGTATTCAAGTGGACCCTGCCAAGGTTAAAGCCATTCAAGAGATGACAGTTCCTAAGACAAAGAAAGAAGTCAGAGGCTTTCTAGGACGCCTGAATTACATTGCTCGATTCATCTCGCACCTAACTGCTACCTGTGAACCAATCTTCAAGCTGCTGAAGAAAGATCAGGTAGTACATTGGAACGATGAATGTCAGGCCGCTTTTGACAGAATCAAAGAGTATCTCCAAGAACCACCCATTCTTATGCCACCGGTTGAAGGGAGACCTCTGATACTATACCTGACAGTACTTGACAACTCAATGGGATGTGTGCTGGGGCAGCATGACGAGTCTGGCCGAAAAGAGCATGCCATTTATTACCTTAGCAAAAAGTTTACCGACTGTGAGACCCGATACTCACTGCTCGAGAAAACTTGCTGCGCTTTGGTATGGGCTGCTCGCCGGCTGAGATAGTATATGCTGACTCACACTACCTTGTTGATTTCAAAGATGGATCCTATAAAGTACATATTTGAAAAGCCTACTCTGTCTGGGAGAATAGCAAGATGGCAAATGATCTTGACAGAATAAGACATCCAATACACAACTCAGAAAGCTATCAAGGGAAGTGTATTGACAGACCACTTGGCACACCAGGCAGTAGACGACTATCAGTCAATGAACTTCGAGTTTCCAGACAAGAGCATCATGATTGTGACTGATTGTGAAGTACCTGGACCGGATGAAGGACCTGAGGAAGGATCCCGATGGTCTATGCATTTTGACGGAGCCTCCAACGCTTTGGGTAACGGTATCGGCGTTGTGATCATATCCCCTCAAGGCACTCATACTCCACTCACGGCCCGGCTATGTTTCAACTGCACCAACAACATGGCGGAGTATGAGGCGTGTATCATGGGTCTTCAAGCTGCGATCGACTTAAGGATCAAGTTTCTGAGTGTCTTCGGAGATTCCGCTCTCGTGATCAATCAGATCAAAGGCGAGTGGGATACGAAACATCCGAATCTTATTCCTTACAAGGAATGTGTGTTGACCTTGATCCCCCATTTCACAGAGATAACTATTGAACACTTCCCAAGAGAGGAGAATCAGTTGGCGGACGCGTTAGCTACGATGTCTTCCATGTTCAAAGTCAAATGGGACAATGAGGCTCCCCGGGTTATTATCTGGAAACTGGATGAACCGGCATACTGTTGTGATCTTGAGGCTGAGGTAGTGACTGAAAAACCTTGGTACCATGAGGTAAAGAGATATTTGGAAGCTCAAGAGTACCCTGAAGGCGCATCTGTCAACGATAAGAAGTTTCTGAGAAGGTTCGTAGCGAAGTTCTTCCTTAGCAACGACATTCTATACAAGCGAAACCATGATTCGACCTTGCTGCGTTGTGTGGATAAGACTGAAGTAGAAAGGATCATGGCGGAGCTACACGAAGGTACTTTCGGAATGCATTCCAGTGGACACACTATGGCAAAGAAGATCCTTCGGGAAGGGTATTTCTGGTCCACAATGGAAGCTGATTGCTACCAACATTCTCGGACATGTCATAAATGCCAGATTTATGCAGATAAGGTGCATGTTCCTCCAGCTCCTCTAAATGTTCTGACTGCACCTTGGCCTTTTGCAATGTGGGGCATAGATATGATCGGCGAGATTAAACCTACAGCGTCTAACGGGCATCGCTTCATCCTGGTAGCAATTGATTACTTTATGAAGTGGGTTGAAGCCGCTTCCTATGCCACAGTAACCAAGAATGTCGTGGCACGGTTCATTCGACACAACCTGATCTGTCGATACGGCGTCCCAGAAAGGATCATTACAGACAACGGTACCAATCTTAATAACAAAATGATCACTGAGCTCTGCGAGCAGTTTAAGATACAGCACCACAACTCTTCTCCTTACCGGCCGAAGATGAATGGGGCTGTAGAAGTGGCCAATAAGAATATCAAGAAAATTGTGCAGAAGATGACAGTGACCTATAAAGATTGGCACGAGATGTTACCATTCGCTCTACATGGGTACCGTACCTCAGCAAGGACGTCAACCGGGGCAACTCCTTTTTCCTTGGTCTACGGCATGGAGGCAGTCTTACCGATCGAAGTGCAAATACCCTCTCTCCGGATAATGAAGGATGCAGACCTGAGTGAAGATGATTGGATCCAGACATGACTTGATCAGTTAAATCTAATTGACGAAAAGAGACTCACTGCTATTTGTCATGGTCAGACGTACCAAAAACGGATGATCAGGGCATTTAACAAGAAAGTCAGACCACAAGAGTATCAAGTTGGGGATCTGGTAATCAAGCGTATCATCCTTCCTCAGAGTGATCCAAGGGGCAAATGGACCCCTACATACGAAGGGCCATTTGTGGTTAAACATGTGTTCTCAGGAGGATCCATGATCCTAACCACCATGGATGGTGACGACCTTCCTCACCCTGCCAATGCAGACATAGTAAAAAGATACTACGCATGATAAAGGACCCACTAGGTTGACATACCTAGGAAAAAATTAGGGCTTCCCAGCGAACCAAAAGGGTTCGGGCAAAATGAAGGGATGAAATAAAAAAATCTGTACACCCGGCAAGTCGAAAACCTGAAAAGGCGGCTTGGGCAAAAATGGGTATCCCGGTGGACCGAAAACCCGAAAGGGCGGTCCAGGAAAAAGTTAGGGATGAAGCGTAATACTATGTCTCATCGGATCACCTCGCATCCAGAATCCGGTATCAATATCAAGTTCAAACGGCATCGATCAATCAGCTTCATCTTCAGCTAGGTCATTAAGTGATGAGACGCTCGAAGATATAAAGGCGATAGCAGAGTTGGAACCCAGTGGGATCATTCTTTTCACATAGCTGTTTTGTTTTTCTTTTTGGACAAACTTGTATAAACTCTTTTATTCGGCGGCGTTCTCTTACTAGGACGTCAGCCTCTTGTACATAAACGCCTATTTACAGGCAAATTCAAAAATCAATATAAATACTCTTTTCAGACAAATTGCCAATTGTTTTTCCTTTTTCTGTTTTGTTTTGCGAAGAACGTCCAAGGTTCAATTTGTGATATATGCATTTGACACTAATTGCTAACTCATAAATATTTGCATACGAAACAAAGGATTAATTACAGGTAACATTAGAAACAGGGGCAATAATGAGTTGTCTAAGCGATCTAATTGCTCTATCCACCAAGGTATCAAGGTAGGTTCAGTTGAAGAACATAACCAGTATACCTTAATTCCCCAGAGAGTGAGCCAGCAAGTCAATGCACTCTCCCCAAGCAAAGTTATACAATCAGCCTTAAGGAAGTTGGGTATCCCCCGCAGATCTCAACATTCCCCAGCACAATATACGAATATTCTTAACAAGCATCCCCGGCAGTCTTGGTCTAAGACTGTTCCCCGGCGGTATACCAGACATTCAGTGGAATCTCTTCCCCAATATATCTCAAAGTGTTCCCCAGGAGAGTCCGGTATAGTTCAAGATTTCCCCAGGAAAGTTTGAATCCATCTCCCCAGCAGGAAGCTCATCCCCAGTAGATTCTGGAAGCTCCCCCCTCTACAGAGCACGAACGCGTCCCCCGACTTTATTCAAAGGTTATTTCCCTACCAGGATATAGCTGGGTTATCCTCAGCCAAAAGCCATGGAAAGATCGTCCTCGGCAAAGTCTTCTTATCCCCAGCAGAGTCTATCAACATTTCCAACACAACAATGGTATCCCCAGCGGAGTTACCATCAACATCTCAACAGAATACCTCTCTTCCCACAGAGTATTGTTCCCCAGCAAGATCGCTAGAATAATTTTTCCCCGCAGAGTATTCTATTCGCCAAGTTTATTCCCTAACGGAGTTATCTTCTCCTACCGGTATTCTTGCAACTATCATCCCCAGCGGAAACAACAAAGCACTATTCTCCAACATCAGCCCAGGATGTGACTTCCCGACACCCGTCAAGGATTTACTTTCCTAGACAAAAACATACATTCATAAACATCACATACATCATGATACATGCATGAATGCATCGCACAATCTCATTTATGTTAAGAACATCGTTGCTTGATCCATATCATGCATTGCATATGACTGACCTTTACCTTTCAGGAAAGATCCAGTTAAGTTCTCAGCTATATTCCAAGACTTTAGTCTGGTTCAGTTAAATCAATTCTAAGATTTCTCTGATTCTTATCCAATCAAAGTTTGTCAAAGACCTTCTCTGGTTCAGTCAGATCAATGCTAAGATCTCCCTGATTCTTATTCCGGTTGAAAATATTCCAAGACTTTCGTCTGGTTCAGTTAAATCGACCCTAAGATTTTTCTGATTCTTATCCAGTCAAAGATATTCCAAGACTTTCGTCTGGTTCAGTTAAATCGACTCCTAAAGATTTTTCTAATTCTGATCCAGTCAAAGGCCTTCTCTGGTTCAGTCAGATCGACCCTAAGACCTCCCTGATTCTTATTCCAGTTGAAGATATTCCAAGACTTTAGTCTGGTTCAGTTAAATCGACCCTAAGATTTTTCTGATTCTTATCCAGCCGAAGTTATTCCAAGACCTTGCCTGGTTCAGCTAAATCGATTCCTAAAGATTTTTCTGATGCCGATCCAGTCAAAGGCCTTCTCTGGTCCAGTTAAATCGATTCCTAAAGATTTTCCTGATGAAGACTCAGTAGAAGACATCCAAGATTCTCTCATCGTTACTATTGAGGTAGTAATCGCCCCAGATTCTCTCATCGTTACTGTTGAGGTAGTAATCGCCCAAGGTTCTCTCATCGTTACTGTTGAGGTAGTAATCGCCCCAGGTTCTCTCATCGTTACTGTTGAGGTAGTAATCTCCCCAGATTCTCTCATCGTTACTGTTGAGGTAGTAATCGCCCAAGGTTCTCTCATCGTCCCGCTGAGGTAGTAACCATCCCTGATTCATTCATCACCTTTTGAAGCTCCAGACTCGATTCCTGTATCTCGCCATGGCACGTCTGAAGAGTTCAAAATTTCGATATCTATATCCAGCCAGGGCGCGTCTACAGAAAAAGTTTGAAGATCAACTCCTGTAACAGGCCAGGTAATTATCTTTCTTTTTCAGGTACGCAAATTCTCGCTAAGGAAACTCTTACGCGATCGACACCCAGATGGCATCTATAAGCCCATATACCTATCCATCACCTCTCAACATGGCATCTGTAAGCCCATCTTCCTATCCATCAATCTCCAAATGGCATCTGTAAGCCCATTCCCACCATCACACTGCTAACATGTGAGCGCAAATTTCTGGGCACTCTAGTGTTCAATCATCTTCCACCTTCGGATTACGAAAGGCACGCCAGCCAATCTACATCCTCAGGTCTAAGAAGATTGAACAGGGGCAACTGTTGTACCCCAAAATTTGCCCTCCCATTTTCTTCAAGATTTGCTAAGAACAAGCTTCAAAATCTCCCAAGGGTTGCACAGTCCAATGGCCTCCTAACAGTAAAAAATTAGGGTTTTGGTTCTGGCAAATAAGTTGAAGTTTCCAAGGGTCCAATCAAGTCCCACATGCCTACATACATTGTCAAGCTTCCATATGCTAAGTTTCAAGACTCACAGCACAAGATTGCACAGTCAAAAAACACTAATTGCTCAACAGTCAACTGCAGGGGCAAAATGGTCATTTGACAGTCAAAATTCAAAATTTTTTGTCAACATCTTATTTTGAAGCCACAAACATCATTTGATCAATTCTTGATCATGATTCTCAAAGCATGGCTCAAAAAGTCTCAAGATGCAAAAGTTTCTATTTTTGGACAGCTGAAAAAGTCAACTGCAAATTGACCAAGGCATAACTTCCACATGGTTTATCAGAAAAATACCATCCAAAGCTCATTTTGAAGAGAATGACATTTACTACAACTCATCTTCACACTTCAAGTCCAAGAAATGCTCTCACAAAAAGTTATCAATCTCAACATTATAGGTCATTTTCAAAAGTCAACAAAAAGGCACTTTAAGTCAAAGACCATAACTTGAGATTGGTAAATCCAAATGACATGGGACCAAAGACATTGGTTAGAGGACTTCAAGACCTTTCCAAAATGTCCAAGAACATGATCAAAGCTTAAAAATTGAGCAAGATATGCCTTGTGGAAGTTGGGAAATTTTTGGGAATTTTGAAAAAGTAAACTTTGCTTCAAATGCCTCAAAATTGCTAATGGGCCTCAATTTCTTCCAAGAATCATCACCCAAAAGCTATGCACGACCCATTAACCCAAAGGGAAGTTATTTTCTTATTTTTAATTAATTAATTGAGTTTTTAATCCTATTAATTCATTTAATTAAAATTAAATATGAGAAAAATACTAAAATAAAGGTTTTGAATCTTTTTGTGCAGAGATTCCACTCATAATGAATCAAATATTTCGTGCATACTCAAAAAGGCAAGATTTCTCATGATTGGCAATAGTTTCATGGCAAAGAGATTTGGAAAAAGATGCTTGAAAATCAAATATTAAATCATTGAATACATGGATTTTTGGGCCAACTTTTCTAACCTAAATAATTCACATACATAAGCATAACATAACCCTAATGCCAAGGACGAAAAAGCTGCGCTGAAACAAAGAAACAAAACTTGCATTTTTGACCAAAAGTTTGAAAACTGTTTTCATAGATACAAGGCCTCAAAACTATTCCACAAGCTTGCCAAGACTACCAGGAAGCTTTTGCAATCGAAACCAGCCTTCCATACTCAAAGAGTGGGTATAACCGAGTCACCCTGTTCATACAATTTTGCATATTCGTATTTACATTTTCATGCCATATTAATGTATTCTAATGATTGATTTACACTAAGATGATTGTTCTGAAGCTAATGTCATGCTTTGATTTAACTAATATTGCCTGTATCTAAAATCACCATTAACGATTGCTAGGGTTGCAGAAGCTTTGAATTGGGGCTTTCCTCATCTGGAAAAATCAGGCCATGAAACTTATACCACTGAATTCAGAAGCTCCAAACGAATTGAACAACCACCTCGCGCCCTTTTTATATTCCCTCATGTGCTAATCGCTATTTTTGAATATTACAGTTAGTGGGGGTTTAAAACCCCCTCTATTTGATTTCGTTTACAGGCAAAGAGATGAAGACGACGCATATGTGTCATAACGTTACTGGGTAGTTCAAATCCTGGCGCGCGTTTTATTAAAGTCCCACTAATACTTGCTTTCTCTCTCTTAATGATCATTGTCCATTAGATGTACAAAGTGACGCGCCAGTTCAGTTGGTGGATGTGTTGGCATGCATGTACTGGGACCTGGGTTCGATTCCCAGGTCCCCCATATTTCCCTATATTTTTTCTTGTAACTTGTTCAGGTACACTCTCCCTCCAGTGGTCCACCATGTACGCGTATGCTTGAGCTTACCACATGTCCAACAACTCCAATCCAAGGGCCAGGATGGGCAGTCCACCATGGACACCAGTCAACTGCTTCCCACTCAATTAGAGAAGTCAAACAGGGCTTGTTCCATTGGGCCAAAATTCTCACAAAAACACCTCCAAAGGGGCCAGATACCCCCATGGTTTGTCTAATTTTCAACTTTCATTTATTTTTTCTTCTATTCTTTTATTTATTCTTTTTAATTAATTGTTTTCCTTTAATTCACCAAATAATTTTTATAATACAAAAAAAGTCAGAAATCATAAAAATAAAAATATGTTTATTCAATATTTCAAATCATTAATATTTTTGTAAATAAATTTAATAATCAAATTAGTAAATTAGGTTTCATTTTAATGTCTTTTTTTCCTTAAATAACTAAAAAATATAAAAAATAGGTTTTTAGTACATTTTTATCCTCTTTTTAATAAATAACCTTTTTTCCTTATTATTATTAGTAATTATTAATTAATTTTGTAAATAAACTTGTAATTAAATAATTAGGGTTAAATTAGGTTAAACTTAAACAATTTTTTAATAATTAAAAACAAACTTAGAAATAGGATTTTATTTTAATTTCTAATTTCAATTAATCTTCTCTATTTCATTAAATACAAAAAACATAAAAAATAATTTCCTTTTCTCATTTAATAATTAATCAATTTTCAATTTCAATTTAATTTCTTTAAAGGGTCCAACGCCCTCGCATACTCGATTCTAAATTCTTTTCGCGCATTTATTTTTATTTCTTTTGTGAATATAATGTATTTGCCCCAAAGCCTTGTAATAGATAATTAGGACATTTACTTTCCGCACTTTTATTCAAAATCAGGTCTTTGTTAATTTGGCGATGTATAGACCCACGCCTTGTAATAGCGTAGGACTTTTATTTTCCGCATTTTAATTCCCGAACCCTTTAAACTGCTAATCACATGAAAGAATGTATGCCCAAATAAAATCAAAGCGTAGATCACCAAAAGCATGTACAAGATAAATAATAACTGAAAATGACACACGATTCACACACCACTCTTAGGGTACGCCTCACTGTTGCCTTGCCCCTCGAAACGTGGTCGTCGAGTAGAGGACGTTTTAGTAAGTCCTCATGTCCATGAACATGGCATGGGGGTAGCTTCTAAGGTGTCCTACTGTTGCTCTGGTGACCACACTGTCCCTAATCCTCGAATTGACCTAAATACCTCCAACGGTGGTGCTACCTACCCCTCAATGGTGGGGTGGCACTATCTCAAGGACATTTACACAGGCTAATTCCTTAGGGTAGGTAGATGACTCGTAGATACTTGCTCTAATTCAAAACAAATTAAAAACTTCTTTTCACACCTACACTTTTCAAAAAGCTTTCAAAAAACAACTTTTCAAACACTCTTGAGGACTGATACAAGAGTCGAACTGAAATTTTAAACGAAACTTTTTCAAACCCACTCACTCTGAAAAGAAAACAAACATTTTGAAAACACAATGAGCAAGTATCTAAGAGCCCATGGATAACCATGGATAGAAAGGGTGCTAACACCTTCCCTTTCTATAAATCTACCTCCCGAACCGAGAACTAATCTCAAAAAGGAATTTTTCTGTGCTTTTGTCCTTTCCATATTGGAGAAAATAAAAGACGGCGACGACTCTTGCTTTCGTGACATTTCGTGAACCAGCGTTAAACAGTCAGTTCCAGATCCACCGATCACAGAACTGGCGACTCTACTGGGGACATCTTATAAAGTGAGGTGTACCTTAGGATAGCTCAGACTTATGTTTTCAATTGTTGTGTTTGTTTGCTTTATTATTGTGGGTTGCATCGGAGTTACATAGATCCTAACCCGGATCTGGGGATACCCTATTAGGTAGCATAAGCTATGAGGGACCTGTCCGGCGTAGACCGACACGGGTGAAGCAGTGGCTACGTTGGTGCGGCGCCTTGGTTTGTACCGATATCCCTTGTGTTGCAACGAGGAGAATATGGGTCTTCTGAGGAGTCATTAAGCACCAACCGACCTTAGAACCTTAAATGACCCAACTTGGCCAATAGAACAGTAGCAGTATGCTACGCCCATTGAGGCTAAACTCTCGTGATGGTTCTGGCCGCAAGAAAAGATTGCGATGTTGGAGTTATGACCGATTGAGGGTAGTCAGTGATATTGGGATCCTCTAGAACCCGGTTACTTCTGATAGGACAGGTATGAACCAAAAAACTGAAAGAGGGTAATACCTAGACCTCATGCTGGCCTAAACTCTAAGGGCTTGTCTTGTGTGACTTGTGTGCCTTACATGTGTGCTTTTGTAAATATTTGTGGTGTGTTTTATCATAGCATCATGCCATCATAACATTGCATGCATCCTGCATAAGGACTGACCATTTCAAAGACAAGAGGGTTTCACCTTTGCTCTGTTTTGTAGGACATCATGATGCCTATGCGAAGGAATACTATCCGGTTCAACTTTGTTCACCCACCTGAGTTGCTTGAAGAGTTGGTTAGCAGGATTCCAAATACTACTTCCTTCATCCAGAGGCATGGTTCTCTTCTCAGTTTAGTCACGGCAAAGTGGGACCAATAGTTGATGAGTGTCCTGACCCAGTTCTATGACCCTCTGTACCAGTGCTTCACCTTTCAAGACTTCCAGCTGGTCCCTACCCTGGAAGATTTCTCTGATTTGCTTGGTATCCCTATCTTGGATCAGACTCCCTTCACTGGTTGGGAAAAGACCCTTAGGCTTGAGGAGGTTGCTGCAGCTCTTCCCTTGACCCACCAAGAAGTAATGGACAACTGGGTGACTAGAAGCGGAGTTAAGGGTTTCTTGGCCAAGTTTCTCATTGGTAAAGCTAACAGTTTCTGGAATGACCTGGACTTTAGGGCATATGAAGACATCTTGGCTCTCTTAATCTATGGGCTAGTCTTGTTTCCTAATCCTGACAACTTCATCAATGTCACTGCCATAAGGATCTTCATGTCTCAGAATCCTGTGCCCACTCTCTTGGGTGACATCCTGCAACAACTTTATGCTCGTACTTCCCGAAGACGAGGAACCCTGTGGTGTTGTATCCCTTTGTTGGTGAGGTGGTTTATTTCGCACCTCCCTAAGTTCGTGCTGAAGAACCAAGAAGGAAGAGGTTGGGCTCATAGGTTAATGTCTCTCACTGATAAGGACATCATTTGGACTCTCAGAGGTTTGGATGAGGTAGCTGTTATTGATCGATGCGGAGAATATCCTAATGTTCCTTTGATCGGTACCCAAGGAGGAATCTCTTATAATCCATGTCTAGCTCTCCGTCAGTTTGGAAGGGCCAGAAGAGCAGGGCGTCAGGAGATGTTGGTGCCTCATATCAGTTTTGAGTTTCAGGTGGATAGTGACGAGCTGCGTCTTAGGTTCATCAAGGCTTGGGACAAAGTTCATAAAGCTGACCCATAAGAGTTGGGACCAAAGACTTCTCTACCTATGGAAGCCTACTACAAATGGGTTCGCATCCGTGCTCAGAAGTTAGGTATGCCATACGAAGCTGTCAGACCCGTCATTCTTGAGTATCCTGATAAAGATGGGGTTCCCCCAACTGTTCTCCCTCCTCAGATACCTACTGATTATGAGACATTAAAGAGGTCTTGGTCGCAACTGCGAGAAGAACGGGATTCTTACTGGGAAAAGTACAACGAACAGGAATTAAAGATCCAGAAGCTGACAAAGCAGTTGGAGAATGAGCGAGCTCTGAATGACTACATCCGTACTGAGAAGAGGAGACCCTGGGATCAATGATGAGCTTTGGATGTTCTTTTACAATTTTATTTCCCTTTTCAGTATTTCCATTTCTATGTAACGCCTAAAGGCAACCTGTTGAACAATTTAAATTTCAAAGATGAATCTAATAAAGTGTGTTCCTTTTTTATTTACAAAGTTGATTCCCGATTGTCTTTGAAAACATAAATCATACGCATTCCATTCATCATGTGCATAGCAGGTACTCTTCTTTTCAGGTTGCTTACTGTTCTTCGCTGTTTATTTCAGCATCATGAACCCTGAATCATCAATCGAGCAGTCTATCAAGGCCCTTCAGGCGCAGAATGCACAATTTCAGGAACTGATCATGGGTTTGGCCCAAGGACAGGCAGAATTGAAGGCCCTGCTGGTTCAGAAGAAGAAGAAGAAGAGAAATGTTCTTTTTAACTCGGGCCGGAGATTTGGCAACACTCTGCAGAATAAGGAGGCTGGTTCTTCTGTAGGTAAAGACAGTCCCCAGGGGGGAAGAGCTCCAAGTCCGGTGGTCTCTGACAATGAGACTGATTTTAATGAGGAACAGTATCCTCCGGCTGAAGACAGATACAAGCAGTTGGAAGACCGGCTGAACGCCATGGAAATTCAATAAGTGCCTGGGCTGGATTTCGGAGACTTGGGTTTATCTACTGGTGTGATCATCCCTCATAAGTTTAAAGCACCATCTTTCACCAAGTATGACGGGGCGTCTTGCCCTAAGCTACAACTCCGATCTTATGTGCGGAAGATTCAGCCGTACACAGTGGACAAGAATTTGTGGATCCACTTCTTCCAGGAGAGTCTTTCAGGGACTCATCTCGAATGGTTCTATCAGCTGGATGGAACCAAGGTTCGTAACTGGGAGGAGTTGGCTACTGCTTTTTACAAGCAGTATCAATATAATGCCGACCTTGCTCCTACACGTACCCAACTCCAGGGTATGTCGCTAGGATCAGGCGAAGGTTTTAAAGAGTATGCGCAGAAGTGGAGGGATCTGGCTGGCAGGGTGCAGCCTCCGTTAACAGACCGTGAGCTGGTAGATATGTTCTTGGGGACCCTATCCGGGCCGTTTTTCAATCATCTTATTGGCAATTCATCGACAGGGTTCACTGACCTCATTCTGACTGGGGAAAGGATAGAGGCTGGCATTAAGTCCGGTAAAATTCAGAAAGGTGCGTCTTCAAGTTCTGAGAAGAAACCCTTTAGGAAGGAGGCCAGTGCTGTGTATGGGCCTAGAAGGCAAGATAAACCGGAGCGCCACCAATCTGTCAACACGGTGATGATTGCTAAACCTGTTGCCGCTCCTCGGCAAACCAATCAACAAAGGGCTGAAAGACCCAGAAGAGAATTTACCCGGCTGAGTATGACCTTATCACAAATCTTGCCACAGTTGCTATCCACCAACTTAGTGACTGTCAGAGAGGCTCCAAAGGTTGTGAACACTGCCTCTCCCAAGTATAATCCGAATGCCCGCTGTGCTTATCACTCCGATAGCCCGGGGCATTCTACTGATGACTGCTGGGCCCTGAGGAATAAGGTGCAAGACCTTATCGATGCGAAGGAGATACAATTTGAGGCGCCTGAGAGGCCAAATGTTGTGACTGCTCCTATGCCCCAGCATGGAGTAAATGCCGTGGATGAAGATTTGTATGCCGTTTCTGTGAATGATGTAGCTACCCCTCTGATGACTGTTAAGAGGAACCTACTACTGGCCGGTTTATTTCCGGGTTGCAGCAAGGGTTGCCTTTTATGTGCTGTTACCCCTACTGGTTGTCTGTTGCTGAAGTTAGGCATCCAAAGCCTGATGGATAGCAAGGAGATTCTGTTTAAGAAGACCGCTGTTCCTTTTATTCCTGTGGAAGAAGTATCTGTCGTTACAATTTTCAACAACCCAATCAAGGCTCCCCCGAGGAAGCCAGTTAAAATCATGACTGTCGCACCCATTGTTATTACTGTTCCGGGGCCTCTCCCCTATGAATCTGATAAGGCTGTCCCATGGCACTATGGGGCAGATGTATATGTGCATGGTATAAAGCAAGAATTCAACACTGGCACCAGCATCAGCAATATCACTGGTCCAGCCAAAGTTACCCGCAGTGGCAGGCTCTTCTCGCCTGACATTACGCCACCAGCTATTCGAAGACCTCTCATTATAACACCTGCAAGTACGCCTGTTCCCATTTCTGATCAAATTGCTTCCCCCGCTGCCGAGTCATCTAATACTCGGGGCAAAGGGATTGAAGATGAGCCTGCTCGGATGGAGGCACCAAAGTCTGTGAATGTTGAAGCCTCCCAGCAAGAGATGGAGGAAATTCTTAAAATAATCAAGAAGAGTGATTTTAATGTTGTTGAACAGCTGGGGCATACCCCCTCCAAGATCTCTATGCTCTCCTTGCTGCTGTGCTCAGAGGCCCATGCTAAGGCCCTAATTTCATTTCTAAAGACGGCCCATGTGCCATAAGAGACCTCTGCAGACCAGTTTACTGATTGCGTAGCCAATTTGACAGCTGACAATGGTTTGGGTTTCTCGGATGCTGACCTTACTTCCAAGGGAAAGAACCACAATGATGCCTTGCATGTCTCTATAGAATGCAGGGGCACTACTCTCGCGCACGTGTTGGTGGACACCGGTTCTTCCCTGAATGTGTTGCCCAAAAAGGCCTTAGACTGGTTGGATTGTGAGGGCCTGGAGCTGAAACCTAGCAACATCATTGTCAGAGCCTTTGACGGTTCTAAGAGGATGGTTCATGGAGAGGTAGACATTCCTATTCGTGTGGGTTCTCAAGTATTCGACTCAACGTTCTACGTGATGGATATTCGTCCATCTTATTCCTGTTTGCTGGGTCGACCTTGGATTCACAAAGCTGGGGCAGTGACCTCCACTCTACACCAGAAGCTCAAGTACCCCGTCAAAGGGAAGATTGTTATTGTGCAGGGAGAGGAGGAATATATGGTGAGCCATTTGAATTCCTTCCGGTATATTGAGATGGACGGGGAGTTTATTGAAACCCCCTTTCAGCATTTTGAAGAGGTACCTCCAATATTGGCAGCGGCAGAAGCAGTAACTGAAGAGAGCTCTACTTTGAAGATGGCCTCCTTAAAGGACGCCTGGGCTGTAATCGAGAAAGGTGAATGTGCTAACTGGGGCAGGCTCCCTGATTTTACACCAAAGACTGACAAGTTTGGACTGGGTTTTACTGCAGAGGCTCAGAGGAACGTGCGCAAAGCTAGGACCGGAAGACCTCGTATGCTCATTACCAATCCAAGAGTGAATGCTATTGGGGATGAAGACGAAGTGGAAGAATCGGAGTTCGATAGCTGGATCTACCTGACGACTGATGGTGGACTGACCAATTGGACTGCTAAAGATCATACACCTGTTACTTTCGTTACGCATGTGATCGGTGGATCTGGAACTGACTGTTTAACGCTGGTTCGCGAAATGTCGCGGAAGCAAGAGTCACCACCGTCTTTTATTTTCTCCAAATGGAAAGGACAAAAGCACAGAAAAATTCCTTAAAGAGATTGCTCTCGGTTCGGGAGGTAGATTATAGAAAGGGAAGGTGTTAGCACCCTTTCTATCCATGGTTATCCATGGGCTCTTAGATACTTGCTCACTTGTGTTTTCAAAAATGGTTTGTTTGCTTTTCAACTGTGGGTTTTAAAAAGTTTCTTTGAAAATTTCAGTTCGACTCTTGTATCTGTCCTCAAGAGTGTTTGAAAAATTGCTTTCGAAAGCTTTTTTGAAAAGGTGTCGGTGTGAAAAGTATTTTTGATTTGTTTTGTTTTGAATTAGAGCAAGTATCCACGAGTCGTCTACCTACCCTAAGGAATTCGTCTGTGTAAATGTCCTTCAAAGTAGTGCCATCCCACCATTGAGAGGTAGGTAGCACCACCGTTGGAGGTGTTCGGGTCAATTCGAGGTTCGGGACATGGTGATCACCAGAGCAATGGGAAGGCACCTTAGAAGCTACCCTCATGCCAGGTTCCCGGATCATGAGGACTTACTAAGACATCCTCTACTCGACGATCACCTTTCGAGGCAAGGCAACAGTGAGGCGTACCCTAGGGGTGGTGTGTGATTTGTGTGTCATGTTCATTTGCATTTATCTTGTCATGTTATGAGTGAGCTATGCGTTTGTTTTTATTTTTGTCCATTCATTCTTGCATGCCATTATTTAATAGTTAAAAAGAATTGCGGGAAGGTAAAGTTCTAAGCTGTTACAAAAGGCGCGGGTCCACATCGCCAAAGTTTCCAGAACCCGATTTGACAGAAAATAAAGCATTAAAGAAAGTGCGAGAAAATATATTACACGGCTTTGGGAGAGATACATAAATATTTAAAAAAAGAAATAAAGACGCGAATTGAATTAAAGTTGAAACGAGGGCGTTGGACCCTTTTTAATTAAATTAAATTAAACGATTATTAAATTAATAAAATTAAAATGAAAAGAAATTGTTTTTGGTATTTTTGTATTTTATGATTTTAATGAAAAATATTAATTGAAATTAAAAGATTAACCCTAATTCTAATTGTTTTAGTTTATTAAGAAAGTATTAAATTTTAACCTAATATTAACCTAATTATTTACATGCAAATCTTGATTTATAAAAGTAAATAATATTTTAATAATTAATTATTGTGAAAGAAAAGAAAAAAGGATAAAAAATTAATTAAACCCTAATCCTACAAATTTTAGATTTTTATTGAAAAAATGTTAAGATTAAATCCTAAATTTAAAACTAAGTGAATTAATGAATTTTATTTACAAAAACATATTAATTAAATAAATGTATTTTAATTTTGTCTTTTTTTCTGATTTTTATATTGTTTTTATGTTTTTTATGAAAATATTTAAATTACAAGAATTAATAAAAAAAAGAATAATAATTGAAATAAAAAAAAAAGAATGAAAAAAAAGTATTGCAAACCTAGGGGGTTCAGTCCCCAAATAGGAGGTTTTGCTTGGCAATTTGGGCCCAATTACTCTTTGGCCTGGTTGACTTTCGCGCTGGCATGGATCTCCATTGACTAACGTACACGGTGTTCTCCCAATCTGAACCTTTTGATTCATCTCAGTAGGCACGTGGGTGGCTTGATGTGGTGGATGCATGGTGGACACTACTACTGAAATTGCACATAAGTATTAATTGAAAAAATATATGGAAAGGGATGGGGACCTGGGGTTCGAACCCAGGTCCTGTGGTTTACCAACGTATATGCCTGGCCACTGGAGCACTTCACGCGTTTTGCAAGTATTATGGAAAACAAACAATATAATGTAAAAATAATGGTTAGTGGATTTTGCACGCAAAAATTCAAATGAACCAGTTATGCCTCGCCACCTAAGCGTCTTCTTCTTCGTTCTATTTTTTCCTGAAACAAGAACACAATTAGCAACGGTTTTGAACCGTCCTTATAGACACCATATTGGAAAATAGCGATTAGCTGGTTTCTAATCAGAAATTGGGCGCGAGGTATCTAGTCCAATCGTCCAACCATGCTGATTTCAATGGTCCAGGTTTCGAGTCTCAATTGTTCCTTGACCAGGAAACCCCAATTCAAAGCTTAGGAAACCCTAAAAGACAACAATGGCGAAATCTCCAATAATGCACAAAAACACAATTAAACTATCTAGTTAGCTTCAGAAAGGTTTAATTAGCACAAATCCACAAATAAAATGCAATGAACATGCCTAAATTGTAAAACACGATTATGAGAAAAAGGTGAAAAAGTTTGAATCCCCTATACCGATTCTGGGCTTTAGGAATGTGGAAACCTATCCAGACACGTTTCTTGATGTCTTATGAAGGTGATGGGATGGTTCTTTTTGCTTGAAACCTCTTGGAACCTTGTTTTCAGTTTCAAAAATTTTAGGTAAAAGTGCAAGCTTTTTTCTTTGTCTATGGTGCAGCCTTCAGGTCATGGGCACGAGGGTTTGCTTGTGTATGTATAGGTGAATGATTTAGGTTAAGTTTCTTGTCCAAGGAATCAAGGAATTGATGTATGGATATTGATTTTTATGGCAAAATATTTTCCAATCTTTTCATGCACATTTGCTCTCAATCATATCCAATCACCTTCAATTCTTCCCTAATCTGATTTGCACGAAATCTTGGAGATGTTTTATGCACAAAAAGATTTGAAACATTAGGTTTAACATTTTTCATGTATTTTAATTAATTTAAATGAATTATTAATAATAAAAATCCAAATAAATAAATAAAAAATGAAGAAAAACTTCCCTTTGGGCCAAATGGTCGTGCACATTCCTTGGATAATGAATTGTGGAAGAAAAAGAGGCCCATTAGCAATTTTAGGTCATTTGAAGCAATGTTGACTTTTCAAAATATCCAAAAATTTCCCAACTTCCACAAGGCATAACTTGCTCAATTTTTAAGCTTTGCTCATGTTCTTGGACATTATGGAAAGGTCTTTGAGTCCTCTAACCGATGCCTTTGGTCCCATGTCATTTAGATTTACCAATATCAAGTTATGGTCTTTGACTTAAAGTCCCTTTTTGTTGACTTTTGAAATTGACCTATAATGTTGAAATTGATAACTTTTTGTGAGAGAATTTCTTGGACTTGAAGTATGAAGAGGAGTAGTAGGAAATGTCTTTCTCTTCAAAATGAGCTTTGGATGGGATTTTTTTGATAATCCATGTGAAAGTTATGCCCTGGTCAAGTTACAGTTGACTTTTTCAACTGTCCTAATAAGGAAACTTTTGCATCTTGATGATTTTTGAGCCTAGCTTTGAGAATCATGATCAAGCATTGATCAAATGATGTTTGTGGCTTCAAAATGAGATGTTGACCAAAAATTTGGACTTTTGACTGCCAAATAACCATTTTGCCCCTACAGTTATCTGTAGTGCAATTAGGGTTTTTGACTGTGCAATTTTGTGCTGAAAGTCTTGAAACTTGATATGAGGATGCTTGACCAATTTTATAGGCATGTGAGACTTGATTGGACCCTTGGAAGCTTCATTTACTTGGCCAGAACCAAAACCCTAATTTTGACTGTTTAGGATACCCTTGCACTGTGCAACCCTTGGGGAATTTTGCAGCTTTGACTTTGCAATTCTTGAAGAATATGGGAGGGAAAATTTTGGGGTACAACAGTTGCCCCTGTTCAATCTTCTTAGACCTGAGGATGCAGATTGGCTGACGTGCCTTTCATAATCCGAGGGTGGAAGATGATTGAACACTAGAGTGCCCAGAAATTTGCGCTCACATAGTAGCAGTGTGATGGTGGAATGGGCTTATAGATGCCATTTGGAGATTGATGGATAGGAAGATGGGCTTATAGATGCCATGCTAAGAGATGATGGAAGGTGGATGGGCTTATAGATTCCATCTGGATGTTGATCGCGTAAGAGATTCCTTAGCGAGAACCTGTGTACCTGTAAAAGAAAGATGAGTACCTGACATGTTGCGGGAACTGGTCTTCAGATAGATGTGCAGGTGTGTCCTGACTGGTTACAGGAGCTGAATCTGGAGCTTCAAATGGTGATGAATGAACCAGGGATGGTTACTACCTCAACAGGAACGGTGAGAGAACCTTAGATGACTTTAACCTCAACAACAATCATTGAGAAAATCTTGGGATGATTACTACCTCCGCAGTATCGGGGTGAGAACCTAGGGCGACTACAACCTCAACAACAAACATTGAGAGAATCTTGGATAACTTCAACTTCAACAGCAATCGTTGAGCGAATCTTGGGATTACCACCTCCGCAGGATCGGGGAGAGAACCTAGGGCGACTACAACCTCAACAGCAAACATTGAGAGAATCTTGGATAACTTCAACTTCAACAGCAATCGTTGAGCGAATCTTGGGATTACCACCTCCGCAGGATCGGGGAGAGAACCATAGGCGACTACAACCTCAACAGCAAACATTGAGAGAATCTTGGTGGGAATTATCATCTCCGCAGTATCGGGGAGAGAACCATAGGCGATTACAACCTCAATAGCAATCATTGGGAAAACCTTGGATGGAATTATCATCTCCGCAGTATCGGGGAGAGAACCATAGGAGATTACAACCTCAATAGCAATCATTGAGAAAACCTTGGATGGAATTATCATCTCCGCAGTATCGGGGAGAGAACCATAGGCGATTACAACCTCAATAGCAATCATTGAGAAAACCTTGGATGGGATTATCATCTCCGCAGTATCGGGGAGAGAACCATAGGCGATTACAACCTCAATAGCAATCATTGAGAAAACCTTAGATAACTTCTACTGAGTCTTCATCAGAAAAATCTGTTTGGGGTCGATTTAACTGGACCAGAGAAGGCCTTTGACTGGATAAGAAATCTTTGGAGTCGATTTAACTGAACCGGTCTAGGTCTTGAATGTCTTCAACTGGGTCTTCATTAGAAAAATCTGTTTGGGGTCGATTTAACCGGACCAGAGAAGGCCTTTGACTGGATAAGAAATCTTTGGAGTCGATTAACTGAACCGGTCTAGGTCTTGAAATATGATTGAGAATTTAACTGAATCTTTCCTGAAAGGTAAAGGTCAGTCATATGCAATGCATGATATGGATCAAGCGATGATGTTCTCAACATAAATGAGATTTGTAAGATGTGATGCGTATATGCATGCTATAATGATGTATGTATGATAGTTGCAAGAATACCGGTAGGAGAAGATAACTCCGTTTGGGGCATAAACTTGGCGAATGGATTACTCTGCGGGGAGACAAGTACTCTAACGATCTTGCTGGGAAGCAATGCTCTGTGGGGAGAGAGATACTTTGCTGAGTTGTTGATAATAACTTCACTGGGGATACCATTGTTGTGTTGGAAGTGTTGATAAACTTCGCTGAGGATAAGAAGACTTCGTCGAGGACGCTCTTTCCGTGGCTTTTTGGCTGAGGATAACCCAGTTATATCCTGGTAAGGAAATAACTCTTTGAATACAGCCGGGAGACGCGTTCGTGCTCTGCGAGGGTAAGCTTCCAGAATCTACTGGGGATAAACTTACTGCTTGGGGAGATGGATTCCAACTTTCTTGGGGAAACTGGATTGGACTCTTTTGGGGAAGTTTTGAATTGAACTGTACCGGGGAAGTGACTCCTTTGAATGTTTGATATACCTCCGGGGAACAATCTTTAGGTCGAGACTGCCGGGGATGCTTGTAAGAATGTCCGTACATTGCTGGGGAATATTGAGACCTGCGGGAGGATACCCAACTTCCTTAAGGTTTGATAATATAGCTTGGAGAGAGTGTATTGCTTGCTGTCTCACTCTCTGGGGAATTAAGATGCCTGGTTATGTTCTTTGGCTGAACCTACCTTGGTACCTTGGAGGATGGAACAATTAGATTGCTTAGACAACTCTTTATTGCCCCTGTTTCTAACGTTACCTGTAATTAATCCTTTGTTTCGTATGCAAATATTCATGAGTTAGCAAATTATTGTCAATGCATATATCACAAATTGAACCTTGGACGTTCTTCGCAAAACAAAACAGAAAAAGGAACAACAATTGGCACTTTTAACTGAAAAGTATATTTGTATTGATTTTTGAATGGCCAGAAAACAGGCGTTTATGTACAAGAGGCTGACGTCCTGGTAAGAGAACGCCGCCGAGCAAAAGAGTTTATACAAATTTCGTACAAGAGAAAATAAAACAGCTGCGTGAAATGAATGATCCCACTGGGTTTCAACTCTGCTATCGCCTTTATATCCCCGAGCGTCTCATCACTTGATGACCTAAACGAAGATGAAGCTGACTGATCGATGTCGTCTGAACTTGATGTAGATACCGGATTCTGGATGCAAAGTGATCCAATGAGACATAGTATTACGCTTTATCCCTAATTTTTTCCTGGACCGCCCTTTCGGGTTTTCAGTCCACCGGGATACCCATTTTTGCCCAAGCCGCCTTTTCAGGTTTTCGACTTGCCGGGTGTACAGATTTTTTCCATTTCATCCCTTCATTTTGCCCGAACCCTTTTGGTTCGACGGGAAGCCCTAATTTTTGCCTAGGCATGTCAGCCTAGCGGGTCTTTTTTTCATGCGTAGTATCTTTTTACTATGTCTGCATTGGCGGGGTGAGGAAGGTCGTCACCATCCATGTTGGTTAGAATCATGGCTCCTCCTGAGAACACATGCTTAACCACCAATGGACCTTTGTACGTAGGGGTCCATTTGCCCCTTGGATCACTCTGAGGAAGGATGATTCGCTTGATTACCAGATCCCCAACTTGATATTCCTGTGGTCTGACCTTTTTGTTAAATGCCCTGATCATCCGTTTCTGATACGTCTGACCATGACAGATAGCAGCAAGTCTTTTTTCATCAATTAAGTTTAGCTGATCAAGTCGTGTCTGAATCCAATCATCTTCACTTAGATCTGCATCCTTCATTATCCGGAGAGAGGGTATTTGCACTTCGATCGGTAAGACTGCCTCCATACCATAAACCAAAGAGAAAGGAGTTGCCCCGGTTGACGTCCTGGCTGAGGTACGGTACCCATGTAGAGCGAACGGTAACATCTCGTGCCAATCCTTATAAGTCACTGTCATCTTCTGCACGATTTTCTTGATATTTTTATTTGCCTCTTCTACAGCCCCATTCATCTTCGGTCTGTAAGGAGAAGAATTGTGGTGCTGTATCTTGAACTGCTCGCAGAGCTCAGTGATCATCTTATTATTCAGATTGGTACCATTGTCTGTAATAATTCTTTCTGGGACGCCGTACCGACAGATCAGGTTATGCCGAATGAACCGTGCCACAACAGTCTTGGTTACCGTAGCATAGGATGCTGCTTCGACCCACTTTGTAAAATAATCAATTGCCACTAGGATGAAGCGATGCCCATTAGATGCCGTAGGTTTAATCTCACCGATCATGTCTATGCCCCACATTGCAAACGGCCAAGGCGCAGTCAGAACATTCAGAGGAACTGGAGGAACATGCACCTTGTCTGCATAAATCTGGCACTTGTGGCATGTCCTGGAATGTTGGTAGCAGTCAGCTTCCATTGTGGACCAGTAATACCCTGCCTGAAGGATCTTCTTTGCCATAGTATGTCCACTGGAATGTGTACCAAAGGTCCCTTCATGTAGCTCTTCCATGATCCTTTCTGCTTCCGTCTTATCTACACAACGCAGTAAGGTCGAATCATGGTTTCGCTTGTACAGGATACCGTTGCTAAGGAAGAATTTTGCTGCGAACCTTCTCAGAAACTTCTTATCATTGACAGACGCCCCTTCAGGGTATTCCTGAGCTTCCAGACATCTCTTCACCTCATGGTACCAAGGCTTCTCAGTCACCAATTCAGTCTCGAGATCGCAACAGTATGCCGGTTCGTCCAGTTTCCAGATGATGATCCGGGGAGCCTCATTATCCCATTTAACTTTGAACATAGAAGACATTGTAGCTAACGCGTCCGCCAGCTGATTCTCTTCTCTTGGAAAGTGTTCAAAGGTTATCTTCGTGAAGTGGGGGATCAAGGTCAACACACATTCTCTGTAAGGGATAAGATTCGGATGTTTCGTATCCAACTCTCCTTTGATCTAATTGATCACGAGAGCGGAATCTCCGAAGACACTCAGAAACTTGATCCTTAGGTCGATCGCAGCTTGAAGACCCATGATGCATGCCTCATACTCCACCATGTTGTTGGTACAGTTGAAACATAGTCGGGCAGTGAGCGGAGTATGAGTGCCTTGCGGTGATATGATTATAGCGCCGATACCGTTTCCCAAAGCGTTGGAGGCTCCATCAAAGTGCATAGACCATCAGGATCCTTCCTCAGGTCCTTCATCCGGTCCAAGTACTTCACAATCAGTTACTATCATGATGCTTTCATCTGGAAACTCGAAGTTCATTGACTGATAGTCATCTACGGCCTGATGTGCCAAGTGGTCTGCCAAGACACTTCCTTTGATGGCTTTCTGGGTTGTGTACTGAATGTCGTATTCCGTCAAGATCATTTTCCATCTTGCTATTCTCCCAGACAGAGCAGGTTTTTCAAATATGTACTTTATAGGATCCATCTTTGAGATCAACAAGGTAGTGTGAGTCAGCATATACTGTCTCAGCCGGCGAGCAGCCCATACCAAAGCGCAGCAAGTTTTCTCGAGCAGTGAGTATCGGGTCTCACAGTCGGTAAAATTTTTGCTAAGGTAATAAATGGCATGCTCTTTTCGGCCAGACTCGTCATGCTGCCCCAGCACACACCCCATTGAGTTGTCCAGTACTGTCAGGTATAATATCAGAGGTCTCCCTTCAACCGGTGGCATAAGGATGGGTGGTTCTTGGAGATACTCTTTGATTTTGTCAAAAGCAGCCTGACATTCATCATTCCAACGTACTACCTGATCTTTCTTCAGCAGCTTGAAGATTGGTTCACAGGTAGCGGTTAGATGCGAGATGAACCGAACAATGTAATTCATGCGTCCTAAAAAGCCTCTGACTTCCTTCTCTGTCTTAGGAACTGGCATCTCTTGAATAGCTTTAACCTTGGCAGGGTCCACTTGAATACCCTTATCACTTACAACGAAGCCTAGCAACTTTCCAGATCTTACCCCGAAGGTGCACTTGTTCGGGTTCAACCTTAGCTTGTACAGTTTCAACCGGTCAAACAACTTCTGCAGATGATCTAGGTGCTCTTCCTCAGTTTGGGACCTTGCGATCATGTCGTTAACATACACTTCTATCTCATGATGGATCATATCATGAAATAAAGCAACCATGGCACGTTGGTAGGTTGCCCCAGCATTCTTTAGTCCAAAAGGCATGACCTTGTAACAGAAGGTGCCCCACTGAGTAACAAATGTAGTCTTTTCCATGTCTTCAGGTGCCATCTTGATCTGATTGTAACCTGAAAAGCCATCCATGAAAGAGAACACTTTATGCTGGACTGTATTGTCAACAAGGACATCAATGTGAGGTAAAGGGAAGTCATCCTTGGGGCTGGCCCTGTTCAGATCCCTGTAGTCGACACACATTCTGACCTTACCGTCCTTCTTTGGTACCAGCACCACATTAGCAACCCACTGAGGGTAAGAAGTCACTGCAAGAAACCCGGCATCAAACTGTTTCATAACCTCGGCTTTAATCTTCTCAGACATCTCTGGACGCATACGGCGGACCTTTTGCTTAACTGGAGGGCAGTCTTCCTTAGTTGGCAAGTGATGGACCACAATATCGGTATCCAACCCGAGCATGTCTTCGTAGGACCAGGCAAAGATCTCCACATAACCATGTAGCATCTTAGTCAACCGTTGCTTCACGCTGAGCTCTAGGTTGGCACCAATCTTTACCTCTTTTCTGTCTGCTTCAGTACCCAAGTTTATTACTTCCACTGGCTCCTCATGTGGTTGAATTGCCCTCTCTTCCTGAAGCAACAATCTTGCAAGCTCGCCAGGCACTTCGCAATCATCTTCACCTTCGTCTTCGGCTAAGTTTATCGGATTTTCGAAGTCATAACTGGCAGTAGCAGAGTCGTTACCAGTGAGATCCAGAGTGGATTGAAACATGTATGAGTGAGTGTGTGTAAATACAGCTGTTTTGAAATATATGTAAAGGAAAGAAAGACAGAAAAGGAGCATAAGATTTGTAATGCGAGAAAACGTCCAAGATTTTCATTTATGATATATGAAATGACAATTTATATGCCCTCACAAATGAAACCACGGTGCCTCGGGTAAGACACCGGGCCATAGAGTTCAATTTATTGTTTATTACAAATAACAAAAACATAGGAATTCATTACTCAGTAACAAGAGAAACAGGTAGATTGTCCTTTGCACTCCAATTGCTAGGTCCACTGTCGGTTGCCGGGTAAATCCAGCTATCAAACTCAGCTTCATCCACTTCATCCTCGTCCCCAATAGCATTCACTCCATGAGCAGGCAGGGGAGCTGTCACTACATTAGGCTTTTCAGATGCCTCAAACTGTACCTCCTTGGCGTCAATAAGATCCTGCAGCTTGCTCCTTAATGCCCAACAGTTATCAGTGGAATGCCCCGGGCTATCAGAATGGTACGCACAGCGGGCATTTGGGTTGTATTTGGGAGATGTAGTATTTGCAAACTTCAGAGCCTCTCTGACGGTTACTAAGTTGGTTGAGAGCAGCTGTGGTAGGATTTGTGACAAGGTCATATTCATCCGGGTAAACTCTCTCTGGGGTCTTTCAGCCCTCTGAGGATTGGTTAACTGAGGAGCGGCAGCAGGCTTGGCAATCATTACCGCACTGACAGATTGGCGGCGCTCAGATTTCTCTGGTCTCCGGGAGCCATATACAGCACTGGCCTCCTTTTTGAATGGTTTCTTCTCAGAACTAGACGACGCACCCTTCGGAATCTTTCCAGACTTCAACCCAGCCTCAATTCTCTCTCCAGTCAGAATCAGATCAGTGAACCCTGCAAACGAATTCCCGATAAGATGGTTGAAAAATGGCCCGGATAGGGTCCCCAAGAACATGTCTACCAACTCCCGATCAGTCAACGGAGGCTGCACCCTGCCAGCCAGATCCCTCCACTTCTGAGCGTACTCTTTAAAACCTTCACTTGATCCTAACGACATACCCTGGAGTTGGGTACGTGTAGGGGCAAGGTCGGCATTATATTGATACTGCTTATAGAAAGCAGTAGCCAACTCCTCCCAGTTACGAACCTTGGTCCCATCCAGCTGATAGAACCATTCGAGATGAGTCCCTGAAAGACTCTCTTGGAAGAAGTGGATCCACAAATTCTTATCCACTGAGTACGGTTGAATCTTCCGAACATAGGACCTGAGATGTAGCTTGGGACAAGACGCCCCGTCGTATTTAGTGAAAGATGGTGCTTTGAATTTACGAGGAATAATCACACCAATAGACAAACCCAAATCTCTAAAATCCAGCCCAGGTACCTGTTGTATCTCCATAGCATTCAGCCTGTCCTCCAACTGCTTGTAACGGTCTTCTGCCGGAGGATATTGCTCTTCATCAAAATCAGTCTCGTTGTCGGAGACTACCGGACTAGGACCTTTTTCCGCTTGAGGAGTACCCTTGCCAATAGAAGAACCAGCCTCTTCATTTTGCAGAGTGTTGCCAAACCTTCGGCCCGAGTTGAACAGAACAGTTCTTCTCTTCTTCTTCTTTTCCTTCTTCAGAAGCAGAGCCTTCAGCTCTTCTTGGCCTTGAGCCAAACCCATGATTAGTTCTTGAAATTGCGTGTTTTGCGCCTGAAGAGCTTTGATGGACATCTCAGTTGATGATGAGTCAGGATTCATGATGCTGAAATAAACAACGAAGAACTGTAAGCAACCTGAAAAGAGGAAAACCTGCTATGCACATGATGAATGATATGTGTTTATGCAATGCATTCAAGGGTTCGAAAGTTCAAATTTGTTGTAGACAAAAAGGAACACACGTTATCATTAAGGAAATAATTGTTCAGTACATCAAAGCCTCATGGGCAAAATAATACAAAAGCAAATCAATCCCAAAATATACTACGCATCCTCTTTAGAGCTATGTAAGTGTTGAGATTCCTCTCCTCATGCAATAAGCGGGTGAGCTCCAAGACCTTCTTTTCACTGGCATGTAGACTGGTCTCAAGAGAATTCCGTTCTTCCTTAAGCTGGATCCAGCTCTTCTGCATCTCTTCCCAGGATGTGGGCATATCAGGGTGCTGAATAGTGTAGGACACTTCTCCTTCCAAGACTGGCTCTTTGATCACAGGGAGCATATGGGGATAAGGCATCACTAACTTCTGGGAGCGGGCTCGTACCCACTTGAGATAAGGTTCCAACGGGATGGAATTCCTATGCCCCAGTGTCTTGCTGTCTATCCTACTGGGCATCCTCCAAGCTCTGATAAATCTCTGGCGAAGTCCTTGTGCATCGTTGTCGAAGTCAAAAACTATGTCAGGAATTAACATGTCATGAGGACCATCCCTCCGAGCATAACCAAACTGTCTCCAAGCCAGGCATGGGTTGTAAGTAATACCTCCTCTGATTCCAAGTAAAGGAACATTAGGGTACTCCCCGCAACGATCAATGATAGTGACATCTTCTCTAGACCTAGGGCACCAATGTATATCCGCATGTGTAAGAGTCATCAACCGTTGTGACCATCTCAAACCCCGCTCGTTCTTCAAAACTGATTGTGGAAGGTGCGTAATAAACCACCTTCCCAGGAGAGGAGTGCAACACATAAGGACACCTCTTTTTCTCATGGTTCGAGTGTAACATGAGTGAAGGATGTCCCCCAGCAACGTAGGTATAGGATTCCTGGACATAAAGATCTGGACAGCACTGATATCTATAAGCTGATCTGGGTTAGGGAACAACACCAAACCATAGACAAGGAGGGCCACAACCTCTTCAAAAGCTTGCAAGTCAAGGGAGTTCCAACATTCATGGGCCTTTTCAAACAGAAACCTGGCTAAGAACCCTTTGATACCACTTCTAACTTCCCAATGTCCCTTGAGGTCAGATGACTGTAGGTGCAAGGCTTTAGCAATCTCTTCAAGCTTGGGTTCCTTTTCCGTACCGTTGTAGGGTAGTTGATCAAGGATAGGGATCTTCAGGAGCCGGGAGAACTCCTCCAATGTAGGTACCAGCTGATAATCCAAGAAGGTGAAACAGTGATGCAGAGGGTCAAAGAACTGGAACAAGACCTTTATCATATCTTCCTCAATGTTGGTGTTAACCAAGCTGATGAGACTTCCATGTCTTTCACTGAATGAAGAGCTCTCGGGAATCCTGGATATAAGTTCCTTAAGCTGAGGAGGGACCCTTACAAGGCTGATTTGAATTGTCTTTCTGCGAACAGTTTCCATGTCCTACAAAACAAGAACAAAGATGAAGATTCGAACCCCTGAAATGGTTAGTCAATGCATATGATGCTGGATGATGTCATGATGCTATGATTAAACACACCACAGATATTTACAAAGACAAACATGTAAGGCACACAAGGCACACAAGACAAGCCCTTAGGGTTTAAGGCCAGCATGGGGTCTGGGTAGTACCCTCTTGAAGTTGGTGGGTTCATCCTGTCCTATTAGAAGTAACCGGGTTCTAAGGGTCCCAATATCACGGGATTGCTTTCATTGTTCATCGTTTCGATTTAGCCACTGAACTGGCGACCGAAATATTCCAGGAAAGCAACCCTCAATTGAGTGTAGTATCGAGTATCAACCAACCTCGGACTGCACCAAAGTCAGTTATCTCACTACCCTAAAGAGGCCAAGATAGTCCAATTAAGGTTCCTAAGGTCTGTTGATGCTTCATGACACCACGCGGAGGCCCCGTACTCTCCTTGACTGAACTCAAGGGTTACCAGTACACACCAAAGTGCCACATCAACGTAGCAGACTGTTTCAACCATGTCGGTATACCCCGCACAGTTCCCTCACAGCCTTGTTGCTACTTTCTAAGAAGGTATCCCCCAGATCCGGGTTAGGATCTATAGAACTCCCAAGCAACCCACAATTTAAAGCACACAAGGAAAGCAATTGAAAACACAGTGATCTTAGTCCTAAGGTACACCTCACTTTATAATAGGTCCCCAGCAGAGTCGCCAGTTCTGTGATCGGTGGATCTGGAACTGACTGTTTAACGCTGGTTCGCGAAATGTCGCGGAAGCAAGAGTCGCCACCGTCTTTTATTTTCTCCAAATGGAAAGGACAAAAGCACAGAAAAATTCCTTAAAGAGATTGCTCTCGGTTCGGGAGGTAGATTATAGAAAGGGAAGGTGTTAGCACCCTTTCTATCCATGGTTATCCATGGGCTCTTAGATACTTACTCACTTGTGTTTTCAAAAATGGTTTGTTTGCTTTTCAACTGTGGGTTTTAAAAAGTTTCTTTGAAAATTTCAGTTCGACTCTTGTATCTGTCCTCAAGAGTGTTTGAAAAATTGCTTTCGAAAGCTTTTTTGAAAAGGTGTCGGTGTGAAAAGTATTTTTGATTTGTTTTGTTTTGAATTAGAGCAAGTATCCACGAGTCGTCTACCTACCCTAAGGAATTCGTCTGTGTAAATGTCCTTCAAAGTAGTGCCATCCCACCATTGAGAGGTAGGTAGCACCACCGTTGGAGGTGTTCGGGTCAATTCGAGGTTCGGGACATGGTGATCACCAGAGCAATGGGAAGACACCTTAGAAGCTACCCTCATGCCAGGTTCCCGGATCATGAGGACTTACTAAGACATCCTCTACTCGACGATCACCTTTCGAGGCAAGGCAACAGTGAGGCGTACCCTAGGGGTGGTGTGTGATTTGTGTGTCATGTTCATTTGCATTTATCTTGTCATGTTATGAGTGAGCTATGCGTTTTTTTTTATTTTTGTCCATTCATTCTTGCATGCCATTATTTAATAGTTAAAAAGAATTGCGGGAAGGTAAAGTTCTAAGCTGTTACAAAAGGCGCGAGTCCACATCGCCAAAGTTTCCAGAACCCGATTTGACAGAAAATAAAGCATTAAAGAAAGTGCGAGAAAATATATTACACGGCTTTGGGAGAGATACATAAATATTTAAAAAAAGAAATAAAGACGCGAATTGAATTAAAGTTGAAACGAGGGCGTTGGACCCTTTTTAATTAAATTAAATCAAACGATTATTAAATTAATAAAATTAAAATGAAAAGAAATTGTTTTTGGTATTTTTGTATTTTATGATTTTAATGAAAAATATTAATTGAAATTAAAAGATTAACCCTAATTCTAATTGTTTTAGTTTATTAAGAAAGTATTAAATTTTAACCTAATATTAACCTAATTATTTACATGCAAATCTTGATTTATAAAAGTAAATAATATTTTAATAATTAATTATTGTGAAAGAAAAGAAAAAAGGATAAAAAATTAATTAAACCCTAATCCTACAAATTTTAGATTTTTATTGAAAAAATGTTAAGATTAAATCCTAAATTTAAAACTAAGTGAATTAATGAATTTTATTTACAAAAACATATTAATTAAATAAATGTATTTTAACTTTGTCTTTTTTTCTGATTTTTATATTGTTTTTATGTTTTTTATGAAAATATTTAAATTACAAGAATTAATAAAAAAAAGAATAATAATTGAAATAAATAAAAAAGAATGAAAAAAAAGTATTGCAAACCTAGGGGGTTCAGTCCCCAAATAGGAGGTTTTGCTTGGCAATTTGGGCCCAATTACTCTTTGGCCTGGTTGACTTTCGCGCTGGCATGGATCTCCATTGACTAACGTACACGGTGTTCTCCCAATCTGGACCTTTTGATTCATCTCAGTAGGCACGTGGGTGGATTGATGTGGTGGATGCATGGTGGACACTACTACTGAAATTGCACATAAGTATTAATTGAAAAAATATATGGAAAGGGATGGGGACCTGAGGTTCGAACCCAGGTCCTGTGGTTTACCAACGTATATGCCTGGCCACTGGAGCACTTCACGCGTTTTGTAAGTATTATGGAAAACAAACAATATAATGTAAAAATAATGGTTAGTGGATTTTGCGCGCAAAAATTCAAATGAACCAGTTATGCCTCGCCACCTAAGCATCTTCTTCTTCGTTCTATTTTTTCCTGAAACAAGAACACAATTAGAAACGGTTTTGAACCGTCCTTATAGACACCATATTGGAAAATAGCGATTAGCTGGTTTCTAATCAGAAATTGGGCGCGAGGTATCTAGTCCAATCGTCCAACCATGCTGATTTCAATGGTCCAGGTTTCGAGTCTCAATTGTTCCTTGACCAGGAAACCCCAATTCAAAGCTTAGGAAACCCTAAAAGACAACAATGGCGAAATCTCCAATAATGCACAAAAACACAATTAAACTATCTGGTTAGCTTCAGAAAGGTTTAATTAGCACAAATCCACAAATAAAATGCAATGAACATGCCTAAATTGTAAAACACGATTATGAGAAAAAGGTGAAAAAGTTTGAATCCCCTATACCGATTCTGGGCGTTAGGAATGTGGAAACCTATCCAGACACGTTGCTTGATGTCTTATGAATGTGATGAGATGGTTCTTTTTGCTTGAAACCTCTTGGAACCTTGTTTTCAGCTTAAAAAATTTTAGGTAAAAGTGCAAGCTTTTTTCTTTGTCTATGGCGCAGCCTTCAGGTCATGGGCACGAGGGTTTGCTTGTGTATGTATAGGTGAATGATTTAGGTTAAGTTTCTTGTCCAAGGAATCAAGGAATTGATGTATGGATATTGATTTTTATGGCAAAATATTTTCCAATCTTTTCATGCACATTTGCTCTCAATCATATCCAATCACCTTCAATTCTTCCCTAATCTGATTTGCACGAAATCTTGGAGATGTTTTATGCACAAAAAGATTTGAAACATTAGGTTTAACATTTTTCATGTATTTTAATTAATTTAAATGAATTATTAATAATAAAAATCCAAATAAATAAATAAAAAATGAAGAAAAACTTCCCTTTGGTCCAAATGGTCGTGCACATGCCTTGGATAATGAATTGTGGAAGAAAAAGAGGCCCATTAGCAATTTTAGGTCATTTGAGGCAATGTTGACTTTTCAAAATATCCAAAAATTTCCCAACTTCCACAAAGCATAATTTGCTCAATTTTTAAGCTTTGCTCATGTTCTTGGACATTTTGGAAAGGTCTTTGAGTCCTCTAACCAATGCCTTTGGTCCCATGTCATTTTGATTTACCAATCTCAAGTTATGGTCTTTGACTTAAAATCCCTTTTTGTTGACTTTTGAAAATGACCTATAATGTTGAAATTGATAACTTTTTGTGAAAGCATTTCTTGGACTTGAAGTATGAAGAGGAGTAGTAGGAAATTTCTTTCTCTTCAAAATGAGATTTGGATGGGATTTTTTTGATAATCCATGTGAAAGTTATGCCCTGGTCAAGTTACAGTTGACTTTTTCAACTGTCCAAATAAGGAAACTTTTGCATCTTGATGATTTTTGAGCCTAGCTTTGAGAATCATGATCAAGCATTGATCAAATAATGTTTGTGGCTTCAAAATGAGATGTCGACCAAAAATTTGGACTTTTGACTGCCAAATAACCATTTTTCCCCTACAGTTGTCTATAGTGCAATTAGGGTTTTTGACTGTGCAATTTTGTGCTGAAAGTCTTGAAACTTGATATGAGGATGCTTGACCAAATTTATAGGCATGTGAGACTTGATTGGACCCTTGGAAGCTTCATTTACTTGGCCAGAACCAAAACCCTAATTTTGACTGTTTAGGATACCCTTGCACTGTGCAACCCTTGGGGAATTTTGCAGCTTTGACTTTGCAATTCTTGAAGAATATGGGAGGGAAAATTTTGGGGTACAACAACGCAGTAATGAATTCCTTTGTTTTTTTTATTTGTAATAAACAATGAATTGAAACTCTATGGCCCGGTGTCTTACCCGGGGCACCGTGGCTTCATTTGTGAGGGCATATTAATTGTCATTTCATATATCATGAATAAAGACCTTGGACGTTTTTTCAAATTTCAAATCTTGTGCTCCCTTTCTTTCTTTCCTTTCTTTATATTGCAAAACAGCTGTATTTACACACACTCACCTACACAGGTTTCAATCCACTCTGGATCTCACTGGTAACGACTCTGCTACTGCCAATTATGACTTCGAAAATTCGATCAACTTAGCCGAAGACGAAGGTGAAGATGATTGCGAAGTGCCTGGCGAGCTTGCAAGACTGTTACTCCAGGAAGAGAGGGCAATTAAACCACATGAAGAGCTGGTGGAACCAATAAATCTGGGTACTGAGACGGACAGAAAGGAGGTTAAGATTGGTGCCAATCTGGAGCTTAGCGTGGAACAATGGTTGACTCGGATGTTACATGATTATGTGGAGATCTTTGCCTGGTCCTACGAAGACATGCCTGGGTTGGATACCGACATTATGGTCCATCACTTGCCTACCAAGGAAGACTGCCCTCCGGTTAAGCAAAAGGTCCGCCGTATGCGTCCAGAGATGTCTGAGAAGATCAAAGCTGAGGTTATGAAACAGTTTGATGCCGGTTTTCTTGCAGTGACTTCTTACCCTCAGTGGGTTGCTAATGTGGTGCCGGTACCGAAGAAAGATGGTAAAGTCAGAATGTGTGTTGACTACAGGGATCTGAACAGGGCCAGCCCCAAGGATGACTTCCCTCTACCTCACATTGATGTTCTGGTTGACAATACTGCTCAGCACAAGGTGTTCTCTTTCATGGATGGCTTTTCAGGTTATAATCAGATCAAGATGGCTCCTGAAGATATGGAAAAGACTACCTTTGTTACTCAGTGGGGCACCTTCTGCTACAAGGTCATGCCATTCGGGTTGAAAAATGCTGGGGCAACCTACCAACGTGCCATGGTTGCTTTATTTCATGACATGATCCATCATGAGATAGAAGTGTATGTCGATGATATGATTGCAAGGTCCCAAACTGAGGAGGAACACCTTGATCATCTGCAGAAACTATTTGACCGTCTGAAGTTATACAAGCTGAGGTTGAACCCGAACAAGTGCACCTTCGGGGTTAGATCTGGAAAGTTGCTAGGCTTCGTTGTAAGTGACAAGGGTATTCAAGTGGACCCTGCCAAGGTTAAAGCCATTCAAGAGATGCCAGTTCCTAAGACAGAGAAAGAAGTCAGAGGCTTTCTAGGACGCCTGAATTACATTGCTCGATTCATCTCGCACCTAACTGCTACATGTGAACCAATCTTCAAGTTGCTGAAGAAAGATCAGGTAGTACATTGGAACGATGAATGTCAGGCCGCTTTTGACAGAATCAAAGAGTATCTCCAAGAACCACCCATTCTTATGCCACCGGTTGAAGGGAGACCTCTGATACTATACCTGACAGTACTTGACAACTCAATGGGATGTGTGCTGGGGCAGCATGACGAGTCTGGCCGAAAAGAGCATGCCATTTATTACCTTAGAAAAAAGATTACCGACTGTGAGACCCGATACTCACTGCTCGAGAAAACTTGCTGCGCTTTGGTATGGGCTGCTCGCCGGTTGAGACAGTATATGCTGACTCACACTACCTTGTTGATTTCAAAGATGGATCCTATAAAGTACATATTTGAAAAGCCTGCTCTGTCTGGGAGAATAGCAAGATGGCAAATGATCTTGACAGAATACGACATCCAGTACACAACTCAGAAAGCTATCAAGGGAAGTGTATTGACAGACCACTTGGCACACCAGGCAGTAGACTACTATCAGTCAATGAACTTCGAGTTTCCAGACGAGAGCATCATGATTGTGAATGATTGTGAAGTACCTGGACTGGATGAAGGACCTGAGGAAGGATCCCGATGGTCTATGCATTTTGACGGAGCCTCCAACGCTTTGGGTAACGGTATCGGCGCTGTGATCATATCCCCTCAAGGCACTCATACTCCACTCACGGCCCGACTATGTTTCAACTGCACCAACAACATGGTGGAGTATGAGGCGTGTATCATGGGTCTTCAAGCTGCGATCGACTTAAGGATCAAGTTTCTGAGTGTCTTCGGAGATTCCGCTCTCGTGATCAATCAGATCAAAGGCGAGTGGGATACGAAACATCCGAATCTTATTCCTTACAAGGAATGTGTGTTGACCTTGATCCCCCATTTCACAGAGATAACTATTGAACACTTCCCAAGAGAGGAGAATCAGTTGGCGGACGCGTTAGCTACGATATCTTCCATGTTCAAAGTCAAATGGGACAATGAGGCTCCCCGGGTTATTATCTGGAAACTGGATGAACCGGCATACTGTTGTGATCTTGAGGCTGAGGTAGTGACTAAAAAACCTTGGTACCATGAGGTAAAGAGATATTTGGAAGCTCAAGAGTACCCTGAAGGCGCATCTGTCAACGATAAGAAGTTTCTGAGAAGGTTCGCAGCGAAGTTCTTCCTTAGCAACGGCATTCTATACAAGCGAAACCATGATTCGACCTTGCTGCGTTGTGTGGATAAGACTGAAGCAGAACGGATCATGGCGGAGCTACACGAAGGTACTTTCGGAACGCATTCCAGTGGACACCCTATGGCAAAGAAGATCCTTCGGGCAGGGTATTTCTGGTCCACAATGGAAGCTGATTGCTACCAACATTCTCGGACATGTCATAAATGCCAGATTTATGCAGATAAGGTGCATGTTCCTCTAGTTCCTCTAAATGTTCTGACTGCACCTTGGCCTTTTGCAATGTGGGGCATAGATATGATCGGCGAGATTAAACCTACAACGTCTAACGGGCATCGCTTCATCCTGGTAGCAATTGATTACTTTACGAAGTAGGTTGAAGTCGCTTCCTATGCCACAGTAACCAAGAATGTCGTGGCACGGTTCATTCGGCACAACCTGATCTGTCGATACGGCGTCCCAGAAAGGATCATTACAGACAACGGTACCAATCTTAATAACAAAATGATCACTGAGCTCTGCGAGCAGTTTAAGATACAGCACCACAACTCTTCTCCTTACCGGCCGAAGATGAATGGGGCTGTAGAAGCGGCCAATAAGAATATCAAGAAAATTGTGCAGAAGATGACAGTGACCTATAAAGATTGGCACGAGATGTTACCATTCGCTCTACATGGGTACCGTACCTCAACAAGGACGTCAACCGGGGTAACTCCTTTCTCCTTGGTCTACGGCATGGAGGCAGTCTTACCGATCGAAGTGCAAATACCCTCTCTCCGGATAATGAAGGATGCAGACCTGAGTGAAGATGATTGGATCCATACATGACTTGATCAGTTAAATCTAATTGACGAAAAGAGACTCACTGCTATTTGTCATGGTCAGACGTACCAAAAACGGATGATCAGGGCATTTAACAAGAAAGTCAGACCACAAGAGTATCAAGTTGGGGATCTGGTAATCAAGCGTATCATCCTTCCTCAGAGTGATCGAAGGGGCAAATGGACCCCTACATACGAAGGGCCATTTGTGGTTAAACATGTGTTCTCAGGAGGAGCCATGATCCTAACCACCATGGATGGTGACGACCTTCCTCACCCTGCCAATGCAGACATAGTAAAAAGATACTACGCATGATAAAGGACCCGCTAGGTTGACATACCTAGGCAAAAATTAGGGCTTCCCGGCGAACCAAAAGGGTTCGGGCAAAATGAAGGGATGAAATAAAAAAATCTGTACACCCGGCAAGTCGAAAACCTGAAAAGGCGGCTTGGGCAAAAATGGGTATCCCGGTGGACCGAAAACCCGAAAGGGCGGTCCAAGCAAAAGTTAGGGATGAAGCGTAATACTATGTCTCATTGGATCACCTCGCATCCGGAATCCGGTATCAATATCAAGTTCAAACGGCATCGATCAATCAGCTTCATCTTCAGCTAGGTCATTAAGTGATGAGACGCTCGAAGATATAAAGGCGATAGCAGAGTTGGAACCCAATGGGATCATTCTTTTCACATAGCTGTTTTGTTTTTCTTTTTGGACAAACTTGTATAAACTCTTTTATTCGGCGGCGTTCTCTTACTAGGACGTCAGCCTCTTGTACATAAATGCCTATTTACAGGAAAATTCAAAAATCAATATAAATACTCTTTTCAGACAAATTGCCAATTGTTTTTCCTTTTTCTGTTTTGTTTTGCGAAGAACGTCCAAGGTTCAATTTGTGATATATGCATTTGACACTAATTGCTAACTCATAAATATTTGCATACGAAACAAAGGATTAATTACAGGTAACATTAGAAACAGGGGCAATAATGAGTTGTCTAAGCGATCTAATTGCTCTATCCACCAAGGTATCAAGGTAGGTTAAGCTGAAGAACATAACCAGTATACCTTAATTCCCCAGAGAGTGAGCCAGCAAGTCAATGCACTCTCCCCAAGCAAAGTTATACAATCAGCCTTAAGGAAGTTGGGTATCCCCCGCAGATCTCAACATTCCCCAGCACAATATACGAATATTCTTAACAAGCATCCCCGGCAGTCTTGGTCTAAGACTGTTCCCCGGCGGTATACCAGACATTCAGTGGAATCTCTTCCCCAATATATCTCAAAGCGTTCCCCAGGAGAGTCCGGTATAGTTCAAGATTTCCCCAGGAAAGTTTGAATCCATCTCCCCAGCAGGAAGCTCATCCCCAGTAGATTCTGGAAGCTCCCCCCTCTATAGAGCACGAACGCGTCCCCCGACTTTATTCAAAGGTTATTTCCCTACCAGGATATAACTGGGTTATCCTCAGCCAAAAGCCATGGAAAGATCGTCCTCGGCAAAGTCTTCTTATCCCCAGCAGAGTCTATCAACATTTCCAACACAACAATGGTATCCCCAGCGAAGTTACCATCAACATCTCAACAGAATACCTCTCTTCCCATAGAGTATTGTTCCCCAGCAAGATCTCTAGAATAATTTTTCCCCGCAGAGTATTCTATTCGCCAAGTTTATTCCCTAACGGAGTTATCTTCTCCTACTGGTATTCTTGCAACTATCATCCCCAGCGGAAACAACAAAGCACTATTCTCCAACATCAACCCAGGATGTGACTTCCCGACACCTGTCAAGGATTTACTTTCCTAGACAAAAACATACATTCATAAACATCACATACATCATGATACATGCATGAATGCATCGCACAATCTCATTTATGTTAAGAACATCGTTGCTTGATCCATATCATGCATTGCATATGACTGACCTTTACCTTTCAGGAAAGATCCAGTTAAGTTCTCATCTATATTCCAAGACTTTAGTCTGGTTCAGTTAAATCAATTCTAAGATTTCTCTGATTCTTATCCAGTCAAAGTTAGTCAAAGACCTTCTCTGGTTCAGTCAGATCGATGCTAAGATCTCCCTGATTCTTATTCCGGTTGAAAATATTCCAAGACTTTCGTCTGGTTCAGTTAAATCGACCCTAAGATTTTTCTGATTCTTATCCAGTCAAAGATATTCCAAGACTTTTGTCTGGTTCAGTTAAATCGACTCCTAAAGATTTTTCTAATGCCGATCTAGTCAAAGGCCTTCTCTAGTTCAGTCAGATCGACCCTAAGACCTCCCTGATTCTTATTCCAGTTGAAGATATTCCAAGACTTTAGTCTGGTTCAGTTAAATCGACCCTAAGATTTTTCTGATTCTTATCCAGCCAAAGTTATTCCAAGACCTTGCCTGGTTCAGCTAAATCGATTCCTAAAGATTTTTCTGATGCCGATCCAGTCAAAGGCCTTCTCTGGTCCAGTTAAATCGATTCCTAAAGATTTTCCTGATGAAGACTCAGTAGAAGACATCCAAGATTCTCTCATCGTTATTGTTGAGGTAGTAATCGCTCCAGATTATCTCATCGTTACTGTTGAGGTAGTAATCGCCCAAGGTTCTCTCATCGTTACTGTTGAGGTAGTAATCGCCCCAGGTTCTCTCATCGTTACTGTTGAGGTAGTAATCGCCCCAGATTCTCTCATCGTTACTATTGAGATAGTAATCGCCCAAGGTTCTCTCATCGTCCCGTTGAGGTAGTAACCATCCCTGATTCATTCATCACCTTTTGAAGCTCCAGACTCGATTCCTGTATCTCGCCAGGGCACGTCTAAAGAGTTCAAAGATTCGATATCTGTATCCAGCCAGGGCGCGTCTACAGAAAAAGTTTGAAGATCAACTCCTGTAACAGGCCAGGTAATTATCTTTCTTTTTCAGGTACGCAAATTCTCACTAAGGAAACTCTTACGCGATCGACACCCAGATGGAATCTATAAGCCCATCTACCTATCCATCACCTCTCAACATGGCATCTGTAAGCCCATCTTCCTATCCATCAATCTCCAAATGGCATCTGTAAGCCCATTCCCACCATCACACTGCTAACATGTGAGCGCAAATTTCTGGGCACTCTAGTGTTCAATCATCTTCCACCTTCGGATTACGAAAGGCACGCCAGCCAATCTACATCCTCGGGTCTAAGAAGATTGAACAGGGGCAACTGTTGTACCCTAAAATTTGCCCTCCCATTTTCTTCAAGATTTGCTAAGAACAAGCTTCAAAATCTCCCAAGGGTTGCACAGTCCAATGGCCTCCTAACAGTCAAAAATTAGGGTTTTGGTTCTGGCAAAGAAGTTGAAGTTTCCAAGGGTCCAATCAAGTCCCACATTCCTACATACATTGTCAAGCTTCCATATGCTAAGTTTCAAGACTCACAGCACAAGATTGCACAGTCAAAAAACACTAATTGCTCAACAGTCAACTGCAGGGGCAAAATGGTCATTTGACAGTCAAAAGTCAAAAAATTTGGTCAACATCTTATTTTGAAGCCACAAACATCATTTGATCAATTCTTGATCATGATTCTCAAAGCATGGCTCAAAAAGTCTCAAGATGCAAAAGTTTCTATTTTTGGACAGTTGAAAAAGTCAACTGCAAATTGACCAAGGCATAACTTCCACATGGTTTATCAGAAAAATTCCATCCAAAGCTCATTTTGAAGAGAATGACATTTCCTACAACTCACCTTCACACTTCAAGTCCAAGAAATGCTCTCACAAAAAGTTATCAATCTCAACATTATAGGTCATTTTCAAAAGTCAACAAAAAGGCACTTTAAGTCAAAGACCATAACTTGAGATTGGTAAATCAAAATGACATGGGACCAAAGACATTGGTTAGAGGACTTCAAGACCTTTCCAAAATGTCCAAGAACATGATCAAATCTTAAACATTGAGCAAGATATGCCTTGTGGAAGTTGGGAATTTTTTGGGAATTTTGAAAAAGTCAACTTTGCTTCAAATGCCTCAAAATTGCTAATGGGCCTCAATTTCTTCCAAGAATCATCACCCAAAAGCTATGCACGACCCATTAACCCAAAGGGAAGTTATTTTCTTATTTTTAATTAATTAATTGAGTTTTTAATCCTATTAATTCATTTAATTAAAATTAAATATGAGAAAAATACTAAAATAAAGATTTTCAGGATCAGTTTGATAGGATGCAGAAAGAGTTGAAGGCCCTTAGAGGAAAAGAACTGTTTGGGCAGAATGTGAATGATATGTGTTTGGTTCCAAATGTGAAAATACCTACAAAGTTCAAAGTGGCAGAGTTCGAAAAGTACAAGGGAAACACTTTCCCTCGTGCTCACTTACTTATGTATGTGAGGAGAATATCTACTCGCATCGATGATCAATGCCTGTTAATTAATTTCTTTCAAAACAGTTTGACTGGTGCAGCATTGAAATCGTACATGAGCCTGGACAGTGCCAACATTCACTCTTTCAATGACTTGGGTGAAGCATTTATCAGACAGTACAAATATAATGTGGACATGGCGCCTGACCGTGATCAACTCAGGGCAATGGTTCGGAAGGACAAGGAGTCAATCAAAGAATATACACAGAGATAGCGTGAAGTAGCTGCCCAGGTGATTCCTCCAATGGAAGAAAAAGAGATGACAAAGATTTTTCTGAAGACACTAGGTGCATTCTATTATGAAATAATGGTGGCGAGTGCATCCAGTGATTTTACTGAGATGGTGGGAATGGGTGTTCATTTGGAAGAAGCTGTAAGAGATGGTCGTCTTACAAGAGGTGAAAACTTTGGCAATGCGAAGAAACCATCATATGGATTTTCTAAAAAGAAAGAGGGGGGGGGGGGGGGAAATGCTTCTATTCAAGAGAGAAGGGTTAATCCTCCTAGAAGAAATCATCAAAACCATAAATAAGTTACCTTGGTAACTCCAGTTGTTAATACGGCTCCAACCATAGTGGCTTACCAAAGACCAGCCCCTCAAGGAAGTCAAGGGTAGAATCAGAGGAGAGAGCCTTTCGACTTTATCCCCATGAGTTATGCATAGTTACTATCAACGTTGATTCAGAAAAAGTTGGTCCAGATTAGGCCACCCCCTGCTATACCATCACCATTGCCTTGGTACTATAATGCAGATCAAACATGCGCTTTCCATCAGGGAGCACCAGGGCATAATGTGGAAAACTTTTATCCCCTAAAATCAGAGGTACAGAAAATGGTAAGATCTGGCCTTTTGTCCTTCAAAGATGACAATCCTAATGTAAAAGATAATCCTCTTCTAAAGAATTGAGGAACGAATACGGTCAACATGGTTGTTGGTTGCCCAGAGGACTTCCGCATTTATGATATCAACTCGGTCAGAGGATAATTGGTAAAGATGAATGCAAACCTTTGCGAGTTTAGTTGCTATACTCATGACCATGCTAGTTGTGGTATCTGTAGTATTATATACAAGGTTGTGACAAGATAAAGGATGATTTGTAGGAAATGATGGATGAGTGCCACATCCATATAATCAAGCCTAGGGCGGAATATGAGGAGGAAGTGAACATGGTTTTTGAATGTTCGGGATAGTTCCGGATCTTTAATGTGGACCATATGAATGATGATCTCGTGCAATTTCACACTACCTTCTGCCACATGGCTTGTCAGGTAAAACACCACTATGGATCTTGCCGGGTTTGCTGCAAGGATTCCTGAGGGTATTCCATTGTAAGAAGAGGTATTCAATTGTTATTGGATAATGGCACTATCAAGGTGTCAGGCCAAATTGCCATAAGGTTAATATGATTGAAGATTGCTTGGCTAAGGTTGAATCGAATGATGAATATGCTTCTGCGGATGAATTATTTTCCTCAGATGAGGATATGTTCTCCAGTGATGATTCTGCAATGACCAAATTTTTTGAAGAAGGAGTAAACGTGATTGTGCTTGTTTTTAATGATTATGCCCCTGTTGAGATTAAATATTGTAGCAAGCCAGTTGTTTCCCCTGTGGTGATTTTTCTTGCCGGGTCCTGTTCCTTACAAATTAGACAAGGTTGTACCGTACAAATACAATGCTACAATTTTAGAGGATGGTGTGGAAGTTCCCATCCAGCCTTTGTCTAATATCGAAAATATTGTTGAGACTAGTAGAGTGACCCGCAGTGGTCATGTATTTACGCCGGTTGTTCGGGGAAATGATAATGCAAGTAATAAAGTTGTGGAAAGTGTTGAAAATAAGAAAGTTGTAGGGGAGTTCAGTGGTGCTACCTTGGAGAAAGATGTGGATGATATTTTAAAGATTATCAAAATGAGAGACTACAGAATTGTAGATCATCTATTGCAGAGTCCTTCAAATATATCTATCCTAGCATTGTTGATTAATTCTGCTTCCCATAGAGAATCATTAATGTGGGTGTTGGATAAAGCCTTCGTGGAGTGCGATATGTCGTTAGATCAATTCAGCAGAGTGGTAGGTAATATTACGTCTTATAATAACCTAAGCTTTTGTGATGATGAATTTCCTGACAAAGGGAGGAATCACAATTTGGCCCTCCACATATCCATGAACTGTAAAAATGATTCATTGTCAAATATGCTGATTGATAATGGGTCCTCTTTAAATGTTATAACAAGGAGCACGTTGATAAAGCTGAAATATCAAGGAGCCCCCATGCACCCAAGTGGTATTATTGTAAAAGATTTCAATGGATCAAGGAAGTTTGATATTTGGGAAGTGGATCTGCCTATTCACATAGGCCCACACCTTTTGCAGATCACTTTCCAAGTCATGGATATTGTATCCGCATATAGCTGCTTATTGGGACGACCATGGATACATGAGGCAGGGGCTGTCACTACAACTCTGCACCAAAAGTTGAAGTTCATACGAGAAGGAAAAGAGTTCAATATTTTACACCATAATTCATCTCCCTACAGGCCAAAGATGAATGGGGTTGTTGAAGCTGCTAATAAGAACATCAAGAAGATCATCCAGAAAATGGTTGTCACTTATAAAGATTGGCATGAGATGCTCCCTTTTGCTTTGCAGGGGTATCGAAAATCTGTCTGAACTTCAACAGGGGCAACCCCTTTATCCTTTGTGTATGGTATGGAAGCAGTGATCCATGTTGAGGTTGAGATTCCCTTTTTACGCGTGATAATGGAAACCAAGTTGTTAGAGGCTGAATGGGTCCAGAACAGGTTTGACCAGTTGAATTTAATTGAAGAGAAAATAATGACGACCTTGTTTCATGGTCAGTTATACCAAAAAAGAATGAAGAAAGCTTTTGATAAGAAGGTCAAGCCTCGTGAATTCAGAGAAGGTGACCTCGTGCTCAAGAAGATCATGTCTTTTAACGTTGATTCTAGGGGAAAGTGGACTCCCGATTTTGAAGGCCCATATGTTATCAAGAAAGACTTCTCTGGAGGTGCATTGATTCTTGAAACAATTGATGGAGAGGCGTTCCCACGTCTGGTAAATGATGATGCAGTTAAGAAATACTTCTCCTATAAAAATAAAAGAACAAATCGCTAAGACGAAAACCTGAAAGGCGACTTAGGTAAAAAGGAGCGTCTCGGTAGGCCGAAAACCCGAAAGGGTGGTCTAGGAAAAAATTAGAGACATAAACAGAATAAATTTTTCTCGGTAGGTTGAAACTCAGCAAGGGAAATCTAGGAATAAGGTAGGGATTTCCTGGCAAGTAACTGCATCAGACAAGACTTTATCATTGAAGTAACAATCTTCTTGGATCTTTACTACTCTTCAACCAAAGTCTCTGATCAGGAATTTAAAGTTGTTAGGGAGAATAGTGGTCATTGTATTTTAATGTATCTTTTACAATGTATATTACCATTTTCTAAACTTTGTAATCATCTATGAAGTCTTGCCATTTGTAGACTACCATCATATTAATAAAGTTTAAGCCTTTATTCAATTCTTTACAATTCTTATTTTATTCTGCTTACAAATACTTCATTTATAATTTATAGTAATGATCAAAGCAAACAGATTAAATAACAAAAATTGTTTTTTTTAAAGAATTTACAAATTACTTCTTGCTTTAGGTTTTGTGACTCAAGGAGAACAAAAATAGTGACTCCATGAATGGACGAACTCAGAAATTTTTGGATGTCTGAATTCCCCAGGAAGGTTCTACCACGACACTTTTGTTGGAATGGGTATGATCTTTATGTGTTTCTCAGATAGTTGAAGATGATACCAATTGATGTATGGTGTGGTGTTGGGTTTGTGATCCCATCTTTCCCGATCAAGTTTTGGTCTATTTTGATTTCGGGTTTGCATGGAATGAAGTCTCTATCCAAGATTCCCCAGTAAAGTCTTCACTTACATGACAAAATTCTCTTTCCCCTTCATATGCTGAGATGGAATCATTTGTAAAGCATCACCCTTTGTAGTACTAGTGTTATTGTTATTGTTTGTTTTCCGATAACCAGACAAGGGCAATGTCTTTTCTAAGAAGTGTTGAAACAGTTGTCAAATTTTTGGGTTTTCTCCCGCCAAGTGTTAGGGTTTGATCTAAAATCCCTATAAGTTTGATCTCTTACTGTAATGTTTAAACTTATTAAAATCCCAAAGTGAAGCTGAGATATTGTTTTTGGGAGGAAGTTATTATCCCCGTGAGGTTTCATTTTTCCCCAAAGAAGTGGGTGCAATTATCACTCTCAGTATTGAGGAATGTATCTTGGTGTCCACTCGACGATGTGGTGTTACCCTCCCCGATGAAGACAGTACAATATCCCCAGCTGATGCCTCGGTAATATGGTATTATTTTCCCTAGTGAAGTCAGTATTGCAATCCCCTGTAGAAGTACAGACCGTGAAACATTTTCTTTTTCCCCATTGAAGTCTGTGTGATATTCCCTAGTGAAGCCTGGAAGAAGTTGTTATATCCCTATATTTGAATTGATTTACTGTTATGATTATGTTCCTTCCCAGTGAAGTTAAGCCGTGAAGTAGGAATTTATTTCCTCAGTAGGTGTTTACTTTCTTATGAATTTTTCATCTTGAATATGATTTGGCCGAGTATTAATTGTACCCAAGTTGGTCTGGTCAGGTTATCCTCGATGTTATATGTTTATTTTGTCAGCATATACATAATAACATTCATACATTCATATATGCATCATGCATAGCTGAATTTAGAAAATCATTTCTCATTGGCATATTATTGTTGGCATATTACCCTATTTTGCAGAGTTGTGTTATCCTCTCTCTAATAGAGTGTAAACCTTAAGAAGAAAGTGTATATTCTTTCAATTTCCCCACTGAGCAATCCCTCGTGGAAGAATTTTTCTTTAGACTTCCTATTCAACTCATTGGCTGGATGGAATGTGGTTCCCTCTTGAGTTTATTTCTCATGAGGTGTTATTTTGGTTGACTACTTCATTCCGGTCAATGTTTGGTTTGAATGAATGATCCCCAACAGTATTATCATTTTGATTTCTGCAGGCTTTGAGCCTTGACTTGAGAATGTGCATTTATTTTGCACATGATGATTTTTATCTCCTCAACAGGAATACATTGGCATCTCCCCAGGAAGCCATATCTCTTTTCCCGGGAAGCCAAATTTATTTCCTCAGGAAACCATTATTGCAATTCCTCCTCATAACAACAAGTGGCAAGTCTCTTTATTTGAGCAACATGTACTTCCCCAATAAGTCTGACAGTTCCCAGAGAAGATTGAGATTTTATTACTCCAATGAATGGTAGCCTTGTCATTATGGAAGTTAGTTCACTTGTGAGATTTGTTACTCCAATGAATGGTAGCCTTGTCATTATGGAAGGTAGTTCATTGTTGAGCTTTGTTACTCCAATGAATGGTAGCCTTGTCATTATGGAAGGTAGTTCATTGTTGAGATTTGTTACTCCAATTAATGGTAGCCTTGTCATTATGGAAGTTAGTTCATTGTTGAGATTTGTTACTCCAATAAAGGGTAGCCTTGTCATTATGGAAGGTAGTTCGTTGTTGATATTTGTTACTCCAATGAATGGTAGCCTTTCCATTATGGAAGGTAATTCACTGCTGAGATTTGTTACTCCAATGAATGATAGAATTGTCATTATGAGAGGTAGTTCGTTGTCGAGATCTTTTTCCGATGAATGGTAGCAATGTCATTATGGAAGGTAGTTCGTCGTTGAGATTCTATTGCTCTTAAGAAGTTCATTTGTTCCTAGTCGGGAGCACTGATGCTAATCATTATTACCACCCTAATATTGGTATTTGCTGGTATTATCTTACCACTTCTTTCCCTGATAGGTCGATGTTACCTTTTTTGCTATATCCTCAGTGAGTGGATGGTTCACAGTCATTTGTCTATCACTTTTATCCTTTACTTTCTCTCCTCAATCTTTGATTTGATGATGCTCTATATCCTCTTTGGGCTTTACCCTAATAGAGTCGAGTCTCTTGTTCACCAGTGACTTATTTTCCTGGTCGGGTCTTCTTTTGATCCCTGTTTTTATTTGCTGCATCCCTAGTGGTGTCTTGCATCCTTTTTAGATTCGTTCATTAGAATTCATAATCATAAACATTGCATGGAATATTAGGGTCAAAAATAGGGCTTGTTTTATATTTAAGTATCTTTAATCGAGTCGGCACGAAGATTTTTAACCTTCGCATCTCCAGATAGAAGACACTTAAATAAGGGCAGCTATTGTACCCCAAAATTTCCCCCCTAAGATTCCTCTATCATATCATATCAACTCAATCACCACAAGATCACACTAGGGTTTGGTTTTTCTCCTTATCTTTAGCTTTGCTCATGGGGAATCACAAATCACCTTAACTTATATTTTGTTATCATCTATGTTTTGTATTGATTAGATTTTAGCTAATAAATGCAATGTGTGTTTGCCTTAATTGTTGATATCATAGGTGAGAGCACAACATATTCCATCAATTTGACCTAAAGGTTCATGAGTTTTTTTACATGCCTTCTTTAACAAAGCTTCACTGAGATTCAAGCCTCATCATTGAAGATGTTTTGAAGTAATATCATGATAAAGTCTATTATGATTCATTATGCCTCAAGTTGTCAAAAATGATTCAAAGATGCAAGGGCTGATTGAAGAGGTTTGACCTCGTTAGACAAGTTCCTGATTCATTGATCACAAGTGCATATCTCCCTCAATTATCAAGATTTGGAAGTGGTTATGGTTTCTATGGCTTCTCATTATCATCCTCAACAACTTATATTTACATGACAAAAGTATTTGTGCAAGAAAGTTGGTCAAAATTGAAAAGGGTTCCCAAGGCATTTTGTTGCTCTAACAGCTAGGGTTTTGAACTTCTAAAGGGTATATCTTTCTCATCTTTTGGTATTTTTTAGTGATTCCAAAAGCATGCTTCTCTTCAAAGGGTTATTAACAAATAACTTCAAAAGTTTCAAGTAAATTTTGTATGGAAGATACCTAATGATGAAGAAATATTACAAGTCCTCTAGATGAACCATCAAATCCCCTTATGTGACTTCAAAAGATCATAACTTGGTCAATTTTTTCACCTTGAGCCCATAGCGTTTCCACAACGATCTTAAAGATGTGAACTTCAACCCTTCTTTTAAGTGCAAAGTGTGAAAATGGATGGAAGATGCCCTACGTATGCAAAATATTATGGGTCATTTTATGAATTTTTGCAAATTTCAACAAGTCATAACTCTCTAAATTTTTATATTTTTTAAATGGTTCAAGTATCAAAATTCCATTCAAGGGATCTACTTCATTCCATCTTTTTTGGTAAAGAGAAAATTTCAAGTGGAGGGCCACGTTTGGATGAAGACATTTTATGTCATTTTTGAAGAAAAACTTAGAAATTTTCTAAGTATAGAAAGTCAACCTCTTTTTCTCAACATTAGCTCAACAAAATTTTTAGCTCAAGCATCCATTTAATTCCATTCTTTGAACATTTTAAAGCTAGTAATCTCATCTTTAAAAAGCTTCAAGAATCATATCCTAAGACTCCTTGAGCTGAGAATGTCATTGATTTGAATTTGGTAACTTGAAACAGAAGTTTATTCAAAAGTCAGAATTTGAAATTCATGGTTTGGCTTCTAAACATCAAATTAGCACGCGTTTTTGGTCTAAACATGTTTAACCAACTTTCCAAAGTTGATTAGAGCCTTAAAACGCAAGGATTGGATTAGTTTTGATGCAAAACAGATCACACATTACTCGTGTATTAGGTTCACATGATTTCCCTCCAAACTTTATTATTTCACACGCTTGATCATTCAATCAGCTTCCCTATAAATACAGGATCATACCTCATTCATTTTCTCAAGCTTAGAGAGCCAGAATCACCCTCCCAAACTCCCATTTGAACCAAAATTTTTACAACTTTTAATTTGCTCTTACAGTCTTTCTCAATCATTTTTCTTTGTTAATTCATCTTCCTTGAACCTCATTGAAGCTAACAGGAGAAGAATTAAGCTCTTAGACTTCCTAAATCGTGCTAGCCAAGTCCAATTTCATAGCTCTACAACTTAACTTCAATAGGTAGATTCCTTCACCAATTCTCTCAAACTTTGATACTATTATGAAGCTCTCATCATCCCGATTCTAGTCGCAACAATTTTTTTCAATTGGAAGTACATTTTGACCTTGAAATTTCAAATCCCTTTTTAAAACTTCTCTTCCAAAATTACTGAGCTACAACTTATATAAATTTTTCGCGAAGGTACCATTGGAATCGTCTTGAAGAGACGAAGCAAATGGTAGCGATCTCGTGTTCTAATTTTACTATTTTTGGAACCTGCAAATTTCATTGGCTGGAGATTGAAGATTACCAACGTGTCATCTATCAACCAATGAAAGTGTGCCACGTTTATTTTTCAAATATTTGATTTAATTAATGATCATGTGTTCATTTCACTAAAGACCATGATATGCACATCGTGTCTGGTCCATTAGATTAGCTTACTAATACGTTTTGACTCTTATCCATTGGTCCATATTTTTTTGACTTTATTTTTTTAATTTTTGATTTTTATATTTAAATTGTTTTAAACTTCAAAAAATCATAGAAAATTCATTTCTGATTCAAAAATTATGAAAAAATTCACAAAAATATTTTCAAATATTCTCTTTCTGAATCTTATTTTTTCATAATTTTATTTTTAGATTTGGTTTTATTTATAATTTTTCTTTATTTTGGTTTGTTTTTAATTACTTAAAAAATACTTTTGTACATTTTTAAATTCTGAAAAAATTCATCAACATCATTTCCATTATTCCTGACCTTATGAAATTTTTTTAGAACTTTATTTTGAATTTTACTATTTTTTATCTTTTTTCCATTTATTTGAGCAATTTTAATTAGTTTAAAAATAGTTTCTGATTTTAAAAAATTACCAAAAAATTTTATATAAATATTTGTGCTTATTCCTAATTTTTCTATGGTCTCATTTGATTTTTCTTGACTGATTTGAATATAATTGCTATTTTCCCCTCTTATTTTCATCTTAAAATCATTTTAAAACCTTTTTCTTTATTTTAAATATAATATTATTTTTGTATATATATTCTGGCTGATCTTGGACTATGAAATTTTGATCATGATCTTTATTAACATCATTGGATCCATATTGTTGAGTCTAACTCCATAAAAATGGATGAATAATTTTAATAATAGTTTGATTGAATTTTTTGGTTCAAATGTGGTTTGATTCTTACCCACCCCTCTTCATCTTACCCCCTTCTTATTATACTAAACGTTATTGGAGAATAATTTACATATCAATTCTCAAAAACATATGGTACATGGATTGCTATTGATTGGCCTCAAAATAGGTGTGACTTCTATATAAGTCCACTTACGATTGCTTAACATAGCGCTACATTTTGTCCCGATTCGAGAAATGATCATTCGTGGCTCAAACCCATGTTTGCAAGCCCATGTATGTTAATTTGAATTATTTGATTCAATAACTTTAAGATTAATTGTTAGGAGGCTTTAGTCTTATCAATCCTCTAATGAATCTTCATAAACTTTGGTCAAAGTGAATCACTTAAACATCATTGATCATTAAATGTTGCCTTGAGAATTTTCAAATGGATGATATACTTGAAAAAAAGTAAATGAAACTTGTCGTTGAGAGGCTTTGGTTCTATCAATCCTCTAATGATTTTTAAATACAAGTTTCAAGATGTTCATTCATCTAACCTCTAATTTCTAACAATTAACTTTATTTTGTTTTTTTACTTTATGCTTTTACTTTAAGCACATTTATTTTAGCATTTACATTTCATGCTATTTTTTTATCTTTGCTCATTTGAGCATTTATTTTCATGTCATTTTTATTTTGCTCACTTGAGATTTTCATTTATTTTTGAAGACACCTAACAATCAACTTGAACCCTAAAAAACTTTAATGCTACTTGGACTACGTGGTTACTATCCTTTGCATTATGGAGTGATGGACTTCTTGGACTTAAGATTAGAAACCTTGACCTATCTTTAAGACCTTGTGACCACAACTGTTATTTTTTCTGGAGTTCTTGGGGTTTACCCCAAGACATTGGGTTGTTTGTTTACTTTGTGTGCAAGTTATTGTGATCGCATGCTTTGTCTGTGATCTGGAATTCATTTGTATACAGTTGTTACCCTGCCAAAGTTTTGTGAAGACTTAATACAAATGAAGTTTGGTTTTCTCAAGAGGTTCATTATCTTTGTTTGTTTTGTTTCAAATCCAAAGGATGGGAAATTCTACATTGACTCATTGTGTCAAATGTTGGCTTCTTGTTGGTTAAATGGTTCTTTTCCCTAGCTTTTACCTTGTACTTTAGGCTAGTCCCTTCATCTCCTCGTATCTTATTTAATTTCAAAAATCTTCTCCCTCCTTTTGAAAACTCTTCTTGTTTTAAAACTTGAACCACTTTCATAATAAACTTGGACATAGGTCCATGCATTTTCAAAATATTTTCTTAATTAAACTTTAATCAACTTAATAATACCTTGACATTTTTATTGTGAGCATACTAAAAGTCAATCAATCTCATTCAAACCATTTTTCCACTTCGGCTTTTTACCTTAAAACCCTTCTCCAAAGATTAGACTCTTCTCAATCCTTGTAGTGATGCAAGCTACTATAATTCTACGATATGTAGTGAAGAGAGATATTTTCCACTTGGGTGTTGAGTGAGGCTTTGTTGATTTTAAATCCAAGCTATATCCTCCACTTTGAGATGACGCAAATTCTCCATTCTCATAATTGGGGGTAGTAAGTTTGTATTCCACTCGGATAAGACGATGATGTTTTGTCTCTAAAAATTAACCAACACACATGTGTTTTTAAAATTTTTAAAGGTGAACTACGTGTACCTTGATCCCATATTGCACGGAAGGTGGTACGTAGGCACTAAAGATTCGCAACTGTGGCGGGTGCAAAAATCATAAAATAATACTTCTTTTCTCATCTCCACCATCTATTTCTATACAACACTTAAAACAAAAATACAAAAAATTTCAAAGAGGTTCCTACGGAGTACCGTAGATGTTTAGGGTTCTAATGAACTCCCTATGCATAACCAACCCTCGAACTTAGATTCTCTCCCCCTCTTTTTTGGCTATTCGCTCTTTTTCCATTCCTTTCGAAACAATAAAGCGCGATGGCAATTTTTATTTTGATCTGTGCGAGTAAAGTCAATCCAATGGATTAGTCTAAACATTTCTACAGCTACAATATTTCACACATAGTTAACCATCATCCCTTGGATCTCTAACAAACTTCACACATAGTCGACAATCATCCCTTGGATCTCTGACTTACTTCACACATAATTGACCATCATCCCATGGATTTGTGACATACTTCACACATAGTTGACCATCATCCAATGGATATCTTACATACTTCACACATAGTTGACCATCATCCCTTGGGTCTCTGACCTACTTCACACATGGTTGACCATTATCCCATGAATGTTTGACATACTTCACTCATAGTTGACCATCATTCCATGGATCTATGACATACTTCACACATAGTTGACCATCATCCCATGGATGTCTGACATACTTCACACATAGTTGACCATTATCCCATGGATCTCTGACATACTTCACATATAGTTAAACATCATCCCTTGGATCTCTTACATAATTCATACATAGTTGACCATCATCTCATGGATGTCTAACATACTTCACACATAGTTGACCATCATCCCATGGATGTCTGACATATTTCACACATAGTTGACCATCATCCCATGGATCTCTGACATACTTCACACATAGTTGACCATTATCCCTTGGATCTCTGACATACTTCACACATAGTTAACAATCATCCCTTGGATCTCTGACTAACTTCACACATAATTTACCATCATCCCATGGGTGTCTGACATACTTCACACATAATTGACCATCATCCCATGGATATCTGACATGCTTCACACATAGTTGACCATCATCCTATGGATGTCTGACATACTTCACAATTAGTTGACCATGATCCCATGGATATCTAACATACTTCACACATAGTTGACATTCATCCCATGGATGTCTAATATACATCATACATAGTTAACCATCAACCATAGGATGTTAGACATACTTAAAACCTAGTTGACCATCATCCCATGGATCATTAAAATACTTCACCCATAGTTGACTATCATCCCTTGGAAGTCTGTCTGACACAAATAACACATAGTTGACCATCATCCCTTGGATGTCTGTCTGACATACTGAACACATAGTTGACCATCATCACTTGAAATTCTGACATACTTCATACATAGTTCACCATCATCATATGGATGTCTGACATACATTACACATAGTTGACCATCATCCCTTGAATCTCAAACGTACTTCACACATAGTTGACCATCAACTATTTGATGTCTAATATAATTCACACATAGTTGACCATCATCCCATGGATCTCTGACATACTTCACACATAGTTGACCATCATCCTATGGATCTGTGACATAATTCACACATACTTGACAATCATACCATGGATCTTTGACATACTTTATACATAGTTGACCATAATCCCTTGGATCTCTTACATACTATACACATGGTTGACAATCACCCCTTGGATCTCTGACTTACTTCACACATAATTGACCATCATCCCATGGATCTCTGACATATTTCACACATAGTTGACCATCATCCCATGGATGTTTGACATACATCACACATAGTTAACCATCCTACCTTGGGTCTCTGAAATACTTCTTACATAGTTGACCATTATCCCATGGATGTCTGACATACTTCACACAAAGTTGACCATCATCCAATTGATGTTTGACATACTTTACCCATAGTTGACCATCATCCCATGGATGTCTAACATACTTCGTACATAGTTGACCGTCATCCCATGGATGTCTGGAATACTTCAGAAAAAGTTAACCATCATCCCATGGATCTCTGACATACTTCGCACATAGTTCGCCATCATCCCTTGGATACCTGACTTACTTTACATATAGTTGACCATTATACCATGGATGTTATTCTGACATACTTCACACATATTTAACCATCATCCCTTAGATGTTTGTCTGCCATACTTCACACATAGTTGACCATCATTCCTTGGATATCTGACATACTTCACACATAGTTGACCATCATCCTATGGATGTTTGACATACTTCACACATAGTTGACCATCATCCCTTGAATATCTTGCATACTTCACTTATAGTTGACCATCATCCTTTAGATCTTTAACATTCGTCACACGTAGTTGACCATCAACTGTTTGATGTTTGACATACTTTACACATATTTGACCAACATCCCTTGGAACTTTGACATACTTCACACATAGTTGAACATCATCCCATGGATCTCTGACATACTTCGCACATAGTAAACCATCATCCCTTCAATATCTGACATACTTCAACATAGTTTCCCATCATCTTATGGATCTTATACATACTTCACACATAGTTGACCATCAAACTCTGACATACTTCACACATAGTTGAAAATCATCCCGTTGATCTCTGACTTACTTAACACATAATTGATCATCATCCCAGGGATCTCTGACATACTTCACACATAGTTGATCATCATCCCATGGATGTGTGACATGCATCACACATAGTTCAACATCATCCCTTGGATCTCTGACATACTTTACCCATAGTTGACCATCATCCCATGGATGTCTGATATACTTCACACATAGTTGACCAACATCTCATGGTTGTCTGGCATTCTTCACACATAGTTGACCATCATCCCATGGATGAATCGAATACTTCACACATAGTTGATAATCATCCCATGGATCTCTTACACACTTCCCACATAGTTGACCACCATCCCTTATTTATCTGGCTTAGTTCACACATAGTTGACCATCACCCCATGGATGTCTTTCTGACATACTTCACACATAGTTGACCATCATCCCTTGCATCTCTAACATACTTCACACAAGGTTTACCATCATCCCATGGATGTATGACATACTTCACACATAGTTGACCATCATCACATGGATGTCTGACATAATTCACAAATAGTTAACCACTATCCCATGGATGTCATGCATACTTCAGACATAGTTGACCATCATCCCTTGGATGTCTAGGATTATTCACACATAGATGGCCATTATCCCATGGATCTCTAACATACTTCTCACATAGTTGACCATCATCCCTTGAATCTCGGGCATACTGCACACATAGTTGATCATCACCCCATGGATGTCAGACATATTTCACCCATAGTTGACCATCATCCCATGGATGTCTGGCATACTTCACCCATAGTTGACCATCAACCATAGGATGTCTGACATACTTCAGACATAGTTGACCATCACCCCATGAATGTATAACATACTTCACACATAGTTAACAATAATCCCAGGGATGTCTGTCACACATACTTCACACATAGTTGACTATCATCCCATGGGTGTCTGACATACTTCATACATAGTCAACCATCATTCCTTGGGATTCTAACCTACTTCACACATAGTTGACCATTATCCCATGGGTGTCTGATATACTTCACACATAGTTGACCATCATCCCATGGATGTCTAACATACTTCACACATAGATGACCATCATCACATGGATGTCTGACATAATTCACAAATAGTTAACCATCATCCCATGGATGTCTTGCATACTTCAGACATAGTTGACCATCATCCTTTAGATATCTAGCATTAATCACACATAGATGACCATTATCCCATGGATCTCTAACATACTTCGCACATAGTTGACCATCATCCCTTGAATGTCGAACATACTGCACACATAGTTGATCGTCATCCCATGGATGTCAGACATACTTCACCCATAGTTGACCATCAACCATAGGATGTCTGACATACTTCAGACATAGTTGACCATCACCCCATGAATGTATAACATACTTCACACATAGTTAACCATAATCCCAGGGATGTCTGTCAGACATACTTCACACATAGTTGACTATTATCCCATGCATGTCTGACATACTTCATACATAGTCAACCATCATTCCTTGGGTCTCTAACCTACTTCACACCTAGTCAACCATCATCCCATGGGTGTCTAACATACGTCACACATCGTTGACCATCATCCTACGGATGTCTGGAATATTTCACACATAGTTGACCATCATCCCATGGATCTCTAACTTACTTTGCACATATTGACCATCATCCCTTGCATCTCTGACACAATTCACATATTGTTGACCATTTCCCCATGGATGTTTGACTTACTTCACACATAGTTGATCATCAACCCATAGATATCTGACATACATCACACATAGTTGACCATCATCCCATGGATCTTAGACATACTTTACACATAGTTGACCATTATCCATGTGATCTCTGACATACTTCACACATAGTTAACAATCATCCCTGGGATCTTTGACTTACATTACAAATAGTTGACCATCATCCCATGGATGTCTGACATACTTCTCACATAGTTGATAATCATCCCTTGGATCTCTTTCATACTTCACACATGATTGATCATTATCCCATTGATGCCTCACATACTTCATACATAGTTGACCAAAATCCGATGGATGTCTGGCATACTTCACACATACATGACCATCATCCCTTGGGTCTTTGATATACTTCACACATAGTTGACCATTATCCCATGGTTGTCTGATATACTTCACACATATTTGACCATCATCCCATGGATTTCTGACATACTTCACCTATAGATGACCATCATCCCATGGATGTCTGACATACTTCACACATTATTAACCATCATCCCATCTATGTATGGCATAATTCACACATAGTTAACCATCATCTCATGGATCCTTGACATACTTCACACATATTTGACCATCATCCCATGGATGTCAACCATACTTCACACATAGTTGACCATCATCTCATTGATCTCTGACATACTTCACACATAGTTGACCATCATCCAATGGATGTCTAGAATACTTCGAACATAGTAGACCATCATCCCATGGATCTCTAACATACTTTGCAAATAGATGACCATCATCCCTTGGATATCTGACACAATTCACATATAGTTGACCATATTCCCATGGATGTCTGACTTACTTCATACATAGTTGAACATGATCCCATGGATATCTGTCATACATCACACTTAGTTTACCATCATCCCATGGATATAAGACATACTTTACACATAGTTGACCATCATCCCATGGATGTCTGACATACTTCAAAATTAGTTGACCATGATCCCATGGATATATGACATACTTCACACATAGTTGACATTCATCCCATGGATGTCTGATATACATCATACATAGTTAACCATCAACCATATGATGTTAGACATACTTCAAACCTAGTTGACCATCATCCCATGGATCTTTAAAATACTTCACCCATAGTTGACTATCATCCCTTGGAAGTCTGTCTGACACAAATAAGACATTGTTAACCATCATCCCTTTGATGTCTGTCTGACATACTGAACACATAGTTAACCATCATCAGTATAAATTCTGACATACTTCACACATAGTTGACCATCATCATATGGATGTCTGACATACTTTACACATAGTTGACCATCATCCGTTGAATCTCTAACATACTTCACACATAGTTGACCATCAAATATTTGATGTCTAACATAATTCACACATAATTGACCATCATCCCTTGGATCTCTGACATACTTCACACATAGTTGACCATCATCCTATAGATCTGTGACATAATTCACACATACTTGACAATCATACCATGGATCTCTGACATACTTTATACATAGTTGACCATAATCCCTTGGATCTCTGACATACTACACACATAGTTGACAATCATCCCTTGGATCTCTGACTTACTTCACACATAATTGACCATCATCCCATGGATCTTTGACATATTTAACACATAGTTGACAATCATCCCATGGATGTTTGACATACTTCACACATAGTTGACCATCATCCCTGGGTCTCTGAAATACTTCATACATAGTTGACCATTATCCCATGGATTTCTGACATACTTCACACAAAGTTAACCATCATCCAATGGATGTTTGACATACTTCACCCATAGTTGACCATCATCTGATGGATGTCTATTATACTTCGTACATAGTTGACCATCATCCCATGGATGTCTGGCATACTTCAGAAAAAGTTAACCATCATCCCATGGATCTCTGACATACTTCGCACATAGTTCACCATCATCCCTTGGATATCTGACTTACTTCACATATAGTTGACCATTATACCATGGATGTTATTCTGATATACTTCACACATAGTTAACCATCATCCCTTGGATTTTTGTCTGCCATACTTCACACATAGATGACCATCATTCCTTGGATATCTGACATACTTCACACATAGTTGACCATCATCCTATGGATGTTCGACATACTTCACACATAGTTGACCATCATCCCTTGAATATCTTGCATACTTCACTTATAGTTGACCATCATCCTTTGGATCCTTAACATACTTCACACATAGTTGACGATCAACTATTTGATGTCTGACATACTTCACACATATTTGACCATCATGCCTTGGAACTTTGACATACTTCACACATAGTTAAACATCATCCCATGGATCTCTGACATACTTCGCACATAGTAGACCATCATCCCTTTAATCTATAACATACTTCAAAATAGTTTCCCATCATCTTATGGATCTTATACATACTTCACACATAGTTGACCATCATCCCTTGGAACTTTGACATACTTTACACATGGTTGACAATCATCATGTGGATCTATGACTTACTTAACACATAATTGATCATCATCCCAGGGATCTCTGACATACTTCACACATAGTTGATCATCATCCCATGGATGTCTGAAAAGCATCACACAAAGTTTAACATTATCTCTTGGATCTCTGACATACTTTACCCATAGTTGACCATCATCCCATGGATGCCTGACATACTTCACACATAGTTGACCATCATCTCATGGATGTATGGAATTCCTCACACATAGTTGACCATCATCCCATGGATCTCTAACATACTTCGCACATAGTTGACCATCGTCCCTTGAATCTCTGACATACTTCACACATAGTTAATCATCATCCCATGGATGTATGACATACTTCACCCATAGTCGACCATCATCCCATGAATGCATCACATACTTCACACATAGTTGACCATCGTCCCATGGATGTTTAGCATACTTCACACATAGTTGACAATCATCCCATGGATCTCTCACATACTTCCCACATAGTTGACCATCATCCCTTGCATCTCTGACATACTTCACACATGGTTTACCATCATCCCATGGATGTCTGACATGCTTAACACATACATGACCATCATCCCATGAATGTCTGACATAATTCACAAATACTTGACCATCACCCCATGGATGTCTTGCATACTTCAGACATAGTTGACCATCATCCCTTGGATGTCTAGCAATCATCACACATAGTTGACCATCATCCCATGGATCTCTAACATACTTAGCACATAGTTGACCATCATCCCTTGAATCTCTGACATACTGCACACATAGTTGATCATCATCCCATGAATTTCAGACATGTTTCACCCATAGTTGACCATCATCCCATGGATGTCTGGCATATTTCACCCATTGTTGACCATCAACCATAGGATGTCTGACATACTTAAGACATAGTTGACCATCATCCCATGGATGTATAACATACTTCACACATAGTTAACCATCATCCCAGGGTTGTCTGTCAGACATACTTCACACATAGTTGACTATCATCTCATGGATGTCTGACATACTTAAAACACAGTCCACCATCATTCCTTGGGTCTATAACCTACTTCACACATAGTTGACCATTATCCCATGGATGTATGATATACTTGACACATAGTTCACCATCATCCCATGGATCTCAGACATACTTCACACATACTTGACCAACATCTCATAGATCTCTGACATGCTTCACACATTGTTGATCATCAACCCATGGATGTCTGACATGCATCACACATAGTTCAACATCATCCCTTGGATCTCTGACATACTTTACCCATAGTTGACCATCATCCCATAGATGTCTGACATACTTCACACATAGTTGACCATCATCTCATGGATGTCTGGCATTCCTCACACATAGTTAACCATCATCCCATGGATCTCTAATATACTTCGCACATAGTTGACCATCATCCCTTGAATCTCTAACATACTTCACACGTAGTTAATCATCATCCCATGGATGTCTGACATACTTCACCCATAGTTGACCATCATCCCATGGATGTATCACATACTTCACACATAGTTGAACATCATCCCATGGATGTTTAGCATACTTCACACATAGTTGACAATCATCCCATGGATCTCTCACATACTTCCCACATAGTTGACCATCATCCCTTATATATCTGGAATAGTTCACACATAGTTCACCATCACCCCATGGATGTCTTTCTGACATACTTCACACATAGTTGACCATCATCCCTTGCATCTCTGCCATACTTCACACATGGTTTACCATCATCCCATGGATGTCTGACATGCTTAACACATAGATGACCATCATCCCATGGATGTCTGACATAATTCACAAATAGTTGACCATCATCCCATGGATGTCTAGCATTCTTCACACATTGTTGACCATCATCCCATGGATCTCTAACATACTTCGCACATAGTTGAACATCATCCCTTGAATCTCTGACATACTGCACACATAGTTGATCATCATCCCATGGACATCAGACATACTTCACCCATAGTTGACCATCATCCCATGGATGTCTGCCAAACTTCACCCATAGTTGACCATCAACCATAGGATGTCTGGCATAATTAAGACATAGTTGACCATCATCCCATGGATGTATAACATACGTCACACATAGTTAACCATCATCCCAGGGATGTCTGTTAGACATACTTCACACATAGTTGACTATCATCCCATGGATGTCTGACATACTTCAAACATAGTCCACCATCATTCCTTGGGTCTCTAACCTACTTCATACATAGTTGACCATTATCCCATGGATGTCTGATATACTTCACACATAGTTGACCATCATCCTATGGATGTCTGATATACTTCATATATAGTTGACCATCATCTCATCGATCTCTGACATACTTCACACATAGTTGACCATCAGCCCATGGATGTCTGGCATACTTCACATATAGTTGACCATCATCCCATGGATCTTTAACATACTTTACACATAGTTGACCATCATCCCTTGGATCTCTGACACAATTCACATATAGTTGACGATCTTCCCATGGATGTCTGACTTACTTCACACATAGTTGACCACCATCCCATGGATATCTGACATACATCGCACATAGTTGACCATCATCCCTTGGATCTTAGACATACTTTACACATGGTTGACCATTATCCCTGTGATCTCTGACATACTTTACACATAGTTAACAATCATCCCTGGGATCTTTGACTTCCATAACACTTAGTTGACCATCATCCCATGGATGTTTGACATACTTCTCACATATTTGATAATTATCCCTTGGATCTCTTTCTTACTTCACACATAATTGAAAATCATCCCATGGATGCCTGACATACTTCATACATAGTTGACCAAAATCCCATGGATGTCTGGCATACTTCACACATACATGACCATCATCCCTTGGGTATTTGACATACTTCACACATAGTTGACCATTATCGCATGGTTCTCTGATATACTTCACACATAGTTGACCATCATCCCATGGATGTCTGACATACTTCACCCATAAATGGCCATCATCCCATGGATGTCTGACATACTTCACACATTGTAAACCACTATCCCATTGATGTATGGTATAATTCACACATAGTTGACCATCATCCCATGGATCCTTGACATACTTCACACATAGTTGACCATCATCCCATGGATGTCTGTCATACTTCACACATAGTTGACCTTCATCTCATTGATCTCTGACAAACTTCACACATAAGTGACCATCATCCCATGGATGTCTAGCATACTTCAAACATAGTTGACCATCATCCTGTGGATCTCTAACATACTTTGCACATAGTTGACCATCAATTCTTAGATCTCTGACACAATTCACATATAGTTGACCATATTCCCATGGATGTTTGACTTACTTCAAACAAAGTTGACCATCATCTCATGGATATATGTCATATATCACACATAGTTGACCATCATCCCATGGATCTCAGACATACTTTACACATAATTGACCAGTAACCCTTGGATCTCTACCATACTTCACACATAGTTAACAATCATCCCTGGGATCTTTGACTTACATTACACATAGTTGACCATCATCCCATGGATGTCTGATATACTACCCATATAGTTGATAATCATCCCTTGGATCTCTTACTTACTTCACACATAATTGACCATCATCCCATGGATCTCTGAAATACTTCACATATAGTTGATCATCATCCCATGGATGCCTGAATTACTTCATACATAGTTGACCATCATCCCATGGATGTCTGTCATACTTCACACATACTTGACCATCATCCCTTGGGTCTCTAACATACTTCACACATAGATGACCATTATCCCATGGTTGTCTGATAAACTTCAAACATAGTTCACCATCATCCCATGGATGTCTGACATACATCACCCATAGATGGTCATCATCCCATGGATGTCTGACATACTTCAGACATAGTTGACCATCATCCCATTGATGAATGGCATACTTCACACATAGTTTACCATCATCTCATGGATCCCAGACATACTTCACACATAGTTGACCATCATCCCATGCATGTCTGGCATACTTCACACATAGTTGACCATCATCCCATGGATATCTAACATACTTCGCACATAGCTAACCATAATCCCTTGGATATCTGACTTAGTTGACACATAGCTGACCATCATCCCAGGGATGTCTTTCTGACATACTTCACACATAGTTGACCATCATTCGTTGGATGTCTGTCTAACAATACATCACACATAATTGACCATCATCTCTTAAATATATGACATACTTCGAACATAGTTGACCATTATCCCATGGATGACTGACATACTTCACACATATTTGAAAATCATCCCATGGATGTCTGACATACTTCAACCATAGTTGACCATCATCCCATGGATGTTCGACATACTTCACATATAGTTGACCATCATCCTATAGATGTATGGTATACTTCACACATTGTTTACCATCATCCCATGGATCACTGACATACTTCGCACATAGTTGAACATCACCCCTTTAATATATGACTTACTTCACACATAGTTGACCATCATCCCATGGATGTTTGGCATACTTCTCCCATAGTGTACCATCAACCATAGAATATGTGATATACTTTATACATAGTTGACCATCATCCCATGGATATATCACATACTTCACTCATAGATAACCATCATCCCATGGATGTATGTCTTACATATTTCATACATAGTTGACCATCATCCCATGGATGTCTGACATACTTCATACATAGTTGACCATCATTCCTTAGGTCTCAAACCTACTTCACACATAGTTGGCCATTATCCCATGGATGTCTGAAATACTTCATACATAGTTGACCATCATCCCATGGATTGCTGACATACTTCACCCATAGTTGACCATCAACCCATAGATCTCTGACATACTTCATGCATAGTTTAGCATCATCCCATGGAAGTATAGCATACTTCATACATAGTTGACCATAATCCCATGGATCTCTAACGTACTATGCACATAGTTGACCATTATCCCTTGGATATTTGACACAATTCACGTATAGTTGACCATCTTCCCATGAATGTCTGAATTACTTCACACATAGTTGACCATCATCCCATGGATATCTGACATACATCACACATAGTTGACCATAATCCCATTGATCTAAGACATACTTCACAAATAGTTGACCATAACCCCTTGGATCTCTAACATACTTCACACATACTTAACAATCATCCTTGGTATTTGTGACTTACTTTACAAATAGTTGACCATTACCCCTTGGCTGTCTAACATACTTCTCACATAGTTGACAATCATCCCTTCGATCTCTTACTTACTTCACACATAATTTACTATCATCCCATGGATCTCTGACATACTTCACACATAGTTTATCATCATCCCATGGATGCCTGACATACTTCATACATAGTTGACCATCATCCCATGGATGTCAGGCATACTTCATACATACTTGACCATCATCCCTTGGGTCTCTGACATACTTCACACATAGTTGACCATTATCCCATGGTTGTCTGATATACTTCACACATAGTTGACCATCATCCCATGGATGTCTGACATACTTCACCCATAGACTACCATTAAAGCAAGGATATATGACATACTTCACACATAGTTGACCATCACCCCATGGATGTATGGCATACTTCACACAAGGTTGGCCATCATCCCATGGATCCCTTGCTTACTTCACACATATTTGACCATCATCTCATGGATGTCTGGCATACTTCACCCATAGTTGACCATCATCCCATAGATCTCTGACATACTTTGTACATAGTTGACCATCATCCCTTGGATATCTGACTTACTTCACACATAGTTGACCATCATCCCATAGATGCCTTTCTGACATACTTCACACATAGTTGACCATCATCCCTTAGATGTCTGTCTGACATACTTCACACATAGTTAACCATTATCCCTTGAATCTCTGACACAATTCACGTATAGTTGACCATCTTCCCATGAATGTCTGAATTACTTCACACATAGTTGACCATCATCCCATGGATATCTGACATACGTCACACATAGTTGACCATCATCCCATTGATCTAAGACATACTTCACACATAGTTGACCATTACCCCTTGGATCTCTGACATACTTCACACATAGTTAACAATCATCTTTGGGATTTGTGACTTACTTTACACATAGTTGACCATTACCACATGGCTCTCTAACATACTTCTCACATAGGTGACAATCATCCCTTAGATCTCTTACTTACTTCACACATAATTGACCATCATCCTGTGGATCTCTGACATACTTCACACATAGTTTATCATCATCCCATGGATGCCAGACATACTTCATACATAGTAGACCATCATCCCATGGATGTCAGGCATACTTCATACATACTTGACCATCATCCCTTAGGTCTCTGACATACTTCACGCATAGTTGACCATTATCCCATGGTTGTCTGATATAATTCACACGTAGTTGACCATCATCCCATTGATGTCTAATATACTTCACCCATAGATTACCATCATCCCAAGGATATTTGACATACTTCACACATAGGTGACCATCACCCCATGAATGTATGGCATACCTCACACAAAGTTGGCCATCATCCCATGGATCCATTGCATACTTCACACATAGTTGACCAGCATCCCTTAGATGTCTGTCTGACATACTTCACACATAGTTAACCATTATCCCTTGAATCTCTGACACAATTCACGTATAGTTGACCATCTTCCCATGAATGTCTGAATTACTTCACACATAGTTGACCATCATCCCATGGATATCTGACATACGTCACACATAGTTGACCATCATCCCATTGATCTAAGACATACTTCACACATAGTTGACCATTACCCCTTGGATCTCTGACATACTTCACACATAGTTAACAATCATCTTTGGGATTTGTGACTTACTTTACACATAGTTGACCATTACCACATGGCTCTCTAACATACTTCTCACATAGGTGACAATCATCCCTTAGATCTCTTACTTACTTCACACATTATTGACCATCATCCTGTGGATCTCTGACATACTTCACACATAGTTTATCATCATCACATGGATGCCTGACATACTTCATACATAGTAGACCATCATCCCATGGATGTCAGGCATACTTCATACATACTTGACCATCATCCCTTAGGTCTCTGACATACTTCACGCATAGTTGACCATTATCCCATGGTTGTCTGATATAATTCACACATAGTTGACCATCATCCCATTGATGTCTAATATACTTCACCCATAGATTACCATCATCCCAAGGATATTTGACATACTTCACACATAGGTGACCATCACCCCATGAATGTATGGCATACCTCACACAAAGTTGGCCATCATCCCATGGATCCATTGCATACTTCACACATAGTTGACCATCATCTCATGGATGTATGGCATACTTCACCCATAGTTGACCATCACCATAGATCTATGATATACTTTGCACATAGTTGACCATCATCCCTTGGATATCTGAGTTACTTCACAAATAGTTGACCATTATCCCATACATGCCTTTCTTACATACTTCACACATAGTTGACCTTCATCCCTTGGATGTCTGTCTGTCATACTTCACACATAGTTGACCATCATCCCTTGAATATCTGACATACTTAACACATAGTTGACCATCTTCACATAGATGTCACAGATACTTCATATATAGTTGACCATCATCCCATGGATGTATAACATACTTCATACATAGTTGACCATCATCCCATGGATGTCTGGCATACTTCACACACAGTTGACCATCATCCTTTGGGTCTCTAACATACTTCAACCATAGTTGACCATTATCCCATGGTTGTCTTACATACTTCACACATAGTTGACCATCGTCGCAAGGATGTTTGACATACTTCACCCATAATTGGCCATCGTCCCATGGATGTCTGGCATACTTCACATATAGTTGACCATCATCCCATGGATCTTTAACATACTTTACACATAGTTGACCATCATCCCTTGGATCTCTGACACAATTCACATATAGTTGACGATCTTCCCATGGATGTCTGACTTACTTCACACATAGTTGACCATCATCCCATGGATATCTGACATACATCACACATAGTTGACCATCATCCCTTGGATCTTAGGCATACTTTACACATGGTTGACCATTATCCCTGTGATCTCTGACATACTTTACACATAGTTAACAATCATCCCTGGGATCTTTGACTTCCATAACACTTAGTTGACCATCATCCCATGGATGTCTGACATACTTCTCACATAGTTGATAATTATCCCTTGGATCTCTTTCTTACCTCACACATAATTGAAAATCATCCCATGGATGCCTGACATACTTCATACATAGTTGACCAAAATCCCATGGATGTCTGGCATACTTCACACATACATGACCATCATCCCTTGGGTCTTTGACATACTTCACACATAGTTGACCATTATCGCATGGTTGTCTGATATACTTCACACATAGTTGACCATCATCCCATGGATGTCTGACATACTTCACCCATAAATGGCCATCATCCCATGGATGTCTGACAGACTTCACACATTGTAAACCACTATCCCATTGATGTATGGTATAATTCACACATAGTTGACCATCATCCCATGGATCCTTGACATACTTCACACATAGTTGACCATCATCCCATGGATGTCTGTCATACTTCACACATAGTTGACCATCATCACATTGATCTCTGACATACTTCACACATAAGTGACCATCATCCCATGGATGTCTAGCATACTTCAAACATAGTTGACCATCATCCCGTGGATCTCTAACATACTTTGCACATAGTTGACCATCAATTCTTAGATCTCTGACACAATTCACATATAGTTGACCATATTCCCATGGATGTTTGACTTACTTCAAACAAAGTTGACCATCATCCCATGGATATATGTCATATATCACACATAGTTGACCATCATCCCATGGATCTTAGACATACTTTACACATAATTGACCAGTACCCCTTGGATCTCTGCCATACTTCACACATAGTTAACAATCATCCCTGGGATCTTTGACTTACATTACACATAGTTGACCATCATCCCATGGATGTCTGATATACTTCCCATATAGTTGATAATCATCCCTTGGATCTCTTACTTACTTCACACATAATTGACCATCATCCCATGGATCTCTGAAATACTTCACATATAGTTGATCATCATCCCATGGATGCCTGAATTACTTCATACATAGTTGACCATCATCCCATAGATGTCTGTCATACTTCACACATACTTGACCATCATCCCTTGGGTCTCTAACATACTTCACACATAGATGACCATTATCCCATGGTTGTCTGATAAACTTCAAACATAGTTCACCATCATCCCATGGATGTCTGACATACATCACCCATAGATGGTCATCATCCCATGGATGTCTGACATACTTCACACATAGTTGACCATCATCCCATTGATGTATGGCATACTTCACACATAGTTTACCATTATCGCATGGTTGTCTGATATACTTCACACATAGTTGACCATCATCCCATGGATGTCTGACATACTTCACCCATAAATGGCCATCATCCCATGAATGTCTGACATACTTCACACATTGTAAACCACTATTCCATTGATGTATGGTATAATTCACACATAGTTGACCATCATCCCATGGATCCTTGACATACTTCACACATAGTTGACCATCATCCCATGGATGTCTGACATACTTCACACATAGTTTATCATCATCCCATGGATGAATGACATACTTCATACATAGTTGACCATCATCCCATGGATGTCAGGCATACTTCATACATACTTGACCATCATCCCCTATGTCTCTGATATACTTCACGCATAGTTGACCATTATCCCATGGTTGTCTGATATACTTCACACATAGTTGACCATCATCCCATTGATGTCTAATATACTTCACCCATAGATTACCATCATCCCAAGGATATTTGACATACTTCACACATAGTTTACCATCACCCCATGAATGTGTGGCATACTTCACACAAAGTTGGCCATCATCCCATGGATCCATTGCATACTTAACACATAGTTGACCATCATCTCATGGATGTATGGCATACTTCACCCTTAGTTGACCATCATCCCATAGATCTATGATATACTTTGCACATAGTTGACCATCATCCCTTGGATATCTGAGTTACTTCACACATAGTTAACCATCATCCCATATATGCCTTTCTTACATACTTCACACATAGTTGACCTTCATCCCTTGGATGTCTGTCTGTCATACTTCACACATAGTTGACCATCATCCCTTGAATATCTGACATACTTAACACATAGTTGACCATCTTCCCATAGATGTCACACATACTTCATATATAGTTGACCATCATCCCATGGATGTATAACATACTTCATACATAGTTGACCATCATCCCATGGATGTCTGGCATACTTCACACACAGTTGACCATCATCCTTTGGGTCTCTAACATACTTCAACCATAGTTGACCATTATCCCATGGTTGTCTGACATACTTCACACATAGTTGACCATCGTCGCAAGGATGTTTGAGATACTTCACCCATAATTGACCATCGTCCCATGGATGTATGGCTTACTTCATACATAGTTGATCATCATCCCATGGATCTCTGACATACTTCACACATAGTTGACCATCATCCCTTGGATATCTGACTTACTTCATACATAGTAAATCATCATCCCATGGATGTTTGGCATATTTCATCCATAGTTGACCATCAACCATAGGAAATCTGACATACTTCATACATAGTTAACCATCATCCCAAGAATGTATAACATACTTCACACATAGTTGACCATCAGGCCATGGATGTCTATCTGACATACTTCAGACATAGTTAAACATCATCCCTTGGATGTCTTACATACTTTAAACATAGTTGACCATCATCCCATGGATCTCTGACATACTTCACACATAGTTTGAAATCACTCCTTAGATCTCTGAAATACTTCACACATAGTTGACAATCATCCATTGGATCTCTGACTTAGTTTACACATAATTGACCATCATCCCATGGATATCTGACATACTTCACACATAGTTTGAAATCACTCCTTAGATCTCTGAAATACTTCACACATAGTTGACAATCATCCCTTGGATCTCTGACTTAGTTTACACATAATTGACCATTATCCCATGGATCTCTGACATACTTGACACATAGTTGACCATCATCGCATGGATGTCCGACATACTTCACACATAGTTGACCATCAGGCCATGGATGTCTATCTGACATACTTCAGACATAGTTAAACATCATCCCTTGGATGTCTTACATACTTTAAACATAGTTGACCATCATCCCATGGATCTCTGACATACTTCACACATAGTTTGAAATCACCCTTTAGATCTCTGAAATACTTCACACATAGTTGACCATCATCCCTTGGATCTCTGACTTAGTTTACACATAATTGACCATCATCCCATGGATCTCTGACATACTTGACACATAGTTGACCATCATCGCATTGATGTCCGACATACTTCACACATAGTTCACCATCATCCCTTGGATCTCTGACATACTTCACACATAGTTGACCATCATCCCATGGATGATTGACATACTTCAAACATAGTTGACCATCCCATGGATGTCTGACATACTTCACACATATTTGTCCATTATACCATGGATCTCTAATATACTTCACACATAGTTGACCATCATCCCATGGATCTCTAACATACTTCGCACATAGTTAACCATAATCCCTTGGATATCTGACTTAGTTGACACATAGCTGACCATCATCCCATGGATGTATTTCTGACATACTTCACACATAGTTGACCATCATCTCTTAAATATATGACATACTTCGATCACAGTTGACCATTATCCCATGTATGACTGACATACTTCACACATAGATGACAATCATCCAATGGATGTCTGACATACTTCACCCATAGTTTACCATCATCCCATGGATGTTCGACATACTTCATATTTAGTTGACCATCATCCTATAGATGTATGGTATACTTCACACATTGTTAACCATCATCCCATGGATCACTGACATACTTCGCACATAGGTGAACATCACCCCTTTAATATATGACTTACTTCACACATAGTTGACCATTAACCATAGGAAGTTTGACATACTTCATACATAGTTAACCATCATCCCAAGGATGTATCACATACTTCACACATAGTTGACCATCGGGCCATGGATGTCTATCTGACATACTTCAGACATAGTTAAACATCATCCCTTAGATGTCTTACATATTTTACACATAGTTGACCATCATCCCATGGATCTCTGACATACTTCACACATAGTTTGAAATCACCCCTTAAATCTCTGAAATACTTCACACATAGTTGACAATCATCCCTTGGATCTCTGACTTAGTTCACACATAATTGACCATCATCCCATGGATCTCTGACATACTTGACACATAGTTGACCATCATCGCATGGATGTCCGACATACTTCACACATAGTTCACCATCATCCCTTGAATCTCTGACATACTTCACACATAGTTGACCATCAGCCCATGGATGTTTGACATACTTCACACATAGTTGACCATCCCATGGATGTCTGACATACATCACACATATTTGACCATTATACCATGGATCTCTAATATACTTCACACATAGTTGACCATCATCCCATGGGTCTCTAACATACTTCGCACATAGTTAACCATAATCCCTTGGATATCTGACTTAGTTGACACATAGCTGACCATCATCCCATGGATGTCTTTCTGACATACTTCACACATAGTTGACCATCATCTCTTAAATATATGACATACTTCGAACATAGTTGACCATTATCCCATGGATGACTGCTATACTTCACACATAGATGACAATCATCCCATGGATGTCTGACATACTTCACCCATAGTTGACCATCATCCTATGGATGTTCGACATACTTCATATATAGTTGACCATCATCCTATAGATGTATGGTATACTTCACACATTGTTGACCATCATCCCATGGATCACTGACATACTTCGCACATAGTTGAACATCACCCCTTTAATATATGACTTACTTCACCCATAGTTGACCATCATCCCATAGATCTCTGACATACTTTGTACATAGTTGACCATCATCCCTTGGATATCTGACTTACTTCACACATAGTTGACCATCATCCCATAGATGCCTTTCTGACATACTTCACACATAGTTGACCATCATCCCTTAGATGTCTGTCTGACATACTTCACACATAGTTAACCATTATCCCTTGAATCTCTGACATAATTCACGTATAGTTGACCATCTTCCCATGAATGTCTGAATTACTTCACACATAGTTGACCATCATCCCATGGATATCTGACATACGTCACACATAGTTGACCATCATCCCATTGATCTAAGACATACTTCACACATAGTTGACCATTACCCCTTGGATCTCTGACATACTTCACACACAGTTAACAATCATCCTTGGGATCTGTGACTTACTTTACACATAGTTGACCATTACCCCATGGCTCCCTAACATACTTCTCACATAGGTGACAATCATACCTTAGATCTCTTACTTACTTCACACATAATTGACCATCATCCTGTGGATCTCTGACATACTTCACACACAGTTTATCATCATCCTATGGATGCCTGACATACTTCATACATAGTTGACCATCATCCCATGGATGTCAGACATACTTCATACATATTTGACCATCATCCCTTAGGTATCTAACATACTTCACGCATAGTTGACCATTATCCCATTGTTGTCTGATATACTTCACACATAGTTGACCATCATCCCATTGATGTCTAACATACTTCAGCCATAGATTACCATCATCCTAAGGATATTTGACATACTTCACACATAGTTGACCATCACCCCATGAATGTATGGCATATTTCACACAAAGTTGGCCATCATCCCATGGATCCATTGCATACTTCACACATAGTTGACCATCATCTCATGGATGTCTGGCATACTTCACCCATAGTTGACCATCATCCCATACATGCCTTTCTTACATACTTCACACATAGTTGACCTTCATCCCTTGGATGTCTGTCTGTCATACTTCACACATAGTTGACCATCATCCCTTGAATCTCTGACATACTTAACACATAGTTGACCATCTTCACATAGATGTCTGACATACTTCATATATAGTTGACTATCATCCCATGGATGTATAACACACTTCATACATAGTTGACCATCATCCCATGGATGTCTGGCATACTTCACACACAGTTGACCATCATCCTTTGGGTCTCTAACATACTTCAACCATAGTTGACCATTATCCCATGGTTGTCTGACATACTTCACACATAGTTGACCATCGTCGCAAGGATGTTTGACATACTTCACCCATAATTGACCATCGTCCCATGGATGTATGGCTTACTTCATACATAGTTGATCATCATCCCATGGATCTCTGACATACTTCACACATAGTTGACCATCATCCCTTGGATATCTGACTTACTTCATACATATTAAATCATCATCCCATGGATGTTCGGCATATTTCACCCATAGTTGACCATCAACCATAGGAAATCTGACATACTTCATACATAGTTAACCATCATCCCAAGGATGTATCACATACTTCACACATAGTTGACCATCAGGCCATGGATGTCTATCTGACATACTTCAGACATAGTTAAACATCATCCCTTGGATGTCTTTCATACTTTAAACATAGTTGACCAACATCCCATAGATCTCTGACATACTTCACACATAGTTTGAAATCACCCCTTAGATCTCTGAAATACTTCACACATAGTTGACAATCATCCCTTGGATCTCTGACTTAGTTTACACATAATTGACCATCATCCCATGGATCTCTGACATACTTGACACACAGTTGACCATCATCGCATGGATGTCCGACATACTTCACAAATAGTTGACCATCAGGCCATGGATGTCTATCTGACATACTTCAGACATAGTTAAACATCATCCCTTGGATGTCTTACATAATTTAAACATAGTTGACCATCATCCCATGGATCTCTGACATACTTCACACATAGTTTTAAATCACCCTTTAGATCTCTAAAATAATTCACACATAGTTGACAATCATCCCTTGGATCTCTGACTTAGTTTACACATAATTGACCATCATCCCATGGATCTCTGACATACTTGACACATAGTTGACCATCATCGCATGGATGTCCGACATACTTCACACATAGTTCACCATCATCCCTTGGATCTCTGACATACTTCACACATAATTGACCATCATCCCATGGATGTTTGACATACTTCACACATAGTTGACCATCCCATGGATGTCTGACATACTTCACACATATTTGACCATTATACCATGGATCTCTAATATGCTTCACACATAGTTGACCATCATCCCATGGATCTCTAACATACTTCGCACATAGTTAACCATAATCCCTTGAATATCTGACTTAGTTGACACATAGCTGACCATTATCCCATGGATGTCTTTCTGACATACTTCACACATAGTTGACCATCATCTCGTAAATATATGACATACTTCGAACATAGTTGACCATTATCCCATGTATGACTGACATACTTCACACATAGATGACAATCATCCCATGGATATCTGACATACTTCACCCATAGTTTACCATCATCCCATGGATGTTCGACATACTTCATATTTAGTTGACCATCATCCTATAGATGTATGGTATACTTCACACATTGTTGACCATTGTGATACGGTGGGAGAACTGACTAGGGTTTTGCGTTTGTTTTTGCAAATGTTTCGGTTGAGCAAGAGTCGCCACCGACTTTTTATTTTATCCTAAGGAAAGGTTTAAAAAGCACAGCAAAAACCTTTGAGAATTTTTTTCTTGGGTTCGGGGAGTAGATTATAGGAGGGGAAGGTATTAGCACCCCTTCTATCCATGGTTATCCATGGGCTTTTAGGTACTTGCTTAGATCAACTTGCCTTGGTTTTCATTTGTTTGAAATGGTGCTTTGTGTGTGATTTTGAAAAGGTTTTGAAAAAGATGCCTTATATAGGCTACCCTTGTAACAATTCTTTACTCGAATGTTTTACAAAAGGTGTTTGTCTTTTTGAAAAGATGTTTTCAAGGTTTTTTGAAAGTTTGTTTTGAAAGTGTTTGTGAAGTGGGTTTTGAAATTAGGCAAGTGTCTTCTTGGAAAGTTGGCAAGTACTTAAGAGCCTATCTACCCTAAAGTTTTCTCAAAGATTTTTGTTTATGTTTTAAACCTTTTGACAATTTTGTTCCACCATTGCATTTGGTGGACAATCTTGTCTTAGGAGATGAAAGGGACGGGCGCGGGTCATCGTTTAGACCATAGTTGCAATAGTGTTAAAATGTCTTTGGGCAATTTTTCTTTAAAAGGGACTTGATCATTTTAGGCAACATTTTGAGGGACTATGATCATTTGATTGTTTTTGTTTTACCCAAAGAAGTTCAACATGCAATATGGCCCAATTATTTTGAAGGCAACAAAGTGGAATACCCTAGGGGTGCAAGTGTGAGATGTGTTGTTTATTTTCATGCTCATTTATCTTGTATTAGGTCCAACTATTTTGTTCATTTTTATTCGCATACAAAACCTTAATTCTAGCATAGTATGTTTAGAAAGCATTAAAAGTGCGAAATTTAAATTCCTACGCTATTACATCACAATAATATGGGGAGGGGGGTACAATGTTTTAAATGGGGGTTATTTGGACAAGAATTTAAAACCTAAGACTATTACATCAATTTTGAATATTTGCAAGGTAATTTAATTGTATAAATAGATAGAAATTGAAATAAATGTGCAAAATGCAAAAAGAAAGGTTTTTATATGAAAAAAAAGTATTATTTATAAAAAAATAAAAAAAGAAAAATAAAAAGGTATTATTTTTTGGAGTATTTTCAAATTTAGGGCAAAAACCCTAATTTTAATCAAAATGTATATTAATTAATTAATTTATATAATATTCATTATTTACATACAAAAATAAAATAAAATATGGTATATTTGAAAAAAGGCATTTTTTAGTATTAAGTATTAAAAAATAAAATATGTACATTTTTTGGTGTTTTTACTCTAAATGCATTAATATATATATATATATATATATATATATATATATATATATATATATATATATATATATATATATATATATATATATATATATATATATATATATATATATATATATATATATATATATATATATATATATATATATATATATATATATATATATATATATATATATATATATATATATATATATATATATATATATATATATATATATATATATATATATATATATATATATATATATATATATATATATATATATATATATATATATATATATATATATATATTATTTTAAATATGTATTATATGTAAATGATAATAATAGTCATAAATTTTTTAGAAAAAATAGTATTTTTTACATGAAGTATTTCAGAGAGTAATAAAAAATAAAAATGAAAATGAAAATATATTTACACTATTTTTTCTATTTATTCTAAATAATAATATGTATTTATTTATGTATAAACAAAAGAAATAACCAAATAAATGTGCAATAAATTCAAAAAATGATGGAAAAAATATTTTTATGTTTTTAATATGCTGAGAAAAAATAAATGAACCAATCAAAAAAAGAAAAAGTCAAAAAGAAATAAAAATAAAGCAAATGGGCTCAGGGGGTGTGAAAGCAATCATGAGGTGTGAATAAGAAAAAAAACACAAGCCCAGCCCAAAGACCACTGTCTTCAACCTCCAGCAACAACATTTGAAAAAACGCGCGCCCTGTTCCTCATCTTCCAACTCTTGATCCCTGGCTTTTTAGCAAAAACTCATAACATAACAAATGTTCAACATGAAGAGACGATTCTAACCATGTATAGAACTTGACCTAACTCTCTAAGATGAAGGAGAATTTCTCCTCCCCCAAATCCTAACCTAGTTTTTCTGTCATTTTCAAACTCCAAATTCTCTCTACTCAGGCAAAAGAAATGAAAAGTAAAGACATGGACATGTTCAGTGGCATGAGTATGACATTATTTCTTCACAAACTTAAGACTAATGATGCATAATAAGAGAGATACGAATTCAAAATTTTACCTATCCAGTTGAACTTCTATCTGGAGATGTAGGAACTTTCAGTGCAAGGTGATGATTGGAAAAGCTTCCTTGAGGTCCAGGGATGCTGTTTCAATGCTTACTTTGTCTTGAGAGCTTCTGAATCGAGCTAGAGAACTTCAACTGCAAAACAGAAAAACAAAAATGGTGAAGTGGCTTAGAGGTGTTACAGGTTGTGTCTTAGCTTCTGGATAGCTTGCATAGGTTGTAAGGAAGGTAGAGGAACAGGTTTGGGCAAGAATGCTTGAAGGGATTAAGATATAGCACTCAAACTGCAGGGGTTGCTCTGTTTGAGCAGTTTCAAGGTGATTATGGCAATGGGAGTGTTTGAGAGGCCAAGGGCTCGTGTGTTAGCTTAGTTGGGATATGCTGAGTATGTTTGATAAGTTTGTTCTTGTGTTCTAATGCTGAGATGAGAGTTGTTGTGAGTTATGCAACTTTACTTCACACTTAAGCAACAAAATGCAACTTGTCTTTCTAGGCATGTAGAGGGCCCCTAATGTGCTACATAATCCCTCCTTGATCAGTGTGTTATTGTTTACCTTGGGATTTGGTAAACAACCGCTGATCCTCCAAATGGTTACTTATTTGGTTACTCGCAGGATCGATCAGATTGATCCTAGGACATAGGTTGATTTTGAAGTTTTGATTAAATTGGATAAGGCTTTAAATAAAGAGGCTTTAAATGAAATAAAGAGGTTTCAAGTAAATTGCATGAAGAAAGGACTTGGTAAAATAAACAAGGCTTAAAGTAAAAGGCTTCGACAGGAATGTAAAGAGGAAAGCAAGTAAATTTCTGGAAAAGTAAATGACTTTGATTAATAAAATTGGTGTTTCACACATACATTTCTCAACAATTCTTTCTCACACGCTGGGTACTCGAATCTATATGAGTGACTTTGTATAGAATTGTGAACACACGCGAGAACTTACATGACTACTACTATTTATACTAAAACATCCCAAGTAACCGTCGGGCAGTTACACTGCTTCGAGATGATTCCACTTGGCACGTTCTCAACGTTCGACGCTCCAGATCTTTGCACGCTACACGTGGTAACTGCTGGAAACCGTTTTCCCTCCAAAAGCTTGAATTTCAAACTGCTCCACTCTGAACCATCGAACACTTTCGTCGAGAGACATCTTCGACGAGAAACTCCTTCGACGTCGAAGGCAACCAACTTCTCCCTTGGAAGAAATCTTCTAAGTACTTTGCCATCTTTCGACGGGCATTTCGACAGACTTAGCCAGTCGAAAACATCCTTCAGCTTTAATGGCTGACATCAACAAAACAAAGGTGTCGAATTTAGGAGCCAACAAATTGCCCCCCAAGAATGCCTTATTTCGACTCTGAAAGAAAAAGGCATTCTTTGAAACGCCATTCGACACCTGTCTTTTCACGCTTAGTCACAAATTAACTTGTGCACTTTTTGTTGTTTTCTACCAACTATTGGCAATCCCAAGAAAACCATCATTTATCCGTACCTAGGACGTCACTTTCAGTACGGCGTGCAGTACCAAACGTCATTTCAGAATTTGTCATTATGACAATTCCCAAAAACGAGGACGCACGCTGCGTCCCTCTATTTCTGCAGAACGGCTAAAACAACAGGGGGCTGCCACGCGTCCCACTAGCTCCTTCAATAATTAAATGGCATTTAATGTCCTCGGTTTTGGGTATTTTCCCCCCACTACTATAAATAGCAGTAAGTACCCCATTGTGGGACTTTTTACGCCATCTAGCTTTCAAACTTCTCTGTTTTCATACAACTTGTCATCTTTGCGAAAACATTTCCTCCTTCACTTCGTCTTCAACCTCAACACTAACAATGGCATCTGCTTCCAATGCTCCTGGCGCTACTGTACCATCTGAAAACGCTAAACCTAAGGTTTTCGTCACTGCTCCAGTAGTAACTTCTACAGGCAAACGAAGGGTTCCTGAACCCTTGGACATCGCCGTTCGCGATGCCTACTCACGCCACCTTATGATCCCGGTTGGATACTCCAACCAGATCTTTGCTATGTCTGGCCCCATGTATCCAAGTATCTCTGAGGCTATGAAGATCAAGAGCTATTTCCCGGTAGTTGAGAAACTCAAACCGGTTGCATGCGCCAAGAAAGACGCAGAAGACAATGAAGACCCTGCGCATGAAAAAATCGACCTCCGCTTCTTCAACAGAGGTGTTAGGGCCTTCAGGTCTGGCCCTAGCCTTACTCCTGATTACGTTGCTTGGCTAGAAAAGATGGAGAAGCACCAAACTTCGATCTGGAAGGATATGGGGATTTTCGACCTGGTGATGTTGTCGAAGACAGGTTTGAACTATTCTCCGGAGATGCTGATAGCTTCTCTGCTGTTCTGGGACTACTCCCACTTTACTTTCCATCTTCCCTGTGGGATGCTAACCCCCACACTCTTCGATGTGGCCGCTATTACTGGCCTTCGACCCACCGGGGATTACTTCGATCCGGAGGAGATGTCGGAAGATCAAATTGGCTTCTCTGACACCAAACCAACATACACCACTTTCATCAACCACTATCACGACAGGTCGACAGATGCTGTGTCGGATGTCGAACACATAGCGTTTCTAGCCCTATGGCTGACTCGCTTTGTATTTTGCTCGAAGTCTTTACAGGTGACCAAAAAGATGGTCACTCTCGCTACTCAACTGCATCATCGCCAAAATATCTGTTTGGCAGAACTGATTCTGGCTAGCCTCTATGATTCGATCAGCAATGGGGCAACTCTTCTAAAAATTATCGAGAACAGGGCCAGTTTGCTACTTGCTGGGCCTTTTTGGCTGCTCCAACTGTGGCTCAATGCCACTTTCGAATCTTTCTTGCCTAAGAAGGTTCAGATAAATGAGCAGGCTCCAGAGATAGCGAACAGACGCGTCGAAGGAACCAGGCTGGCTCTGTTGACACCTATTGAAGATGGACTGGAGTTTCAGCAAACCTTCACCAACTTCGTTCTGATGTTTGCTCGAAGGAAAGAGTTTGTTTCAACTATGGCTCCATTTGCTCGACGGCAGGTAGGCCCAGCATGGTTCACAAGGCCACATCCAAGGACGTCGAGTGGTCCTAATGTTGACGAACATACTATACTGTGGGAGGCGTTCCTCACACCAAGGATCATGCCTCTTCGATTCAGGAGCTCTAAGACTCACTTGAGTCTGATTGCATACCAACCAAACCTGGTATCTCGCCAGTTTGGTATTATCCAAACCCTACCTTCTCCGATTTTTCCACGAGAGAAGTCAATGTTGTACTTCTGCAATGATTACACCGAAGAAGCTGCCATCAAGCATATCGAAAGATATGCTGGTCGAACATTTCTCTCGTTGTTTGACTACCAGCTCAATTTTCTTTGCTCACCATCCTTCGAGGAGTGGTGGAAAAGCTATTATGCTGAGGAGTTCTTCGACGAGAAGGACTTCATGGATGAGCTTCAGAAATCTTTTGTCCTTGTGTTGGACAAAATAAAGAAATGTAAGTTCATCCTTTTACATTACTTTGTTTTTTTTTTCGACTGCTAGCCTGTTAACTTTTTTATTTGCTTTCAGTTGTTCGAAAGCCTGTAGCCAAGAAGGCTACAGAAGGCCAACAGGGAGGAGGCCCTTCAACAAAGCCTCCACCGCCGGCGAAGACTACAGCGCCGGCGAAGACCACAAACAACCAACAGGGGGAAGGCTCTTCGAAGAAGCCTTCTATATCGGTAACCAGACTTTCATTATTTCCTCCTGGCTTTCGATTTTTGACTTTCGATGCAATTATTAAATCGAATTCCCATTGGTTTTCTAGGCACCTTCGCCCAAGAAACGGCCAGCACTGGTGGTCGAATCTGGGAGCGATGAAGAAAGTGATTCTCCTCCTGCCCCTCTAAAAAGGCGAAAGTTGACGAAGGATGCTCCTGTTCCTGCTCCTGCTCCTGAAGGTCGAACCATCAGAATAAAGGTTGCTGGGAGAAAGCCTAGGCCACCTCCAGTGATCATTGAGGAGCCAACGGAGGAGGAACTAAACGTTCTTCTTAACAAGCCTGTCGAAAGCGACAATTCCAGCCCTGGGGCTGAAGCTAATTTACAGGTAATCTCTTAGACCCTTTTATAACTTAGGTATAGATACCCATATTCGATTGTGTCTCTTTCGATCTCTGAAGATTTGTCTTCTTTCCTTTTTCAGGACACCACTGAAAGTTCTCCGCCAAGGACCTCTGAAACGCTGGAATCTGCTGAACTCAGCAGGCCACAAGAAAAAGGCTTGGGAAATGACGAAGCCCATACTGAAAATGAGGCCAATGCTGAAACGGTAGAAAAACCAGCAGAGGAACCTCAAACGGAGGAACAACAGCCAGAAGCGGTTCAGGTGGTGGATCTGTCAGAAGAGAATCATGAAGAAAGGGACCAAGGCAATGCTGGCGAAGAAAATCAAGGTGCTGCTGGCGAAGAGAACCAAGGTGACACTGGCGAAGGGCACCAAGGTGACGCTAGCGAAGAGCACCAAGGTGACGCTGGTACTGCCCCAGTCCGAGTCGAAGAGCAACAAGTCGAGGCACCTAACACTCAACAGCCTCAAACCCAAGACAATGCTGTTGCAAGGGTTACCTCAACGAAGCACAGGTCAAAAGAGGACTTAGAACTCTTGAAACAAACTGACCCTGTTAGCTATCTCAATGCAATCATCGAGAGCAAGAGTTCGTCTGATGCTAGTCAGGAGATTCCTACCCTGTCGGGGAAGTCTACTGAAACCTCTCCTCTCGATGAAGCTTTGGCGAAGGTTAAGGCCCAGTTCTTCAAGAAGGACTTGATGAAGGCTTTAGAGGGGGACCCCACTGCTCCATCATACTTGAAGGATGTCTTGAATGCTGTCGACTTGTTAGCTGTAGCCCCAGAAGTTTCAGGCTTGATCATGGAGTTACACTCTATGATTGATCAAGTCTCAGCAGATTACAGGCGCCAAAGGGGGTTTAACAGTCAGCTTGAGGTGTTGTATGGCAAAAGCTCCTCTGCGTGGACTGCTGTCTCGGATACGACTTCTCGAATTGCGGAGTTGTCGAAGCAAAAAGCATCTACGCAGGAAGAAGTCGATGCCATCGATCGAGAGAATGCTTCCTTCCGGGCACAAATCGAAGAAATAGAGGCGAAGATAAATGCCAACACTATACGCAAGGAGGAACTTCTTTCGACCATCTCAGACACCGAGAGCCAAACTGAAATCAAATAAGGCCTGGAATTCGCTGAGAAGGCCCAAGGCTTCGATGCTCAGATTGCCAAACTAGTGCAGAAGAACGCCTGGTGCAAGAAAAGGTTGGAGCTGCAGCAAGCCAAGTACCTTCGACTCAAGGACTCTTTCCCTTTTGATTGATTCTCTTTTGTAACCATATTTTGTAATCTATATTCGACAACATTGCCATCTTGGCTGAAATTTATAAAATTTCCATTTTGGCATTTTTATGGTTAATTTAGTCTTGTTCTTTTATTATTTTATTTTTATCTCTTGAAGTGTAGGTTTGTATTTTTTCAAATATTTACCATTTACTCTCAAGAGCCTTTTATCTCCACCTAGCTCTTCGACTTCATAGGCTCCACCAGAAAAAGTTTGGATAACTCTGAAGGGTCCTTCCCATTTGGGTGACCATTTCCCCATGCTTCGATCCCTTCGATCCATGGGAAGAATTACCTTCCAAACTAGTTCTTCAGGCAAAAATACCTTAGGTTTTACCTTTTTATTATAAGAGTCTTCTACTCTTTTCTTCTGAAGCCTGAGTAGGTCGAGAGCGCGTAATCTCTCTTCGTCTAAATCCACCAGTTCGTCTAACATCATGTTCCAATAGACTTCAGAAGGAATATCATAATGCCTCTGAACCCTTGCAGATTGAAGACAAATTTCTGCTGGCAACACTGCATCATGGCCAAAAGTTAGCCTATACGGTGTTGTACCAGTGGCTTCTTTTGGGGACGTTCGACAAGCCCACAGAATCTGGTCTAACGTCTTATGCCAATTCTTTGGTTTCTTCCCAACATGTTTCTTTATCAAGCCAATCACCACTTTGTTAGCTGCTTCGACTTGACCATTCGCCTGTGCATAATAAGGCGTGGATGTTAGGAGTTTGAAACCTGTTTCCTGAGCAAATTCTTGCATCTTTCGACCAGTAAAAACTGATCCTTGATCAGTTGTTATTGTCTCAGGGATTCCATACCTAAAGATAATGTTCTTTTGAATAAATTCAATGACATTTTCCTGGTCTACATTGACTAAAGGGATAGCTTCGATCCACTTGGTAAAGTAATCAATGCCTACCAGTATGTATTTCTGACTCTTTGATGATGCTGGTCGAATCTCTCCAATGAGGTCCAACGCCCATCCTCTAAAAGGCCAAGGCTTCACTATCGAGTGAAGTTCGCTTGCTGGTACATGTTGGATGCCTGTATGGACTTGACACTCTTGACAACCCTTGGCGAACTCAACACAATCTTTCAGCATAGTGGGCCAATATAGCCCTTGTCGAAACAACAACCATTTCATCTTATGGCCTGCTTGGTGAGCCCCACATGCCCCAGCATGCGTAGTCGAAAGGGCTACGTATGCCTCAGTTTCACTTAAGCATTTTAGCAATACCCCTTCAGGCGTTTTCTTGAATAACTCATTACCCATGAGTGCATAACTCAACGCCCTGTACTTTTATTTTCGTTCTGTCGAAGCTCCTGGATTTTGAAGATAGTCCACAATGGGTTTCCTCCAATCTTGCTCTGACAAATTATCAATGAACGAAATCTCGAAGTTACTGTGATCAGCATATCCTAGTCTCGTCGATTCCAAGTCTGATGGTGATAGACAAGTTGCTTTTATCTTTTCTCAAACTTCGATTGCTCTTTGTAATCTCGTTTTCAAAATCTTATACCCAGATGCAATTTGTGCCAAGTCATTGGCTATTTGATTTTCGACTCTGGGTATGTGTCGAATATTGATCGTTTCAAATTTTTTCAATAAACGATTTGTTATCACAAAGTACATAATGAGATTCTCTCTTATGCATTTATATTCCTTTGTGACTTGCTTAATGACTAACTCTGAGTCTCCCATGATTTCGACTCGAGTTGCCCCCAATTCCAACAATATCTCAAGGCCAGTAATTAGAGCTTCATACTCAGCCTCATTGTTCGAACAAGAACCTGATATTTTGTACTTGAATGTTGTTGGAATTTTATCTGGAGAAATAATCAAGACTCCTACCCCTGTTCCATCTTTATGGCTGGAACCATCGAAGTAGAATTTCCAAGGCTCTATCTCCACATAATTAATATCCTCGACTTGAATTGAGTGGTCGACTATGAAGTCTGCAACCACTTGTCCTTTTACTGCCTTAAGAGGCATAAAGGTCAAGGAGTATTCAGTTAATGTTAATGCCCACTTGCCAATTCGACTGTGCAAGATAGGTTTCGACAACATATACTTGAAAACATCAAAATGAGACGAAACATACACATCAACTGGTTTTATATACTGCTTGAGTTTTGTACAAGAGAAATACAGACATAGACACAATTTTTCAACTTCACTATATCTAGTTTCTGCATCGTTCAAAACTCTACTGAGATAATAAATGGGTCTTTCGACTCCATTCTCATCCTCTTGGGCTAACATGCTTCCCAGAGTTTTGTCGGATGCAGCTATGTACAATCTCATACTCCTATTGCTACAAGGAGGCACCAGAATAGGTGGCTTAGTGAGGTACCCTTTGATTTTGTCGAAGGCTTCTTGTTGCTCTTGCCCCCATTCGAACCCCTCTTTATTCAGTCGCAGTAAGGGTGAAAAGGCCTGAGCTTTCCCACTTAGATTAGATATAAACCTTCTTAAAAAATTTATCTTGCCTAAGAGAGATTGCAGTTCCTTCTTATTCGACGGCGCTTTCGCTTCCAAAATTGCCTTCGTCTTGTTCTGGTTGATTTCGATTCCTTTCTTGTGGACAACGAAGCCCAAGAAATCTCCAGCTTTCACACAGAACGCACACTTCAAAGGGTTCATCTTCAGACCATGTTCTCTCATTCTTTCGAATGATTGTCGAAGGTGGTCAATATGATTCTTCCTGGAAACAGATTTTATAACAATGTCATCAATATATACTTGCATAAAAGTGTTAATAAAATCATGGAAGATAGTATTCATTGCTCGCTGGTACGTTGCCCCAGCGTTTTTTAGGCCAAAAGGCATCACTACCCATTCGTAAGTGCCTAAGGCCCCAGGGCATCGAAAAGCTGTTTTCGACACATCCTCTTCAGCAATGAATATTTGATTATATCCTGAATAACCATCGAGCATACTCAGGTATTCATAGCCAGCGGCAGAATCGACTAGCATTTCCGCCACAGGCATAGGATATTCATCTTTGGGTGTAGCAGCATTCAAATCTCTGAAATCTATGCATACCCTTAACGTACCATTTTTCTTAATTACTGGCACAATGTTTGCAATCCATTCGACATACCTTGTAACACGGATGAATTTGCATTTCAGAAGTCTTTCGACCTCCGTTTTGATCTTCGACAGTATTTCTGGAGCGAAGCGCCTTGGGTTTTGCTTGATTGGCTTCTTCCCAGGTTTGATTGGCAACTGAAGTTCTACCAATCCTCTGTCGAGACCAGGCATTTCGTCATAATCCCATGCAAAACAGTCTTTAAACTCTTTCAGCAATTGGATTACTTCCAACCTAAGTTCTGGATCAATTTTGGCGCTGATGTAAGTTGCCCTTTTCTCTGATCCTTCGCCTAAGTTGATTTCTTCTAAAGGGTCTTGCGCTAACATTTTAATGTTGTTCGCCAAGGGGTCCTTTTCGAAGCCCAAAGGCTCATCGTCATAGATGGCGTCGAGCCTCTGTTCCTGCATTTCTTCTGGCATGATATCAGGAGGTTTTGGATCGAAATCCTTTCCTGGGCCTACAGCAGATAATTGTTGATCATTGGCCTGTGTGGCCATGTACTTTACTTCGGCTTTGAGAGCCGTTATCATCTTGGTTTCGGCTACATAAGCCGAGATTCGCTTCAAAGATTGTGACTCAGTCATTATCACTGAATTCGCTTCCCCAACCAGTTGGTTGGATATCAGTTAACCCACTGAAGTCTATGTGGGACAAGTCTTCTCTGTCCCATTGGAAACCATGCTCAGGATGCAGGTATAGGGAACAAAAAGTGTTTGGCGCTGGCGCCATGTCGAAGTCAGGTGTTGGACATGGCCCTATGTGAGCCAAGTTCTTGTCGAAATCTGCCAAACCCAGGTGATTCACTTCGCCAAGGTAATAGCTTTGATCTGCCTCTATGTTTTCGACCATCCCATCTGGACGCCATAGCAGCAGCCTTTGGTGCATTGATGAAGGCACAGCGCCAACACCATGAATCCATTCACGGCCCAACAAAAGATTGTAGTTAGGTTTGGCCGATATGACCATAAACATCGTTGGTCGAAGGATCGACCCTACTTTGATATCTAGCTGGATCACTCCCATAGTGGTCCCTATGCCGCCCTCATAGTTCGACAGGACCATGTTGTGAGGCTTAATGTCCTTATCCCTTTTGCCAATTTTCCTTAGCATAGAGTGAGGAATAATGTTGATGGTTGCCCCACAATCCACCAATATTTTATTCACAGTAGTTTCTTCGACTTTAGCCCTTATGAATAAAGGCTTGAGGTGATTTTTCATCGCCTCTGTAGGTGGCTCGAAGAAGCCATTTTGTTCCTCAGTAGTGCCATTGTCCATGACAAAATAGCACACTGGCCTATGTTTGGCCATTTCTTGCTCCACTTCCCAGTCACTTGCTTCGATTTCTACCTGTCGATTGAATTCTCTGGGCAGCACTGAAACTATATTCACCATTATGTCCAAAGTATCATCAGACTCAGCATCGTCTTCATCTTCGACTTCACTTTGGTTAGGCCAAACTAGCCTGTTGGTTACTGGCTCTCTTTCTAGAGGTTTCCTTTGCTTCCTTTGAGGAACGTTCGAACTGGTTTCTGCCTTTGGTTCGTTGGCAGCCTCCCTTTCAGCTTTTCGTCTCCTTTGATATCTCCTCCATTGAGATCGAGACATGGGATTTTTACCTTTGTAGTTGCTGGACACTTGTGCAACCTTAGGTGCAGCAACTTGAGGCTCTTTCTTTTGAGTCAAAGAGGAACCTCTTGGCACATCGAAAGAATGCCATTTCTCCTCACTTGGCCTTTTCCGACCAGAGGTTTTGTACCAAGTATCTACTGGCACATTTGTTGGAGGCCTAAAAGTCAATGGCCTCTTTTCTTGGTTAGGACCTCTTTGGGAGGCTCTTCTGGGGTCATGTCGAAGGTCAACATTCTCCCTTCTCTTATTCGCTGCTCTTACGCCTTGAATGTGCTCAGCAGCTTTTTTATCAAAGATCGAACTGCATCTTGGACACAGCATCACCTCTGATTTCTTTTTCTGGCATCTTTGTAGAAAATCTGCCAAGTTTTCATTTTCCCGAGGGAAAGCAGTCTTATTAGCTTGTTCTTGCCTCATGGCCTCTTCTGATGCTTTTGGGTCAGAAAGTTCGACCATGTTGATATTCATTGTATCTTTGTTAGCAAGAGTTAACTGCTTCATTTGTATCTCCAGATTCTCCGTCTGGCCTTGAACGGTGGCCAAGTGGGAACTGGGTTTTGATCCAGTTTTTTGTGCTTCAGCGGTCTCCGACTTCGGGTTTTCGACCGCTTTCTGGACAACTTCAATTGTCTTCCTGGATAAATTTCTAGAAAAACTGCCAAAGATTGGCATGTTGATGTGGTCCTTTGAGACTTCGACCATGGTAATTCCTGGCTTCTTCGACTGGATCCTGGTTGCCTCTATCACGTTCACCTCAGAGGGTTCAGCATAGTGGGCTTCAGCCTGCAATGGATTTGAGTCGACAGCCATGGGGGATTTGTCAGTAAACTTCAATCTCCCTTCTTCGATAGCGTCTTGCACAAGATTCCTGAAAAGAAAACATTGAGAAGTTTTATGCCCCAAAAAATTATGATATTTGCAAAAACCTCTCTTCTTTCTTTGATCAAGAGGAGGCACTTTTACCCCTGGGGGTACTATCATTTGGCCATCTTTAATCAGCAAGTCGAATATTTCATCACATTTTGTGATGTCAAAACTATAAGTCTTTTTTGGGAACCTATCGTTGGTCCTTTCTGGACCAATGGGATTTTTCCCACTTGAGGGGACTAACAGTTTACAAGAGTATGGTGGCCCTTGTTTCAGTTCTGCTAAATCGACTTCTCCTTCTTCGACAGTTAAAGTATCGTCGAAGGATTCTAGATCTTCGTCATCCATCTCAACGTACGCTATCCTCTCTCTCTTGTGAGTTTTCGTTGCCTTAGCTTTTTCAGCTTTGAGGCGTTCTACCTGTCGAACTCTATCGGCCAGTTGGGCCATGTCTCTTAGGTACTGGGTGTCTAGCTTCTTCCTAATGGAATAATCTAAACCGCCTGCGGCTATTTCGACCAACTCATGTTCTGGCACTTGTGTAAAACATCTCGCCTTGAGCAACCTAAACCTATTTAGATATTCGTCTATAGGTTTAGTGAAACGTCTCTTCACACTGGCAAGTTCTTTCAGGCTTATCTTGGTTTGCCCCATGTAGAATTATTCATGGAACAATCTTTCCAACTGGGTCCAATGATGGATCGAATTGGGGGGGAGAGTTGTAAACCAAGTAAAAGCGTTCTTTGTTAAAGAACTTGGGAAGTACTTGATCCTTAGGTTTTCGTTATTCGAAATGTCACCCGCTTCGATCAAATATCTCGCCACATGCTCGACAGTAGATTCTGTCGTGTCCCCAGAGAACTTAGTAAATTTGGGGACTTTGCATCTAGGAGGTAAGTCCGTTTGTAACACGTACTCTGACAATGGAGATGTAAAGTTGGGCCTTCGAAAGCCCATGTTCATCCCATTCTGAGTCATGATCCTTTCAATCATGGTTGCCAGATTGTTTTCCAAACCCATGTTTTGGTATTGGATATGCTGAACCACTTCGTCAGCATTTTGGTTTCTGTTAACTAACCTTACCTCTGGGATTATTACCCTAGGTTCCTCGACAGGTTGTTCCAATCGTGCCCTAAGGTTTTCTTCGACAGGCTGTTGTGCCTGGTTAATGGTGGTTTCTTCCTCTAAAAATATCCCCTGGTTTCCCCTTATTTGCGCCCTTTGGGGCTGTCGAATCGGTTGGGGTACTCCAAAGAAATCAGCCAAGCGCGCCATTTGCGCTGTCATTTGCTGATTCGATTGAGTAGTGTTTTGTATTAGAGGGTTTAGCACTGTACTCAAAGTTTGTGCCAACATTTGCACCATATCATGGTTGCTTTCGTCCATTTGTTGCCTCAAGACTGCTGTCGAGGCATTTGTAAGGCCATGGGCTACTTGGGACGTTCCTCCTAAGAGTTGGGTCCTATTTATATTCGCCATGCCTACTCCAGAGCCTTGGAGTGGCGAAGAGGCACTCACTAAAGGGTCTGAAAAAGTGGACGCAGCATTCGTCAGGCTTGCCACTTCAGAAGTTGGCATACCATAGAATGGAATAAATCCTGGGGGAACCAAAGGCCTTGTGCCTAAATTTCCCCTTGGTGGGGGAGTTCCCAAAGGCATCCCGGGGCCTGTTAACGAAGGTATTGGCCCCGTGGTTGTGACCGATACTGCTGGTGTCGAACCAACATTTGTCGCTTCACTTACGGTCGTACTAACCGTTACTCCCACATTCGTTTGTGGGATTTCGTTATTGTTTGGCGGATTCGCCATCTCTTCCCTTCTTCTGGCAGTATTGTTATCGTTAGTGTATATTCTACCACTTCTCAATAACATACAACTCGAAAAGATGAGATTATTTTCAACAATCAACACACAGTCCCACTGGGCGTGCCAATTTGTTTACCTTGGGATTTGGTAAACAACCGCTGATCCTCCAAATGGTTACTTATTTGGTTACTCGCAGGATCGATCAGATTGATCCTAGGACATAGGTTGATTTTGAAGTTTTGATTAAATTGGATAAGGCTTTAAATAAAGAGGCTTTAAATGAAATAAAGAGGTTTCAAGTAAATTGCATGAAGAAAGGACTTGGTAAAATAAACAAGGCTTAAAGTAAAAGGCTTCGACAGGAATGTAAAGAGGAAAGCAAGTAAATTTCTGGAAAAGTAAATGACTTTGATTAATAAAATTGGTGTTTCACACATACATTTCTCAACAATTCTTTCTCACACGCTGGGTACTCGAATCTATATGAGTGACTTTGTATAGAATTGTGAACACACGCGAGAACTTACATGACTACTACTATTTATACTAAAACATCCCAAGTAACCGTCGGGCAGTTACACTGCTTCGAGATGATTCCACTTGGCACGTTCTCAACGTTCGACGCTCCAGATCTTTGCACGCTACACGTGGTAACTGCTGGAAACCGTTTTCCCTCCAAAAGCTTGAATTTCAAACTGCTCCACTCTGAACCATCGAACACTTTCGTCGAGAGACATCTTCGACGAGAAACTCCTTCGACGTCGAAGGCAACCAACTTCTCCCTTGGAAGAAATCTTCTAAGTACTTTGCCATCTTTCGACGGGCATTTCGACAGACTTAGCCAGTCGAAAACATCCTTCAGCTTTAATGGCTGACATCAACAAAACAAAGGTGTCGAATTTAGGAGCCAACAGTTATGTCCATCATCTTGTGCCATTCAGATTTGCAATGTACTTGTTGGATTTCCAAATTGACATAAAGCTACCTTTTACCAAAATGGCTAATTTGCTTTATCTAGTTTGGGATTAAACCTTTATACAATGTTCAAACTCATAGAACAACACCTTAACACAATGAATATGCATTAAATTATTGAGTGTAACTTGGTTTAAGGACCTGTAATCTAACCTAAAGCATGCTGAGTTCAAATTGCAAAGTTATGGACATGGAACTTGGTTATGAACAAAGTGATTTTTTGCTATATTGTGAAATTCGATTCTCTCTAACCATGAGGTTGTTTGAGAAGTTCTTGGACATTTTGGAAAGCTTGGAATGTGTACTACAATCCATCTTTGAAATGCAAATTGAAATTCCAAGTGGAAGTGTATGGAAAATGGCCTTGAAGTGGGGTAGAAAACCTTGTCAAAATAGGTTAAAATTTCACTAAGTTAAAAATGGTTTAGTGCCCTTATTCAAAAATTTGTAACTTGAGATACAAGCTTCAAATGAGAAAACTTTGTGAATCAAGGTTGTAGATTATACAACAAGATACAACTTTCATGTTTGGACTTTTGTTTGAATCCAAATGGATCATGGTGAAAAAGTGGGGCAAAGTTGGGAAAAAATTAGGGTTTTTCATAACTTAGAAAAAATTCTAAGTTATGAAAAATTCCATTTTAAACCCTAATTTGCATTTTGTGATTTCTTGGTGAACAAGTTTCATGATTTGGCATGTTTTGATGAAAAATGAATCTTGACTCTTGATTTTGACCAAAAAGTCAAAGTTTGACTTTTCAGTATACAGTCAAAATTGATCAATTGACTGGGAAATTCAACTGTCAATCTTGTGTACTTGGGATCTTTTGAGTTTGTTGATCATGTTAAGATAATTCCATAGGGTCCTTAAGTCCATGTGTGAGCTTGGTTTGCCATTGGCTAGGTCAAATAGTCAAAAATTGCCTTTGTGCAGTCAAAACCCTAAAAATGACCATTTTGCCCTTTTGGTGATCTGATCAAATTTCTTGGGGAATTGTGATCCAAACTTGATCCAATGGTCCATATGAGTTCACAATGTTGATGTGGGTCAAATTTCATGAGGTTTGACTGTCAATTGGCCACAGTGGACTTTTTCCCCAATACAGTTAATTTCTAGGTCAACTGTCCAATTGACTGGGCAAAACTTGGAATTAGGACTTGAAACTTGATATGGGTAAACTTGGGAGTCCAATATGAAGCATGAAAGTCATCTTAGGCATTTTGGGTCAAAACATCTTTGTGCAAACACAAACCCTAATTTGAGTCAACAGTGCAAGGAGAGGTCTTGAGCAGATGAAACCCTAACTGGATCTTGAGCTTCAAGGGCTTTGTGATGAGAAATCAATGAGAAATGGGAGGGAAAATTTTGGGGTACAACAGTTGCCCCTGTTCAATCTTCTTGAATCCGAAGAGTTAGATTGGCAAGTTTGCCTTTCGTGACTCGAGGGTAAAAGGAGATTGGACACTAGAGTGCCCTTAAATTTGCACTCGTCAAAGCAATGGATGCGGGAATGGGCTTAGAGATGCCATTTGGAATGAGTATCAGAAAGGTGCCCACGTTTAGGACCATCTCTGAACTGGGGTCTGAATAAGCAATAGATTGACATCCGTATCTGGAGGCATCCGTAAACTGTTTTCAAAAGTTAAGAAGAGTCTGAACAAGCGATAGATTAACATCCGTTGTTGGGAAGAATCTGTAAACTGTTTTCAGCAGTCTTCGAAGAAGAATCCGAACAAGCGATAGGTTAACATCCGTTACTTGGAGAACCCGTGAACTGTTTTCAAAAATCTTGAAGTTGAATAAGCAATAGAGCAGCATCCGTTGTTGGGAAGCGTCCGTAAACTGTTTTCAAAAGTTGCATCTGAACAAGCGATGGATTAACATCCGTTGTTGGGAAGAATCCATAAACTGTTTTCAGAAGTCTTGAGAAGAAACTGAACAAGCGATAGGTTAACATCCGTTACTTGGAGAACCCATGAACCGTTTTCAGAAATCTTGAAGTTGAATAAGCAATAGAGCAGCATCCGTTGTTGGGAAGCGTCCGTAAACTATTTTCAAAAGTTGCATCTGAACAAGCGATGGATTAACATCCGTTGTTGGGAAGAATCCATAAACTGTTTTCAGAAGTCTTGAGAAGAAACTGAACAAGCGATAGGTTAACATCCGTTACTTGGAGAACCCGTGAACTATTTTCAGAAATCTTGAAGTTGAATAATTTTAGTCTGTCGACTGATCTTTCCTGAAAAGGTAAAGAGTTAGTTGCATGCAATGTCATGATGCATGATGCAATGTATGTTATATGGCATGAAGGTAAATGATGTGAATGTGATGAATGCGCATGTAAGCTGACGAGCTGTCTTGCTGAAGATAAATGAATCCTGACTGCTGCCGGGGAAAATAAATCCTTGGCTGCTGCTGGGGGAGAAAATTCCTGATGACCTCTACTGGGGAGTAGAAATCTAGTAGACTCATGCTGAGGAGGTAAGACTGAGAATCTTCCGCTTGATGGGAAGCAACTCTGGTGATCTTACTGGGGAATCAAGGTTTGCTCTCCTGAAACTCCGTGGGGAAAAAGGTTCATTAGTCTAGCCCTGCCGGGGATTGATAATTTGAAGCTTTAGCTCAGCTGGGGACACTGAAACTTAACCTCTGAGGGGAATTGAATTCCGGAGGATTCTCTGGCTGGGGATTTGCAAAGATAAGTTACTGCTGGGGAATTTTGATGAACTCCGCTGGGGATAGGGAGAATTTTGGCGAGCGCGATCTTCTGTGGTTGTTAGCTGAGGATAACCCAGTTATAAGTCTCTGTTGAGGAATAACTTTGAATAAAACTCGGGAGGGACGTCCGTACTCTGCGGGGAAATAACCTCCGGAACCTTACTGGGGATAAGCTTCGAGAATCTGCTGGAGATAATCCTCGGGGTTTGCTAGGGATATGGATTTCAAATCTCCTGGGGGGGTTCCTTCGAAGGGGTGTCAAGATATCCATCTGTACCTTCATCCTATCCGTAATCCTCTTTCTTTGGTTCAATTAGGAAGTGATTATATTTCAAATGCATATGCCTATTTAACAAAACATTGGACGTTTCTCAATATAAAACAAATAGTGTAAGAGAAAAAGAAAGGGGAAATGGCACAAATTTTGGGAAAAGTATTTGTATTGATTTTCTTTGAGTATATTTATACAAAGGAGACAATCATCCTAGTAAGAGGACTTTGTCGTAAATATTGAAAGATTTTTATACAAGGTAAAGGATGGCTATGTGAAATAATTCCATGGGATTCCATTCTGCCGTAGCTTTCACAACCCTGAATATCTGTCCATTCAATGCTTTGTTCGACGATGACTGGATTGATCAGAAGCTTGGAACTGGTTGACGAAGAGATGGTCTCTGAAATGATCCGACGAGACATAGTCATACGCTTCAATTCCCTAACTTTTGCCTGAATCGCCCTTTCGGGTTTTCGATCCACCGGGAAACCCCTTTTTGCCCAAGCCGCCCTTTCGGGTTTTCGACTTGCCGGGTGTACAGATTTTTTTTTATCCCTAATTTTTGCCTGAACCGCCCTTTCGGGTTTTCGGTTCACCGGGATGCCCATTTTTGCCCAAGCCGCCCTTTCGGGTTTTCGACTTGTCGGGTTATTTTATGCGTAGTATCTTTTGACTATGTCTGCGTTCGCAGGGTGCGGCAAATCATCGCCGTCCATGGTGGTCAGAATCATTGCACCACCAGAAAATATGCTTTTGATCACAAATGGTCCTTCATATGTAGGAGTCCATTTGCCCCTGGGATCACTTTGCGGCAAGATAATTCGCTTGATTACGAGATCCCCGACTCGATACACTTGACGTCTGACTTTCTTATTGAAGGCCTTGATCATCCGCTTTTGATACGTCTGACCATGGCATATAGCAGCAAGTCGCTTTTCATCGATCAGATTGAGTTGATCAAGTCGGGTCTGCATCCAATCATCTTCATTCAAACCTGCATCCTTCATAATCCTTAGAGAAGGGATCTGGACTTCCATAGGCAAAACAGCTTCCATGCCATAAACCAAAGAAAATGGGGTTGCCCCAGTTGAAGTACGTGTCGTCGTACGGTATCCATGCAGAGCAAACGGTAACATCTCATGCCAGTCTTTGTAAGTGACTGTCATTTTCTGAATGATCTTCTTAATGTTTTTGTTCGCAGCTTCAACAGCACCGTTCATCTTCGGCCGATAGGGAGATGAATTGTGATGATAAATCTTGAAATGCTCGCATAAGGCAGTGATCATTGTATTATTCAGATTTGTACCATTGTCCGTGATGATTCTGTCTGGAACACCATATCGACATATGAGATTTTGCTTGATGAAGCGGGCAACCACATTTTTGGTGACAGAAGCGAAGGAAGCTGCTTCGACCCATTTAGTGAAGTAGTCAATGACAACCAGGATGAAGCGATGTCCATTGGAAGCCGTGGGCTTGATCTCTCCAATCATATCAATGCCCCACATTGCAAAGGGCCATGGAGCAGTCAGGACGTTGAGGGGAACCGGGGGGATATGAACTTTGTCAGCATAGACTTGACACTTGTGACAAGTACGGGAATGTTGATGGCAGTCAGCTTCCATGGTAGACCAGTAATAGCCTGCCCTTAGGATCTTCTTAGCCATTGTATGCCCGCTCAAGTGAGTGCCAAATGTGCCGCTGTGTATATCAGTCATGATCAATTCTACTTCAGCCTTATCCACACATCGGAGTAATACACAATTATGGCTTCGTTTGTAAAGGATGTCGTTGCTCAGGAAGAACTTAGCAGCGAAATTCCTTAAGAACTTCTTGTCATTTACGGAAGCTCCTTCAGGATAATCCCTAGTCTCGAGATACCTTTTGATTTCATGGAACCAAGGTTGTTCCACTACTTCTTCAGTATTAATCTCGTGGCAATGTTCCGGTTCATCCATTCGTTTGACGGTGATTTGGGGAGCCTCATTATCCCAGTTGAGTTTAAACATGGAGGACATTGTGGCTAGAGCATCGGCTAGCTGATTCTCTTCTCGCGGGAAATGCTCGAAGGTAATTTGCTCGAAATGCGGCAACAATGTCAGGACATGTTCTTTGTATGGGATAAGATTAGGATGCTTGGTATCCCAGTCTCCTTTGATTTGGCTGATGACCAAAGCCGAGTCCCCAAATACGACCAAAGATTTGATTCCCAAGTCTATAGCAGCCTCGAGTCCAAAGATGCAAGCTTCATACTCAGCCATGTTGTTTGTGCAGCTGAAGCAAAGTCGGGCTGTGAAAGGCGTGTGACAACCTTCCGGAGAAATGAGTACTGCGCCAATACCGTTTCCAAGTGCATTTGAAGCACCATCAAAGTACAGGGTCCATCGGGATCCCTTTTCGGGTCCGTCATACGGTCCGTCACTTTCAGCGTTGTCCAAATTCATGATGTCCTCGTCTGGGAAGTCAAATCTCATGGGTTGATAGTCTTCGATAGCCTGATGAGCCAGATGGTAAGCTAGTACACTCCCTTTTATAGCTTTTTGGGTGGTGTACTGGATGTCATACTCAGTTAAGATCATTTGCCATCTAGCTATTCTTCCAGATAAAGCGGGCTTCTCGAAGATATACTTGATAGGGTCCATCTTGGAAATTAACAAGGTAGTATGAGTCAACATATATTGTCTTAGTCGGCGAGCAGCCCATACCAAAGCGCAGCAAGTTTTCTCGAGCAGTGAGTAGCGAGTCTCACAGTCGGTAAACTTTTTGCTAAGGTAATAAATAGCGTGCTCTTTTCGACCAGACTCGTCATGCTAGCCCAAAACACACCCCATTGAGTTATCCAAGACAGTTAAATACATGATCAATGGTCTTCCTTCGACAGGTGGCATCAGAATAGGAGGTTCTAGCAAATACTCCTTGATTCTATCAAAAGCGGCTTGGCAGTCGTCGTTCCATTCAACTACCTGATCTTTCTTCAAGAGTTTGAAAATTGGCTCACAGGTAGAAGTCAGATGTGAGATGAATCTGGCAATATAGTTTATGCGCCCCAAGAATCCTCTGACCTCCTTTTCAGTACGGGGAGCAGGCATCTCTTGTATTGCTTTTACTTTTGCCGGATCGACTTCAATGCCTTTGTTGCTTACAATGAATCCCAGGAGTTTACCAGACCTAACTCCAAAAGTGCATTTACTTGGATTCAGCCTGAGCTTGTATTCTTTCAACCTGGCAAACAACTTCTCCAAATGCTCAAGGTGCTCTTCCTCTGTTTGTGATCGAGCTATCATATCGTCTACGTAGACTTCGATCTCATGATGTATCATGTCATGAAATAAAGCTACCATGGCGCGTTGATAAGTTGCCCCTGCGTTCTTCAGCCCGAACAGCATCACCTTGTAACAGAAAGTGCCCCACTGTGTGACAAAAGTTGTTTTCTCCATATCTTCGGGAGCCATTTTGATTTGATTATAGCCCGAAAATCCATCCATGAAGGAAAACACTTTGTGCTGAGCTGTATTGTCTATCAAGATGTCAATATGAGGTAGCGGGAAATCATCTTTAGGGCTGGCCCTATTCAAATCCCGGTAGTCCACACACATTCTGACTTTGCCATCTTTCTTCGGTACCGGCACAATGTTAGCGACCCATTGAGGATAGGACGTAACAGCCAGAAAGCCAGCGTCGAACTGCTTCATTACTTCTGCTTTAATCTTTTCGGACATGTCAGGCCTCATTCGACGAACCTTTTGCTTGATTGGTGGACAATCTTCTCTTGTGGGGAGACGGTGAACCACGATGTCTGTATCCAAACCCGGCATATCTTCATAGGACCAAGCGAAGATTTCAACATACTCATTCAGCAATCGTACCAAGCGCTCCTTGACTTTCGGTTCCAGATTGGCACCCACTTGCACCTCCTTCCGATCCTCCTCGGTTCCCAAGTTAACAGTTTCCAATGGCTCTTCATGCGGCAAGATGGCCCTTTCCTCTTGTTGCAGAAGTCTGGCTAGTTCCCCGGGTACTTCACAACCTTCGTCATCCTCATACTCGGCTAGATTGACCAGGTCTTCAGAGTTATTGAAAGATATAGCAGAATAGTCACCCATGGAATCCGGAGTGGATGGGTACCTGCATTGGTGAGTGTGGGTGCGTGTAAGGGATAACCATCCTTAAACAAAAAATGCAGAAGGAAAGAAAATGAACATAAGCAGTTTATCAAATGAAAAACGTCCAATGAATCATTAAACATGGCATATGAATATGAAAAATAGTCAAAACCCTTACAAGTGGACCTACATGCCCCGGGCAAGGCAGGAGGTGAAAAGATAGTGTATGGATTGTTTGAAAGTAAAATATTACAGACCAAATAGGAAATGTTTAATAGATAAATTACTGATGAATAAAAGTGATGGGGACAAAGTCTTTAGCCTCCCAATTGCTCAACCCTCCTCTGACCGTTGGATAAATCCACCCTTCAATGTTGCTTTCCTTGTCTTCATCTTCCAGGGCGTTGATTCTGTAAGGAGAAATTTTGACCGGCGCTCTTTCAATCTTTGACTGGCGCATAGCTTTCTGACCAGCAGCTGTGAACCCTAATCCAAACTTGTCGGTCTTATGTGGAAAGTCGGGTAACTGCCCCCATGCTGAATTCTTCCCCTCTTTAACTGCAGCCCTTGCATCCTCCAGAGATGCCATCCTGGCCATCGGTCTTGGTGTCTCAGCTGCCAACTTCGCCACTGCTATTTCAGGAAGAACTTCTTCGAAATGTTGAAACGGTGTCTCAATGAACTCTCCTTCAACCTCCACATACCGGAAAGAATTTAAATGGCTAATCATGTACTCTTCTTCGCCGTGAACAGTAATGATCTTTCCTTTTACAGGATACTTCAGCATTTGATGCAAGGAGGAGGTGACTGCCCCAGCATGGTGTATCCAAGGTCTACCCAGCAGGCAGGAGTATGATGGACGAATGTCCATTACATAGAAAGTGGATTTAAACACCTCAGTACCTATCTTGACAGGAATTTCAACTTCTCCATGGACCATTCTTTTCGACCCATCGAAAGCTCTGACGACAATATCACTAGGCTTCAATTCCAAACCTTCGCAATCTAGCCGGTCCAAGGCCTTCTTAGGCAAAACATTCAGCGATGAACCGGTATCAACCAAAACATGTGCAAGGGTGGTTCCGCGACACTCGATTGAAATATGCAACGCATCATTGTGGTTTCGGACCTTAGGGGTTAGGTCGGCATCAGAAAAGCCTAATCCATTGTCCGCAGTCAGGCTAGCCACACAATGTTGAAATTGGTCCGTAGAGGTTTCCTGGGGCACATGAGCTGTCTTCAGAAACCTAATCAAAGCTTGAGCGTGTGCTTCTGAGCAAAGCAATAATGCCAGCATGGAGATCTTGGAGGGGGTTTGCCCCAACTGTTCCACCACATTGTAATCACTTCTCTTGATTATCCTCAAAATCTCGTCCATTTCTTTCTTGGATGCTTCCGGGATCACCAAGGGTTGAGCCCTCGTCCTGACGGGCTCATCTTGTATTCCTTTTCCTTTATCGGCAATGGTGGGAGAGACAGCACTGGGAGCAACAACTTCTTCGATCAGAGGAGTTCTGACAGAGAGTTTTACTGGTGCAGGGACGACTTCTTTAGCTGATGAGGGTCCAGAGACTGCTCTTGGAGGGGCAATCTCTGGAGAAAATATTCTCCCGCTCCTGGTGATTTTGCTGGTGCCCGCAATGTTACTAATGCTGGCTTCTTCATCATCCGAATTTTCTTCAACTATTTCAACTTGCTTGATACCATGGTAATAGATGTCACCACCATAGTTCCAAGGTATCGACTTCTCAGAAACATAGGGAACAGGCCCCGGCATTGTTATCTTCAAAGGTATAGATTTTGCAGCTGGTGTAATCTTAACAGGCTTTTTGACGGCCTCGGAAAGATTGGCGTGAATGGTTATAATTGAGACATTTTCAACTTGAACTGGAACAACAGAAACTTTTTCGAACAGGATTTGTCGGCTATCCATAAGGCCTTGGATGCCTTTCTTCAATAGCGGACAATCAAAAGGCAGAGAGTGGCAACAGTAGCAGTCCTCTTTACATCCCGGGAAGATCCCGGCCTTTAACAAATTCAACTTAATGGTCAGCAGTGGAGTAGTCAGATCACTAACGTCGGCAACATACAAATCCTCTTCAATGGCATTGACATTTCAGTCGTGCTTCGGCATAGGTGCGGATATCACATTGGGTTTCTCTGGAGCGTCAAACTCTACCTCCTTAGCCTCTATCAGGTCTTGGATCTTATGTTTGAGTGCCCAACAATCATTGGTGTCGTGTCCAACACTGTCTGAATGATAGGCGCATTTAGCATTGGCATGATAATGCGGGGAGGACGTATTCACATTCTTTGGCGCCTCCTTGATGGTAGCAAGATTCAACTTCAATAGATGGGGAAGCACTTGCGCTAGAGTCATATTAATACGGGTGAACTGCCGTTGTGGCCTTTCCACCCGTTGCTGATTCGGTCTGGATTGGTTGTAGCGAGGCTGCTCACTTGGAGTGTTTTGAATCATTACGGCCCCCACAGTTGGCCGACGCTCCATCTTCCCTGCTCTTCTCTGAGAATATACCATAGCTGTTTCCTTCTTAAACGGCTTCTTCTCAACACTTGCAGCAACACCCTTCTGAATCTTTCCTGACTTAATGCCAGCTTCTATTCTTTCACCTGTTAAGATCAAATCGGTAAACCCTGCGGAAGAGTTACCAATTAAATGATTGAAGAACGGCCCAGATAGGGTCCCAAGAAACATATCAACGAGCTCACGATCGGTTAAAGGAGGCTGCACCCTGCCAGCCAAATCCCTCCATTTTTGTGCATATTCCTTGAATCCCTCACTTGTTCCTAGGGACATACCCTGAAGTTGGGTACGAGTAGGAGCAAGATCAGAATTATACTGGTATTGTTTATAGAAAGCGGTGGCCAAATCTTCCCAATTTCTGACACTGGTTCCTTCTAACTGATAAAACCATTCCAACTGAGCTCCCGACAGGCTGTCTTGAAAGAAATGAATCCAGAGATTTTTATCTGCCGTATAGGGTTGAATCTTTCTCACATAGGACCTGAGATGCATTTTGGGACAGGACAACCCGTCATACCTCACAAACACTGGCACCTTGAATTTTGGGGGAATCACAATTCCGGCGACCAAGCCCATGTCTTCAAAATCCAAACCCGGTACCCTTTGCAATTCCATGGCAGCCAATCTGTCTTCTAAACCTTTGTACTTATCATCAGCTGGAGGGTATTGCTGGTCAGAATAATCTTCATCCTCCTCAACTTCTTCTTCTTCCGCATCAGACTCGGAAGGCACCGCAACCCGATCTCTTTTGCTAGTCCCTTCATCAGAAGTAGGAGGAAATTCAAGCACCCTCCGAGCTTCTCTGTCAAATCTTCTCCCCAAAGTAGCCACTCCGACCCTCTTTTTCTTCTTCACTGGGTCCTTATTCTCTAAATGAGCCTTGATGTCCTCTTGACTCTTGACCAAAGTCATCAAGAGTTGCTGGAATTGTGCATTCTGAGCCTGTAGGTCTTTAACTGTTTGCTCGAGATCCATCCTACTGAAATAAACAGCAGATAGATAAGGAAACCTGGAGTGAGACCTGCTTATGCACATGATGAATGGTATGTTGATGTATGCAATGCATTCAAGGATTTAGGACATTCAAAATTGTTTCAGACAAAGAAGAACGCACGTCATATTAATAAGAAGAAATTTGTTAGTACATAAATGCCCCATGGGCCAAATATTACAAAATAAACTTCTTAAGGAAGAAAGACATTGCGCATCCTCTTTGGTGCGATGTAGGTATTGAGGGCCTCTTCCTCGTGGAGTCGGCGGGTAAGCTCTAGAACCTTCTTTTCACTGGCGTAGTAGCTAGCTTCAAAAGTGTTTCGTTCCTCCTTGAGCTGAATCCAACTTTTCTGCATTTCCTCCCACGATGTAGGCATGTCTGGATGCAGGATGGTGTAGGGAACCTCTCCTTCATTGACGGGCTCTTTAATCACTGGGAGTACATGAGGATAAGGCATCATCAGACTTTGGGCTCGGGCTCGTACCCACTTGAGATAGGGCTCAAGAGGGATGGAGTTCTTGTGTCCCAGAGTCTTGCTATCAACCTTGTTGAGTTTTCCCCAAGCTCTGATGAATCTTTGGCGAAGTCCTTGCGCATCGTTGTCGAAGTCAAAAACTAGGCTAGGAATCAGCATATCATGAGGGCCATCCCTCCGTGCATATCCAAATTGCCTCAAAGCTAGGCAAGGGTTGTAGGTGATACCTCCTCTAATTCCAAGTAAAGGAACATTAGGAAATTCTCCGCAACGGTCGACGATGATGACATTTTCTCTAGACCGAGAACACCAATGCACATCAGAATGAGTAAGAGTCATCAATCGTTGGGACCACCTTATACCTTGGTCATTCTTCAAGACAGATTGTGGAAGGTGCGAAATAAACCACCTTGCGAGGATAGGAGTACAGCACATGAGAACACCCCTCTTTCTCATTGTTCGTGTGTAAAATGAGTGAAGGATGTCCCCAAGCAATGTTGGTATTGGATTTCTGGACAAGAAGATTTTGACGGCGTTGACATCTACCAATTGGTCAGGATTTGGGAACAAGACCAACCCATAGATAAGGAGTGCCACAATCTCTTCAAAGGCTTGTAGGTCCAATGAGTTCCAACATTCTTGTGCCTTCTCAAACAAGAATTTTGCTAAGAATCCTTTGACGCCGCTTCTGGTTTCCCAATGCCCCTTGATTTCAGATGGTTGTAGATGTAGTGCTCGAGCAACATCTTCAGGCTTTGGTTCCTTCTCTGTACCGTTGAAGGGTAGTTGATTAAGGATAGGGATTCTTAGGAGTTGAGAAAACTCCTCCAAAGTGGGTACCAACTGATAATCATGGAAAGTGAAGCAGTGGTGAAGAGGGTCAAAGAACTGGAATAGCACTTTCATCATGTCTTCTTCAATGTTGGTGTTGACTAGGCTGAGCAGTCTTCCATGTCTTTCACTGAAGGATGAATTTTCCGGAATTCTTGAAGTGATCTCCTTGAGTTGAGGAGAGATTCTCACAAGGTTGACTTGAATGGTGTTTTTGCGAGGAATTTCCATGTCCTACAAAACAAGAACAAAGCTGAAGATCCAAAACCCTTGAAATGGTTAGTGAATGCATATGATGTTTTATGATGTTTATGATGTATGCACAAAACATATGTACAAGCAAATCACACCAAACCCTAGTTTCAGGCTTGCATGGGGTTTCATAGGTAAGTACCCTCTTGAGTGTAGTTGGCTTAAAAACCTGTCCTATAAATAGTAACCGGGTTCTAAGGAGCTCAATATCACGGGATTGTTTTCAATGTTCATTGTTTTGGTTTAGCCACTTAACTAGCGACCAAAATATTCCAAGAAAACAACCCTCAATGAGTGTAGTATCGAGTATCTACCAACTTCGGACTGCACCAAAGCCGGTCATCTCACTACCCCTAATAAAAGGCCAAGATGGTCAAGTAAGGTTCTAGGTCACTAGTGCTTAGTGACATCACTCAGCGGCCCCGTACTCTCCTTGATTGAACTCAAGGGTTACCGGTACTCACAAATATGTCGCACTAATATAGCTATTGCTTAGACCGTGTCGGTATACCCCGCACAGTTTCCACAACATATTACTATCTATGAATGTTCCCAAAATCCGGGTGGAGGATTTGTAAACCCAAACAATAGAGCCAAAGTATAAAGCAAGCAAATCAAACAATTAGTCATGCAAGAGGGTGATCTAAGCCCTAAGGTTACTCCACTTTTAAAGTTCTCCCCAGCAGAGTCGCCAGTTCTGTGATACGGTGGGAGAACTGACTAGGGTTTTGCGTTTGTTTTCGCAAATGGTTCGGTTGAGCAAGAGTCGCCACCGACTTTTTATTTTATCCTAAGGAAAGGTTTAAAAAGCACAGCAAAAACCTTTGAGATTTTTTTTCTTGGGTTCGGGGAGTAGATTATAGGAGGGGAAGGTATTAGCACCCATTCTATCCATGGTTATCCATGGGCTCTTAGGTACTTGCTTAGATCAACTTGCCTTGGTTTTCATTTGTTTGAAATGGTGCTTTGTGTGTGATTTTGAAAAGGTTTTGAAAAAGATGCCTTATATAGGCTACCCTTGTAACAATTATTTACTCGAATGTTTTACAAAAGGTGTTTGTCTTTTTGAAAAGATGTTTTCAAGGTTTTTTGAAAGTTTGTTTTGAAAGTGTTTGTGAAGTGGGTTTTGAAATTAGGCAAGTGTCTTCTTGGAAAGTTGGCAAGTACTTAAGAGCCTATCTACCCTAAAGTTTTCTCAAAGATTTTTGTTTATGTTTTAAACCTTTTGACAATTTTGTTCCACCATTGCATTTGGTGGACAATCTTGTCTTAGGAGATGAAAGGGACGGGCGCGGGCCATCGTTTAGACCATAGTTGCAATAGTGTTAAAATGTCTTTGGGCAATTTTTCTTTAAAAGGGACTTGATCATTTTAGGCAACATTTTGAGGGACTATGATCATTTTATTGTTTTTGTTTTACCCAAAGAAGTTCAACATGCAATATGGCCCAATTATTTTGAAGGCAACAAAGTGGAATACCCTAGGGGTGCAAGTGTGAGATGTGTTGTTTATTTTCATGCTCATTTATCTTGTATTAGGTCCAACTATTTTGTTCATTTTTATTCGCATACAAAACCCTAATTCTAGCATAGTATGTTTAGAAAGCATTAAAAGTGTGAAATTTAAATTCCTACGCTATTACATCACAATAATATGGGGAAGGGGGTACAATGTTTCAAATGGGGGTTATTTGGACAAGAATTTAAAACCTAAGACTATTACATCAATTTTGAATATTTGCAAGGTAATTTAATTGTATAAATAGATAGAAATTGAAATAAATGTGCAAAATGCAAAAAGAAAGGTTTTTATATAAAAAAAAAGTATTATTTATAAAAAAATAAAAAAGTAAAATAAAAAGGTATTATTTTTTGGAGTATTTTCAAATTTAGGGCAAAAACCCTAATTTTAATCAAAATGTATATTAATTAATTAATTCATATAATATTCATTATTTACATACAAAAATAAAATAAAATATGGTATATTTGAAAAAAGGCATTTTTTAGTATTAAGTATTAAAAAATAAAATATGTACATTTTTTGGTGTTTTTACTCTAAATGCATTAATATATATATATATATATATATATATATATATATATATATATATATATATATATATATATATATATATATATATATATATATATATATATATATATATATATATATATATATATATATATATATATATATATATATATATATATATATATATATATATATATATATATATATATATATATATATTATTTTAAATATGTATTATATGTAAATGATAATAATAGTCATAAATTTTTTAGAAAAAATAGTATTTTTTACATGAAGTATTTCAGAGAGTAATAAAAAATAAAAATGAAAATGAAAATATATTTACACAATTTTTTCTATTTATTCTAAATAATAATATGTATTTATTTATGTATAAACAAAAGAAATAACCAAATAAATGTGCAATAAATTCAAAAAATGATGGAAAAAATATTTTTATGTTTTTAATATGCTGAGAAAAAATAAATGAACCAATCAAAAAAAGAAAAAGTCAAAAAGAAATAAAAATAAAGCAAATGGGCTCAGGGGGTGTGAAAGCAATCATGAGGTGTGAATAAGAAAAAAAACACAAGCCCAGCCCAAAGACCACTGTCTTCAACCTCCAGCAACAACATTTGAAAAAACGCGCGCCCTGTTCTTCATCTTCCAACTCTTGATCCCTGGCTTTTTAGCAAAAACTCATAACATAACAAATGTTCAGCATGAAGAGACGATTCTAACCATGTATAGAACTTGACCTAACTCTCTAAGATGAAGGAGAATTTCTCCTCCCCCAAATCCTAACCTAGTTTTTCTGTCATTTTCAAACTCCAAATTCTCTCTACTCGGGCAAAAGAAATGAAAAGTAAAGACATGGACATGTTCAGTGGCATGAGTATGACATTATTTCTTCACAAACTTAAGACTAATGATGCATAATAAGAGAGATACGAATTCAAAATTTTACCTATCCAGTTGAACTTCTATCTGGAGATGTAGGAACTTTCAGTGCAAGGTGATGATTGGAAAAGCTTCCTTGAGGTCCAGGGATGCTGTTTCAATGCTTACTTTGTCTTGAGAGCTTCTAAATCGAGCTAGAGAACTTCAACTGCAAAACAGAAAAACAAAAATGGTGAAGTGGCTTAGAGGTGTTACAGATTGTGTCTTAGCTTCTGGATAGCTTGCATAGGTTGTAAGGAAGGTAGAGGAACAGGTTTGGGCAAGAATGCTTGAAGGGATTAAGAGATAGCACTCAAACTGCAGGGGTTGCTCTGTTTGAGCAGTTTCAAGGTGATTATGGCAATGGGAGTGTTTGAGAGGCCAAGGGCTCGTGTGTTAGCTTAGTTGGGATATGCTGAGTATGTTTGATAAGTTTGTTCTTGTGTTCTAATGCTGAGATGAGAGTTGTTGTGAGTTATGCAACTTTACTTCACACTTAAGCAACAAAATGCAACTTGTCTTTCTAGGCATGTAGAGGGCCCCTAATGTGCTGCATAATCCCTCCTTGATCAGTGTGTTATGTCCATCATCTTGTGCCATTCAGATTTGCAATGTACTTGTTGGATTTCCAAATTGACATAAAGCTACCTTTTACCAAAATGGCTAATTTGCTTTATCTAGTTTGGGATTAAACCTTTATACAATGTTCAAACTCATAGAATAACACCTTAACACAATGAATATGCATTAAATTATTGAGTGTAACTTGGTTTAAGGACCTGTAATCTAACCTAAAGCATGCTGAGTTCAAATTGCAAAGTTATGGACATGGAACTTGGTTATGAACAAAGTGGTTTTTTGCTATATTGTGAAATTTGATTCTCTCTAACCATGAGGTTGTTTGAGAAGTTCTTGGACATTTTGGAAATCTTGGAATGTGTACTACAATCCATCTTTGAAATGTTAATTGAAATTCCAAGTGGAAGTGTATGGAAAATGGCCTTGAAGTGGGGTAGAAAACCTTGTCAAAATAGGTTAAAATTTCACTAAGTTAAAAATGGTTTAGTCCCCTTATTCAAAAATTTGTAACTTGAGATACAAGCTTCAAATGAGAAAACTTTGTGAATCAAGGTTGTAGATTATGCAACAAGCTACAACTTTCATGTTTGGACTTTTGTTTGAATCCAAATGGATCATGGTGAAAAAGTGGGGCAAAGTTGGGAAAAAATTAGGGTTTTTCATAACATAGAAAAAATTCTAAGTTATGAAAAATTCCATTTTAAACCCTAATTTGCATTTTGTGATTTCTTGGTGAACAAGTTTCATGATTTGGCATGTTTTGATGAAAAATGAATCTTGACTCTTGATTTTGACCAAAAAGTCAAAGTTTGACTTTTTAGTATACAGTCAAAATTGATCAATTGACTGGGAAATTCAACTGTCAATCTTGTGTACTTGGGATCTTTTGAGTTTGTTGATCATGTTAAGATAATTCCATAGGTTCCTTAAGTCCATGTGTGAGCTTGGTTTGCCATTGGCTAGGTCAAACAGTCAAAAATTGCCTTTGTGCAGTCAAAACCCTAAAAATGACCATTTTGCCCTTTTGGTGATCTGATCAAATTTCTTGGGGAATTGTGATCCAAACTTGATCCAATGGTCCATATGAGTTCACAATGTTGATGTGGGTCAAATTTCATGAGGTTTGACTGTCAATTGGCCACAGTGGACTTTTTCCCCAATACAGTTAATTTCTAGGTCAACTGTCCAATTGACTGGACAAAACATGGAATCAGGACTTGAAACTTGATATGGGTAAACTTGGGAGTCCAATATGAAGCATGAAAGTCATCTTAGGCATTTTGGGTCAAAACATCTTTGTGCAAACACAAACCCTAATTTGAGTAAACAGTGCAAGGAGAGGTCTTGAGCAGATGAAACCCTAACTGGATCTTGAGCTTCAAGGGCTTTGTGATGAGAAATCAATGAGAATTGGGAGGGAAAATTTTGGGGTACAACAACCATCATCCCATGGATCACTGACATACTTCGCACATAGTTGAACATCACCCCTTTAATATATGACTTACTTCACACATAGTTGACCATTAACCATATGAAGTTTGACATACTTCATACATAGTTAACCATCATCCCAAGGATGTATCACATACTTCACACATAGTTGACCATCAGGCCATGGATGTCTATCTGACATACTTCAGACATAGTTAAACATCATCCCTTAGATGTCTTACATATTTTACACATATTTGACCATCATCCCATGGATCTCTGACATACTTCACACATAGTTTGAAATCACCCCTTAAATCTCTGAAATACTTCACACATAGTTGACAATCATCCCTTGGATCTCTGACTTAGTTCACACATAATTGACCATCATCCCATGGATCTATGACATACTTGACACATAGTTGAACATCATCGCATGGATGTCCGACATACTTCACACAAAGTTCACCATCATCCCTTGGATCTCTGACATACTTCACACATAGTTGACCATCATCCCATGGATGTTTGACATACTTCACACATAGTTGACCATCCCATGGATGTCTGACATACTTCACACATATTTGACCATAATACCATGGATCTCTAATATACTTCACACATAGTTGACCATCATCCCATGGGTCTCTAACATACTTCGCACATAGTTAACCATAATCCCTTGGATATCTGACTTAGTTGACACATAGCTGACCATTATCCCATGGATGTCTTTCTGACATACTTCACACATAGTTGACCATCATCTCTTAAATATATGACATACTTCGAACATAGATGACCATTATCCCATGGATGACTGACATACTTAACACATAGATGACAATCATCCCATGGATGTCTGACATACTTCACCCATAGTTGACCATCATCCTATGGATGTTCGACATACTTCATATATAGTTGACCATCATCCTATAGATGTATGGTATACTTCACACATTGTTGACCATCATCCCATGGATCACTGACATACTTCGCACATAGTTGAACATCACCCCTTTAATATATGACTTACTTCACCCATAGTTGACCATCATCCCATAGATCTCTGACATACTTTGTACATAGTTGACCATCATCCCTTGGATATCTGACTTACTTCACACATAGTTGACCATCATCCCATAGATGCCTTTCTGACATACTTCACACATAGTTGACCATCATCCCTTAGATGTCTGTCTGACATACTTCACACATAGTTAACCATTATCCCTTGAATCTATGACACAATTCACGTATAGTCGACCATCTTCCCATGAATGTTTGAATTACTTCACACATAGTTGACCATCATCCCATGGATATCTGACATACGTCACACATAGTTGACCATCATCCCGTTGATCTAAGACATAGTTCACACATAGTTGACCATTACCCCTTGGATCTCTGACATACTTCACACATAGTTAACAATCATCCTTGGGATTTGTGACTTACTTTACACATAGTTGACCATTACCCCATGGCTCTCTAACATACTTCTCACATAGGTGACAATCATCCCTTAGATCTCTTACTTATTTCACACATAATTGACAGTCCTCCTGTGGATCTCTGACATACTTCACACATAGTTTATCATCATCCCATGGATGCCTGACATACTTCATACATAGTTGACCATCATCCCATGGATGTCAGGCATACTTCATACATACTTGACCATTATCCCTTAGGTCTCTGACATACTTCACGCATAGTTGACCATTATCCCATGGTTGTCTGATATACTTCACACATAGTTGACCATCATCCCATTGATGTCTAACATACTTCACCCATAGATTACCATCATCCTAAGGATATTTGACATACTTCACACATAGTTGACCATCACCCCATGAATGTATGGCATACTTCATACAAAGTTGGCCATCATCCCATGGATCCATTGCATACTTCACACATAGTTGACCATCATCTCATGGATGTCTGGCATACTTCACCCATAGTTGGCCATCATCCCATAGATCTATGATATACTTTGCACATAGTTGACCATCATCCCTTGGATATCTGAGTTACTTCACACATAGTTGACCATCATCCCATACATGCCTTTCTTACATACTTCACACATAGTTGACGTTCATCCCTTGGATGTCTGTCTGTCATACTTCACACATAGTTGACCATCATCCCTTGAATCTCTAACATACTTAACACATAGTTGACCATCTTCACATAGATGTCTGACATACTTCATATATAGTTGACCATCATCCCATGGATGTATAACATACTTCATACATAGTTGACCATCATCCCATTGATGTCTGGCATACTTCACACACAGTTGACCATCATCCTTTGGGTCTCTAACATACTTCAACCATAGTTGACCATTATCCCATGGTTGTCTGACATACTTCACACATAGTTGACCATCGTCGCAAGGATGTTTGACATACTTCACCCATAATTGACCATCGTCCCATGGATGTATGGCTTACTTCTTACATAGTTGATCATCATCCCATGGATCTCTGACATACTTCACACATAGTTGACCATCATCCCTTTGATATCTGACTTACTTCATACATAGTAAATCATCATCCCATGGATGTTTGGCATATTTCACCCATAGTTGACCATCAACCATAGGAAATCTGACATACTTCATACATATTTAACCATCATCCCAAGGATGTATCACATACTTCACACATAGTTGACCATCGGGCCATGGATGTCTATCGGACATACTTTAGACATAGTTAAACATCATCCCTTGGATGTCTTACATACTTTACACATAGTTGACCATCATCCCATGGATCTCTGACATACTTCACACATAGTTTGAAATCACCCCTTAGATCTCTGAAATACTTCACACATAGTTGACAATCATCCCTTGGATCTCTCACTTAGTTTACACATAATTGACCATCATCCCATGGATCTCTGACATACTTGACACATAGTTGACCATCATCGCATGGATGTCCGACATACTTCACACATAGTTGACCATCAGGCCATGGATTTCTATCTGACATACTTCAGACATAGTTAAACATCATCCCTTGGATGTCTTACATACTTTAAACATAGTTGACCATCATCCCATGGATCTCTGACATACTTCACACATAGTTTGAAATCACCCTTTAGATCTCTGAAATACTTCACACATAGTTGACAATCATCCCTTGGATCTCTGACTTAGTTTACACATAATTGACCATCATCCCATGGATCTCTGATATACTTGACACATAGTTGACCATCATCGCATGGATGTCCGACATACTTCACACATAGTTCACCATCATCCCTTGGATCTCTGACATACTTCACACATAGTTGACCATCATCCCATGGATGTTTGACATACTTCACACATAGTTGACCATCCCATGGATGTCTGACATACTTCACACATATTTGAACATTATACCATGGATCTCTAATATAATTCACACATAGTTGACCAACATCCCATGGATCTCTAACATACTTCGCACATAGTTAACCATAATCCCTTGGATATCTGACTTAGTTGACACATAGCTGACCATCATCCCATGGATGTCTTTCTGACATACTTCACACAAAGTTGACCATCATCTTTTAAATATATGACATACTTCGAACATAGTTGACCATTATCCCATGGATGACTGACATACTTCACACATAGATGACAATCATCCCATGGATGTCTGACATACTTCACCCATAGTTGACCATCATCCTATGGATGTTTGACATACTTCATATATAGTTGACCATCATCCTATAGATGTATGGTATACTTCACACATTGTTGACCATCATCCCATGGATCACTGACATACTTCGCACATAGTTGAACATCACTCCTTTAATATATGACTTACTTCACCCATAGTTGACCATCATCCCATAGATCTCTGATATACTTTGTACATAGTTGACCATCATCCCTTGGATATCTGACTTACTTCACACATAGTTGACCATCATCCCATAGATGCCTTTCTGACATACTTAACACAAAGTTGACCATCATCCCTTAGATGTTTGTCTGACATACTTCACACATAGTTAACCATTATCCTTTGAATCTCTGACACAATTCACGTATAGTTGACCATCTTCCCATGAATGTTTGAATTACTTCACAAATAGTTGACCATCATCCCATGGATATCTGACATACGTCACACATAGTTGACCATCATCCCATTGATCTAAGACATACTTCACACATAGTTGACCATTACCCCTTGGATATCTGACATACTTCACACATAGTTAACAATCATCCTTGGGATTTGTGACTTAATTTACACATAGTTGACCATTACCCCATGGCTCTCTAACATACTTCTCACATAGGTGACAATCATCCCTTAGATCTCTTACTTACTTCACACATAATTGACCATCATCCTGTGGATCTCTGACATACTTCACACATAGTTTATCATCATCCCATGGATGCCTGACATACTTCATACATAGTTGACCATCATCCCATGGATGTCAGGCATACTTCATACATACTTGACCATCATCCCTTAGGTCTCTGACATACTTCACGCATAGTTGACCATTATCCCATGGTTGTCTGATATACTTCACACATAGTTGACCATCATCCCATTGATGTCTAACATACTTCACCCATAGATTACCATCATCCTAAGGATATTTGACATACTTCACACATAGTTGACCATCACCCCATGAATGTATGGCATACTTCACACAAAGTTGGCCATCATCCCATGGATCCATTGCATACTTCACACATAGTTGACCATCATCTCATGGATGTCTAGCATACTTCACCCATAGTTGACCATCATCCCATAGATCTATGATATACTTTGCACATAGTTGACCATCATCCCTTCGATATCTGAGTTACTTCAAACATAGTTGACCATCATCCCATACATGCCTTTCTTACATACTTCACACATAGTTGACCTTCATCCCTTGGATGTCTGTCTGTCATACTTCACACATAGTTGACCATTATCCCTTGAATCTCTAACATATTTAACACATAGTTGACCATCTTCACATAGATGTTTGACATACTTCATATATAGTTGACCATCATCCCATGGATGTATAACATACTTCATACATAGTTGACCATCATCCCATGGATGTCTGGCATACTTCACACACAGTTGACCATCATCCTTTGGGTCTCTAACATACTTCAACCATAGTTGACCATTATCCCCTGGTTGTCTGACATACTTCACACATAGTTGACCATCGTCGCAAGGATGTTTGACATACTTCACCCATAATTGACCATCGTCCCATGGATGTATGGCTTACTTCATACATAGTTGATCATCATCCCATGGATCTCTGACATACTTCACACATAGTTGACCATCATCCCTTGGATATCTGACTTACTTCATACATAGTAAATCATCATCCCATGGATGTTTGGCATATTTCACCCATAGTTGACCATCAACCATAGGAAATCTGACATACTTCATACATAGTTAACCATCATCCCAAGGATGTATCACATACTTCACACATAGTTGACCATCAGGCCATGGATGTCTATCTGACATACTTCAGACATAGTTAAACATCATCCCTTGGATGTCTTACATACTTTAAACATAGTTGACCATCATCCCATGGATCTCTGACATACTTCACACATAGTTTGAAATCACCCCTTAGATCTCTGAAATACTTCACACATAGTTGACAATCATCCCTTGGATCTCTGACTTAGTTTACACATAATTGACCATCATCCCATGGATCTCTGACATACTTGACACATAGTTGACCATCATCGCATGGATGTCTGACATACTTCACACATAGTTGACCATCAGGCCATGGATGTCTATCTGACATACTTTATACATAGTTAAACATCATCCCTTGGATGTCTTACATACTTTAAACAAAGTTGACCATCATCCCATGGATCTCTGACATACTTCACACATAGTTTGAAATCACCCTTTAGATCTCTGAAATACTTCACACATAGTTGACAATCATCCCTTGGATCTCTGACTTAGTTTACACATAATTGACCATCATCCCATGGATCTCTGTCATACTTAACACATAGTTGACCATCATCGCATGGATGTCCGACATACTTCACACATAGTTCACCATCATCCCTTGGATCTCTGACATACTTCACACATAGTTGACCATCATCCCTTGGATATCTGACTTACTTCATACATAGTAAATCATCATCCCATGCATGTTTGGCATATTTCACCCATAGTTGACCATCAACCATAGGAAATCTGACATACTTCATACATAGTTAACCATCATCCCAAGGATGTATCACATACTTCACACATAGTTGACCATCAGGCCATGGATGTCTATCTGACATACTTCAGACATAGTTAAACATCATCCCTTGGATGTCTTACATACTTTAAACATAGTTGACCATCATCCCATGGATCTCTGACATACTTCACACATAGTTTGAAATCACCCCTTAGATCTCTGAAATACTTCACACATAGTTGACAATCATCCCTTGGATCTCTGACTTAGTTTACACATAATTGACCATCATCCCATGGATCTCTGACATACTTGACACATAGTTGACCATCATCGCATGGATGTCCGACATACTTCACACATAGTTGACCATCAGGCCATGGATGTCTATCTGACATACTTTAGACATAGTTAAACATCATCCCTTGGATGTCTTACATACTTTAAACATAGTTGACCATCATCCCATGGATCTCTGACATACTTCACACATAGTTTGAAATCACCCTTTAGATCTGTGAAATACTTCACACATAGTTGACCATCATCCTTTGGATCTCTGACTTAGTTTACACATAATTGACCATCATCCCATGGATCTCTGACATACTTGACACATAGTGGACCATCATCGCATGGATGTCCGACATACTACACACATAGTTCACCATCATCCCTTGGATCTCTGACATACTTCACACATAGTTGACCATCATCCCATGGATGTTTGACATACTTCACACATAGTTGACCATCCCATGGATGTATGACATATTTCACACATATTTGAGCATTATACCATGGATCTCTAATATACTTCACACATAGTTGACCATCATCCCATGGATCTCTAACATACTTCGCACATAGTTAACCATAATCCCTTGGATATCTGACTTAGTTGACTCATAGTTGACCATCATCCCATGGATGTCTTTCTGACATACTTCACACAAAGTTGACCATCATCTTCTAAATATATGACATACTTCGAACATAGTTGACCATTATCCCATGTATGACTGACATACTTCACACATAGATGAAAATCATCCCATGGATGTCTGACATACTTCACCCATAGTTTACCATCATCCCATAGATGTTCGACATACTTCGTATTTAGTTGACCATCATCCTATAGATGTATGGTATACTTCACACATTGTTGACCATCATCCCATGGATCACTGACATACTTCGCACATAGTTGAACATCACCCCTTAAATATATGACTTACTTCACACATAGTTGACCATTAACCATAGGAAGTTTGACATACTTCATACATAGTTAACCATCATCCCAAGGATGTATCACATACTTCACACATAGTTGACCATCAGGCCATGGATGTCTATCTGACATACTTCAGACATAGTTAAACATTATCCCTTAGATGTCTTACATATTTTACACATAGTTGACCATCATCCCATGGATCTCTGACATACTTCACACATAGTTTGAAATCACCCCTTAAATCTCTGAAATACTTCACACATAGTTGACAATCATCCCTTCGATATCTGACATAGTTCACACATAATTGACCATCATCCCATGGATCTCTGACATAATTGACACATAGTTGACCATCATCGCATGGATGTCCGACATACTTCACACATAGTTCACCATCATCCCTTGGATCTCTGACATACTTCACACATAGTTGACCATCATCCCATGGATGTTTGACATACTTCACACATAGTTGACCATCCCATGGATGTCTGACATACTTCACACATATTTGACCATTATACCATGGATCTCTAATATACTTCACACATAGTTGGCCATCATCCCATGGGTCTCTAACATACTTCGCACATAGTTAACCATAATCCCTTGGATATCTGACTTAGTTGACACATAGCTGACCATCATCCCATGGATGTTTTTCTGACATACTTCACACATAGTTGACCATCATCTCTTAAATATATGACATACTTCGAACATAGTTGACTGTTATCCCATGGATGACTGACATACTTCACACATAGATGACAATCATCCCATGGATGTCTGACATACTTCACCCATAGTTGACCATCATCCTATGGATGTTCGACATACTTCATATATAGTTGACCATCATCCCATAGATGTATGGTATACTTCACACATTGTTGACCATTATCCCATGGATCACTGACATACTTCGCACATAGTTGAACATCACCCCTTTAATATATGACTTACTTCACCCATAGTTGACCATCATCCCATAGATCTCTGACATACTTTGTACATAGTTGACCATCATCCCTTGGATATCTAACTTACTTCACACATAGTTGACCATCATCCCATAGATGCCTTTCTGACATACTTCACACATAGTTGACCATCATCCCTTAGATGTCTGTCGGACATACTTCACACATAGTTAACCATTATCCCTTGAATCTCTGACACAAATCACGTATAGTTGACCATCTTCCCATGAATGTCTGAATTACTTCACACATAGTTGACCATCATCCCATGGATATCTGACATACGTCACACATAGTTGACCATCATCCCATTGATCTAAGACATACTTCACACATAGTTGACCATTACCCATTGGATCTCTGACATACTTCACACATAGTTAACAATTATCCTTGGCATCTATGACTTACTTTACACATAGTTGACCATTACCCCATGGCTCTCTAACATACTTATCACATAGGTGACAATCATCCCTTAGATCTCTTACTTACTTCACACATAATTGACCATCATCCTGTGGATCTCTGACATACTTCACACATAGTTTATCATCATCCCATGGATGCCTGACATACTTCATACATAGTTGACCATCATCCCATGGATGTCAGGCCTACTTCATACATACTTGACCATCATCCCTTAGGTCTCTGACATACTTCACGCATAGTTGACCATTATCCCATGGTTGTCTGATATACTTAACACATAGTTGACCATCATCCCATTGATGTCTAACATATTTCACCCATAGCTTACCATCATCCCATGGATATTTGACATACTTCACACATAGTTGACAATCACCCCATGAATGTATGGCATACTTCACACAAAGTTGGCCATCATCCCATGGATCCATTGCATACTTCACACTTAGTTGACCATCATCTCATGGATGTATGGCATACTTAACCCATAGTTGACCATCAACCCATAGATCTATGATATACTTTGCACATAGTTGACCATCATCCCTTGGATATCTGAGTTACTTCACACATAGTTGACCATCATCCCATACATGTCTTTCTTACATACTTCACACATAGTTGACCTTCATCCCTTGGATGTTTGTCTGTCATACTTCACACATAGTTGACCATCATCCCTTGAATCTCTGACATACTTAACACATTGTTGACCATCTTCACATAGATGTCTGACATACTTCATATATAGTTGACCATCATCCCATGGATGTATAACATACTTCATACATAGTTGACCATCATCCCATGGATGTCTGGCATACTTCACACACAGTTGACCATCATCCTTTGGGTCTCTAACATACTTCAACCATAGTTGACCATTATCCCTAGGTTGTCTGACATACTTCACACATAGTTGACCATCGTCGCAAGGATATTTGACATACTTCACCCATAATTGACCATCGTCCCATGGATGTATGGCTTACTTCATACATAGTTGATCATCATCCCATGGATCTCTGACATACTTCACACATAGTTGACCATCATCCCTTGGATATCTGACTTACTTCATACATAGTAAATCATCATCCCATGGAAGTTTGGCATATTTCACCCATAGTTGACCATCAACCATATGAAATCTGACATACTTCATTCATAGTTAACCATTATCCCAAGGATGTATCACATACTTCACACATAGTTTACCATCAGGCCATGGATGTCTATCTGACATACTTCAGACATAGTTAAACATCATCCCTTGGATGTCTTACATACTTTAAACATAGTTGACCATCATCCCATGGATCTCTGACATACTTCACACATAGTTTGAAATCACCCCTTAGATCTCTGAAATACTTCACACATAGTTGACAATCATCCCTTGGATCTCTGACTTAGTTTACACATAATTGACCATCATCCCATGGATCTCTGACATACTTGACACATAGTTGACCATCATCGCATGGATGTCCGACATACTTCACACATAGTTGACCATCAGGCCATGGATGTCTATCTGACATACTTTAGACATAGTTAAACATCATCCCTTGGATGTCTTACATACTTTAAACATAGTTGACCATCATCCCATGGATCTCTGACATACTTCACACATAGTTTGAAATCACCCTTTAGATCTCTGAAATACTTCACACATAGTTGACCATCATCCTTTGGATCTCTGACTTAGTTTACACATAATTGACCATCATCCCATGGATCTCTGACATACTTGACACATAGTGGACCATCATCGCATGGATGTCCGACATACTACACACATAGTTCACCATCATCCCTTGGGTCTCTGACATACTTCACACATAGTTGACCATCATCCCATGGATGTTTGACATACTTCACACATAGTTGACCATCCCATGGATGTATGACATACTTCACACATATTTGAGCATTATACCATGGATCTCTAATATACTTCACACATAGTTGACCATCATCCCATGGATCTCTAACATACTTCGCACATAGTTAACCATAATCCCTTGGATATCTGACTTAGTTGACTCATAGTTGACCATCATCCCATGGATGTCTTTCTGACATACTTCACACAAAGTTGACCATCATCTCTTAAATATATGACATACTTCGAACATAGTTGACCATTATCCCATGTATGACTGACATACTTCACACATAGATGAAAATCATCCCATGGATGTCTGACATACTTCACCCATAGTTTACCATCATCCCATAGATGTTCGACATACTTCGTATTTAGTTGACCATCATCCTATAGATGTATGGTATACTTCACACATTGTTGACCATCATCCCATGGATCACTGACATACTTCGCACATAGTTGAACATCACCCCTTAAATATATGACTTACTTCACACATAGTTGACCATTAACCATAGGAAGTTTGACATACTTCATACATAGTTAACCATCATCCCAAGGATGTATCACATACTTCACACATAGTTGACCATCAGGCCATGGATGTCTATCTGACATACTTCAGACATAGTTAAACATTATCCCTTAGATGTCTTACATATTTTACACATAGTTGACCATCATCCCATGGATCTCTGACATACTTCACACATAGTTTGAAATCACCCCTTAAATCTCTGAAATACTTCACACATAGTTGACAATCATCCCTTCGATATCTGACATAGTTCACACATAATTGACCATCATCCCATGGATCTCTGACATAATTGACACATAGTTGACCATCATCGCATGGATGTCCGACATACTTCACACATAGTTCACCATCATCCCTTGGATCTCTGACATACTTCACACATAGTTGACCATCATCCCATGGATGTTTGACATACTTCACACATAGTTGACCATCCCATGGATGTCTGACATACTTCACACATATTTGACCATTATACCATGGATCTCTAATATACTTCACACATAGTTGGCCATCATCCCATGGGTCTCTAACATACTTCGCACATAGTTAACCGTAATCCCTTGGATATCTGACTTAGTTGACACATAGCTGACCATCATCCCATGGATGTTTTTCTGACATACTTCACACATAGTTGACCATCATCTCTTAAATATATGACATACTTCGAACATAGTTGACTGTTATCCCATGGATGACTGACATACTTCACACATAGATGACAATCATCCCATGGATGTCTGACATACTTCACCCATAGTTGACCATCATCCTATGGATGTTCGACATACTTCATATATAGTTGACCATCATCCCATAGATGTATGGTATACTTCACACATTGTTGACCATTATCCCATGGATCACTGACATACTTCGCACATAGTTGAACATCACCCCTTTAATATATGACTTACTTCACCCATAGTTGACAATCATCCCATAGATCTCTGACATACTTTGTACATAGTTGACCATCATCCCTTGGATATCTAACTTACTTCACACATAGTTGACCATCATCCCATATATGCCTTTCTGACATACTTCACACATAGTTGACCATCATCCCTTAGATGTCTGTCGGACATACTTCACACATAGTTAACCATTATCCCTTGAATCTCTGACACAAATCACGTATAGTTGACCATCTTCCCATGAATGTCTGAATTACTTCACACATAGTTGACCATCATCCCATGGATATCTGACATACGTCACACATAGTTGACCATCATCCCATTGATCTAAGACATACTTCACACATAGTTGACCATTACCCATTGGATCTCTGACATACTTCACACATAGTTAACAATTATCCTTGGCATCTATGACTTACTTTACACATAGTTAACCATTACCCCATGGCTCTCTAACATACTTATCACATAGGTGACAATCATCCCTTATATCTCTTACTTACTTCACACATAATTGACCATCATCCTGTGGATCTCTGACATACTTCACACATAGTTTATCATCATCCCATGGATGCCTGACATACTTCATACATAGTTGACCATCATCCCATGGATGTCAGGCATACTTCATACATACTTGACCAACATCCCTTAGGTCTCTGACATACTTCACGCATAGTTGACCATTATCCCATGGTTGTCTGATATACTTAACACATAGTTGACCATCATCCCATTGATGTCTAACATATTTCACCCATAGCTTACCATCATCCCACGGATATTTGACATACTTCACACATAGTTGACAATCACCCCATGAATGTATGGCATACTTCACACAAAGTTGGCCATCATCCCATGGATCCATTGCATACTTCACACTTAGTTGACCATCATCTCATGGATGTATGGCATACTTAACCCATAGTTGACCATCAACCCATAGATCTATGATATACTTTGCACATAGTTGACCATCATCCCTTGGATATCTGAGTTACTTCACACATAGTTGACCATCATCTCATACATGTCTTTCTTACATACTTCACACATAGTTGACCTTCATCCCTTGGATGTTTGTCTGTCATACTTCACACATAGTTGACCATCATCCCTTGAATCTCTGACATACTTAACACATTGTTGACCATCTTCACATAGATGTCTGACATACTTCATATATAGTTGACCATCATCCCATGGATGTATAACATACTTCATACATAGTTGACCATCATCCCATGGATGTCTGGCATACTTCACACACAGTTGACCATCATCCTTTGGGTCTCTAACATACTTCAACCATAGTTGACCATTATCCCTAGGTTGTCTGACATACTTCACACATAGTTGACCATCGTCGCAAGGATGTTTGACATACTTCACCCATAATTGACCATCGTCCCATGGATGTATGGCTTACTTCATACATAGTTGATCATCATCCCATGGATCTCTGACATACTTCACACATAGTTGACCATCATCCCTTGGATATCTGACTTACTTCATACATAGTAAATCATCATCCCATGGAAGTTTGGCATATTTCACCCATAGTTGACCATCAACCATATGAAATCTGACATACTTCATTCATAGTTAACCATCATCCCAAGGATGTATCACATACTTCACACATAGTTTACCATCAGGCCATGGATGTCTATCTGACATACTTCAGACATAGTTAAACATCATCCCTTGGATGTCTTACATACTTTAAACATAGTTGACCATCATCCCATGGATCTCTGACATACTTCACACATAGTTTGAAATCACCCTTTAGATCTCTGAAATACTTCACACATAGTAGACAATCATCCCTTGGATCTCTGACTTAGTTTACACATAATTGACCATCGTCCCATGGATCTCTGACATACTTGATACATAGTTGACCATCATCGCATGGATGTCCGACATACTTCACACATAGTTCACCATCATCCCTTGGATCTCTGACATACTTCACACATAGTTGACCATCATCCCATGGATGTTTGACATACTTCACACATAGTTGACCATCCCATGGATGTCTGACATACTTCACACATATTTGACCATTATACCATGGATATCTAATATACTTCACACATAGTTGACCATCATCCTATGGATCTGTAACATACTTTGCACATAGTTAACCATAATCCCTTGGATATCTGACTTAGTTGACACATAGCTGACCATCATCCCATGGATGTCTTTCTGACATACTTCACACATAGTTGACCATCATCTCTTAAATATATGACATACTTCGATCACAGTTGACCATTATCCCATGTATGCCTGACATACTTCACACATAAATGACAATCATCCCATGGATGTCTGACATACTTCACCCATAGTTTACCATCATCCCATGGATGTTCGAAATACTTCATATTTAGTTGACCATCATCATATAGATGTATGGTATACTTCACACATTGTTGACCATCATCCCATGGATCACTGACATACTTCGCACATAGTTGAACATCACCCCTTTAATATATGACATACTTCACACATAGTTGACCATTAACCATAGGAAGTTTGACATACTTCATACATAGTTAACCATCATCCCAAGGATGTATCACATACTTCACACATAGTTGACCATCAGGCCATGGATGTCTATCTGACATACTTCAGACATAGTTAAACATCATCCCTTAGATATCTTACATATTTTACACATAGTTGACCATCATCCCATTGATCTCTGACATACTTCACACATAGTTTGAAATCACCCCTTAAATCTCTGAAATACTTCACACATAGTTTGAAATCATCCCTTGGATCTCTGACTTAGTTCACACATAATTGACCATCATCCCATGGATCTCTGACATACTTGACACATAGTTGACCATCATCGCATGGATGTCCGACATACTTCACACATAGTTCACCATCATCCCTTGGATCTCTGACATAGTTCACACATAATTGACCATCATCCCATGGATATTTAACATACTTCACACATAGTTGACCATCCCATGGATGTCTGACATACTTCACACATATTTGACCATTATACCATGGATCTCTAATATACTTCACACATAGTTGACCATCATCCCATGGGTCTCTAACATACTTCGCACATAGTTAACCATAATCCCTTGGATATCTGACTTAGTTGACACATAGCTGACCATCATCCCATGGATGTCTTTCTGACATACTTCACACATAGTTGACCATCATCTCTTAAATATATAACATACTTTGAACATAGTTGACCATTATCCCATGGATGACTGACATACTTCACACATAGATGACAATCATCCCATGGATGTCTGACATACTTCACCCATAGTTGACCATCATCCTATGGATGTTTGACATACTTCATATATAGTTGACCATCATCCTATAGATGTATGGTATACTTCACACATTGTTGACCATCATCACATCGATCACTGACATACTTCGCACATAGTTGAACATCACCCCTTTAATATATGACTTACTTCACCCATAGTTGACCATCATCCCATAGATCTCTGACATACTTTGTACATAGTTGACCATAATACCTTGGATATCTGACTTACTTCACACATAGTTGACCATCATCCCATAGATGCCTTTCTGACATACTTCACACATAGTTGACCATCATCCCTTAGATGTCTGTCTGACATACTTCACACATAGTTAACCATTATCCCTTGAATCTCTGACACAATTCACGTATAGTTGACCATCTTCCCATGAATGTCTGAATTACTTCACACATAGTTGACCATCATCCCATGGATATCTGACATACGTCACACATAGTTGACCATCATCCCATTGATCTAAGACATACTTCACACATAGTTGACCATTACCCCTTGGATCTCTGACATACTTCACACATAGTTAACAATCATCCTAGGGATCTGTGACTTACTTTACACATAGTTGACCATTACCCCATGGCTCTCTATAATACTTCTCACATAGGTGACAATCATCCCTTAGATCTCTTACTTACTTCACACATAATTGACTATCATCCTGTGGATCTCTGACATACTTCACACATAGTTTATCATCATCCTATGGATGCCTGACATACTTCATACATAGTTGACCATCATCCCATGGATGTCAGGCATACTTCATACATACTTGACCATCATCCCTTAGGTCTCTGACATACTTCACGCATAGTTGACCATTATCCCATGGTTGTCTGATATACTTCACACATAGTTGACCATCATCCCATTGATGTCTAACATACTTCACCCATAGATTACCATCATCCCAAGGATATTTGACATACTTCACACATAGTTGACCATCACCCCATGAATGTATGGCATACTTCACACAAAGTTGGCCATCATCCCATGGATCCATTGCATACTTCACACATAGTTGACCATCATCTCATGGATGTCTGGCATACTTCACCTATAGTTGACCATCATCCCATAGATCTATGATATACTTTGCACATAGTTGACCATCATCCCTTGGATATTTGAGTTACTTCACACATAGTTGACCATCATCCCATGTATGCCTTTCTTACATACTTCACACATAGTTGACCTTCATCCCTTGGATGTCTGTCTGTCATACTTCACACATAGTTGACCATCATCCCTTGAATCGCTGACATACTTAACACATAGTTGACCATCTTCACATAGATGTCTGACATGCTTCATATATAGTTGACCATCATCCCATGGATGTCTGGCATACTTCACACACAGTTGACCATCATCCTTTGGGTATCTAACATACTTCAACCATAGTTGACCATTATCCCATGGTTGTCTGACATACTTCACACATAGTTGACCATCGTCGCAAGGATGTTTGACATACTTCGCCCATAATTGACCATCGTCTCATGGATGTATGGCTTACTTCATAAATAGTTGATCATCATCCCATGGATCTCTGACATACTTCACACATAGTTGACCATCATCCCTTGGATATCTGACTTACTTCATACATAGTAAATCATCATCCCATGGATGTTTGGCATATTTCACCCATAGTTGACCATCAACCATAGGAAATCTGACATACTTCATTCATAGTTAACCATCATCCCAAGGATGTATCACATACTTCACACATAGTTGACCATCAGGCCATGGATGTCTATCTGACATACTTCAGACATAGTTAAACATCATCCCTTGGATGTCTTACATACTTTAAACATAGTTGACCATCATCCCATGGATCTCTGACATACTTCACACATAGTTTGAAATCACCCCTTAGATCTCTGAAATACTTCACACATAGTTGACAATCATCCCTTGGATCTCTGACTTAGTTTACACATAATTGACCATCATCCCATGGATCTCTGACATACTTGACACATAGTTGACCATCATCGCATGGATGTCCGACATACTTCACACATAGTTGACCATAAGGCCATGGATGTCTATCTGACATACTTCAGACATAGTTAAACATCATCCATTGGATGTCTTACATACTTTAAACATAGTTGACCATCATCCCATGGATCTCTGACATACTTCACACATAGTTTGAAATCACCCTTTAGATCTCTGAAATACTTCACACATAGTTGACAATCATCCCTTGGAATCGGATACAGATACACCCTAGCAGGATACAGGAATCAGATCTTCAAACTCTTCAGACGTGCCCTGGCTGGATACAGGAATCGAATCTGGAATTAGTCTTCAACAGATACACCCTGGCTGGATACAGGAATCAGATCTTCAAACTCTTCAGACGTGCCCTGGCAGGATACAGGAATCGAGTCTGGAATTTGTCGTCAACAGATACACCCTGGCAAGATACAGGAATCGGATCTTCAAACTCTTCAGACGTGCCCTGGCAGGATACAGGAATCGAGTCTGGAATTAGTCGTCAACAGATACACCCTGGAAGGATACAGGAATCAGATCTTCAAACTCTTCAGACGTGCCCTGGAAGGATACAGGAATCGAGTCTGGAATTAGTCGTCAACAGATACACCCTGGCAAGATACAGGAATCGGATCTTCAAACTCTTCAGACGTGCCCTGGCAGGATACAGGAATCGAGTCTGGAATTAGTCGTCAACAGATACACCCTGGCAAGATACAGGAATCGGATCTTCAAACTCTTCAGACGTGCCCTGGCAGGATACAGGAATTGAGTCTGGAAAATAGTCATCAACAGATACACCCTGGCAGGATACAGGAATCGGATCTTCAAACTCTTCAGACGTGCCCTGGCAGGATACAGGAATCGAGTCTGGAATTGCGACAGTTGATAGTAATTATCCTTGGATGGACCTTTGTCCTGAAAAGACGAAACATTAGTTGTATACAATATCATGATGTATGAAATGCATGATGTCATGAGATGACTGAGATTGTATGTTCATGATGCGGATATGCATGCTGTAATGTATGAAGATGTGATTTTCATGAATTTATTTTTGTCTAGGAAAATAAATCCTTGACGAATGCCGAGATGTCAAATCCTGGGCTGATGTTGAAGAGTAGAGCTTTTTGTTTCCGCTGGGGATGGTAGTTGTAAGAATAAACCGGTAGGAGAAGATGACTCCGTTGGAGAATAAACTTGCTGAAGAGATTATTCTGCAGGAATACTCTGTGGGGAAAGAGAGGTACTTTGCTGAGGTTGATGATAACTCCGCTGGGGATACCATTGTTGATCTCTGTTGGGAAGTTTTGATGAACTTCGCTGGGGATAGGAAGACTTCGCTGGGGACGATATTTCCGTGGTTTTTGGCTGAGGATAACCCAGTTATAAGCTCTGGTGGGGAATAACCTTTGAATAAAGCCGGGGGAGCATTCGTACTCTGCAGGTGATAAGCTTCCAGAATCTACTGGGGATAAGCTTCCTGAATCTATTGGGGAGATTGATTGAACTCTCCTGGGGAGATCTTTTCAGATTGGACTGGGGAATGGCTCCACTGGATGTTCTGTATTCCGCCGGGGAACAATCTTAGATCAAGATTGTCGGGGATGCTCGCTAGGAATGTTTGTATACTCCGCTGGGGAGTATTGAGATCTTCTGGGGGATGATCCAACTTCCTTGAGGCTTACAGTATATTAACTCTGCTCGGGGAGAGTGTTGCTGACTTGTTGGGGATACTGTGCCTTGTTAGGGCTGACGAGAGACCAACTTGCTTGGGGAGAGTATTGTTGAGTCTTGTCTTACTCTGTAGGGAGTGAAGGTAAATTGGCCATGTTTTTCAGTCAAACTTACCTTGGTACCTTGAGGACAGAGCAGTTTGCACTGTTTGGACAATTCTTATTGCCCCAGCTTCCGCGGGAGAAGAAGGTACCTGTGGAGGCCTTGATAACTTCCGATTGACAAATCTTCTTCTGGTAGGCAAGTGACGAGATGACGGGACATAATCATACGCTTTGATCCCTAATTTATGCCTGGACCTCCCTTTCGGGTTTTCAGTTCATCGGGATACCCTTTTTTGCCCAAGCCGCCTTTTCAGGTTTTCGACTTGCCGGGTGTACAGATTTTTTTCATTTTCATCCCTTACTTTTGCCCGAACCCTTTTGGTTCGCCGGGAAGCCCTTATTTTTTCCTAGGCGCGTCAGCCTAGCGGGTCTTTGATTATGCGTAATATTTTTTCGACTATGTCCATGCTCTCAGCGTATAGGGAGGTGCCCTTGTTGTTGTGTTGCCATGTGACCAGAAGATCTTCGTTTGATCAGGCAAGATTCGTAGCTGGAATTCGTGTCCAATGCCCCAAGTGACTCAGAGGGAGATCTGCCCCAGGCTGTTTGGCATTTGAGAGATTCTCTGAATCTTGACTTAACTGCCCCAGATGACGGACCATGATCATGTCTTCCCCTTGATTGGAAGTGCTCTTGTTCACTAGATATTCTTCGTGTGAATTTCTCTATTGTTCGAACAAGTAGTCATATGCAAACAATGTTATATTAAAAACGCAAAGCTTATGTATGTCTTGAAGTTTTTGAAAATGCATTTTTTTCATAAAACAAGTGAATTTTTTGTAAACTGTGATGTCAACTCGTTATTTTACCGCAAGCCTTAAGGAGTCAGGATACCTTTCGTAACAGTATGCTTTCGAACTAACCCATGCTTCAGCTAGGACTTTTAAGGGTTATAACGTGGCCTGGTTCACGGTTTAAGAAACAAAGGATAAAGGCTCAAATTTTTATTTGTTCCCACCCGCTCTTCGTGATGTTCTTCAATCCTAAACTCAACTAATCGTGCATTAGATCTTGTTTGAGTCTTTGCTTTGATATTCCAGTGATGGTTCGGATGTTGACAATTTATTTTGAATAGGCAGTCATTTTTGTCGAGGGTTTGTAGGACCTCTTTATTTTTGATTTTGTTATCCCTGTTTTTTGCCTGAACTGTTTCTTTTGTGATTACAGTCAGCGGGATGCCCCAGTTTTGTAAGTCTCTTTCATAGGTTTTGACTTAATGGGTTTTAGTTTTTTTTTCTTTTTTTTTCTTTCTTTTTCTTTGGTAATGACTGCCTGTCTTTATGATTATCCGGAACCATAACTGTCTCTTGCTTTGGAAGGACTCCTTTGGTGCCATTCGTTGTGCACCTGGATCAACTGAGAGAACTACCCTGCCCCGGGTTATGATTAAGGGTTTAATTTTTTTGTGAAAAGAAAAAAAACTCCTACTTCTTTGGCTCGAAGGGGTTGACGAGAGATTATCTTCCTTATAACTTCAGTGTTTAGGAATTGAAACAATGCCTGTACCTCATCAGCGGGGTCTGTTCAAAAGCATACTGTAAAGATCATGGTATCGTTTTCGTCATCCTCCCTCAAGAGGCTTAGAATTATTAATTGAGAGTTGACATAAAAAATGAAAGCAGTTTGAATATAGCGAATGCGAATATATTGATTCAAAACAGACATATGCGATGCATTAATGAAATAACAGCGTTTGACATGATAATTGTTTGAACAATCAAAAGAAAATTGCAACTTGAAAATTCTAATGGACAAAAAGTCTTCTCATCTCAGGACTTGTTACTTCAAATGGTGAATCCTGTAGGGATGGTAGAAGCACTCAGCTTGACCCTCTTGGGTGAAATCCACTACTCCTTCATTAATAAGGTCCTGGACTTTGTTCTTCAGAGCCCAGCAATCGGCAGTGTCATGTCCAGGACTATCAGAGTGGTATGCACATCTTTTGTTGGGATGATAGTTAGGAGAAGAGGTGTTGGGATTCCGGGGAGGAGCTCTTAGTGTAATCAAATTCAATCTCAACAGGTGTTGTAAAGCTTGAAACAACGACACGTTGAGCTGGGTGAATTGCCTCCTGGGCTTGTTTGGCTTGCTCTGATCAACCTGTTGTTCTGGGCGAGGTTGGGGTTGGACCTGTGAAGTGGTAGCAATTTGGAGAGGTCTACTCTTCACCATACCAGACTCTTGTCCTCTTGGAAGTTGATCAATGACCTGGTCCCTGACTTGGACTGGTTGCTTCATGTCTTGATGAAGCTGACTGATCATGGTCCTCAACTCTTCCTGCTCCCGAGCTAAGCTTTGGATGAGAGCCATTTTCCCCAGCATCTGGGTTCTCATAGTATCTACCTCAGCTTGCAAGTGTTTCAGCCATTCGTCCTTGTCATCTTCGGGACTTTTCTTGGCCAAATTCCCCAGGAGGAGTGTCCTCAACTCTTCCTGCCCCTTGGATAGGCTTAGGAAGATCTCCCTGAACTGAGTCTCTTGAGCATGAAGACCCTGGTTATCCTGTTGGGAAGCCATTGCTGAAATAATAAGCGAGGAAGGTAAGTGACCTGTAACAAGGATACCTGTAATGCAATGACGTGTATGTATGCATGTAATGTTTTCAAGGATCTCGCGGGGTAGACAAGAAAATTGTTAGAATTTGCATTTTGTAGCTTGATGGAAGGAACTTCGTGTTGTTGAGAGTCCTTCTTCAAGAGTCAAGGCTCATCATATCTAGTGGGTCATAGCCCCTGACTCAAGTTATCATGTTTAGATCTCTGGACAACCTTGGCTAGAGGAACCTTCTTCAAGAGTCAAAGCTCACCATATCAAGTGGGTCATAGCCCCTGACTCAAGTTATCATGTTTTGACCTCCGAACGACTTGGCTAGAGGAAAATAAATCCCCTTTGCCCCTTGCTAGACAGTTGGTTCATCATGACCTGCATCACAGACCCTGGAGATCCTTGAAATGGGTTAGTCCTTATGCAGAATGTATGCAATGGTATGATGGTATGATGTTATGTTATGCATGGAGTAATTTAAGTAGGCCCTGTAATGAGTCCCGATTAAGGACTGTACACAAACCCTGCAAGAAACCCATGTGTCAGATAACAAGCATGCAAGTAGTCAAGTTTGAAAGCACACAAGTCACACAGAGAGCCCTTAGAGTTCAGGCCAGCATGGGGTCTAGGTATTACCCTCTTGAGGTTGGTGGGCTCAAAACCTGTCCTATCAAAAGTAACCGGGTTCTAAGGATCTCAATATCATTGGATTGTTTTCTGTGTTCATTGTTTCGATTTAGCCACTGAACTGGCGATCAAAATATTCCAAGAAAACAACCCTCAATGAGTGTAGTATCGAGTATCAACCAACTTCGGACTGCACCAAAGTCAGTTATCTCACTACCCTAAAGAGGCCAGGATGGTTCAATTAAGGTTCCTAAGGTCAGTTGATGCTTCACGACACCACGCGACGGCCCCGTACTCTCCTTGACTTGACTCAAGGGTTACCGGTACTCACCAAAGTGCCACATCAACGTAGCAGACTGCTTCAACCGTGTCGGTATACCCCACACAGTTCCCTCACAGTCTTGTTGCTACTTTCTAAGAAGGTATCCCCCAGATCCGAGTTAGGATCTATAGAACTCCCAAAACAGGCCCAATAATATTAAAGCACACAAATCAGGCAATTGAAAACATAAGTATGATCTATCCTAAGGTACACCTCACTTAAAAAGTATCCCCAGCAGAGTCGCCAGTTCTGTGATCGGTGGAAATAGAAATGATTGTTTAACGCTGGTTCGCGAAATGTCGCGGAAGCAAGAGTCGCCACCGTCTTTTATTTTCTCCAACATGGACAGGACAAAAGCACAGCAAAATTCCTTATGAGAACGTTTCTCGGTTCGGGAGGTAGATTTATAGAAAGGGAAGGTGTTAGCACCATTTCTATCCATGGTTATCCATGGGCTCTTAGATACTTGCTCTTATGTTTTCAAAATGTTTGCTTTTCAAGATGTGAGTGGGTTTTGAAAAAGTTTGTTTGAAAGATTTCTGAATAACTCTTGTATCTGTCCTCAAGAGTGTTTGAAAAATTTGTTTTGAAAGCTTTTTTGAAAGTGTCGGTATGAAAAGATTTTGATTTTTTTTTAGAGAGCAAGTATCTCTGAGTCATCTACCTACCCTAAGGAATTAGGCTGTGTAAAAGTCCCTAAGGTAGTGCCATCCCACCATTGAGAGGTAGGTAGCACCACCGTTGGAGGTGTTCGGGTCAATTCGATTGTAGGGATAGTGTGGTCACCGAAGCAATAGTAGGACACCTTAGAAGCTACCCTAATGTCCTAGATCCTTTTTAATCTGAGGCAACTGTTTCGAGGCAACTGGATCTTAGACATAAGAGCGACCGCTAAAACGTCCTATACTTGACGACCACGTTTCGAAGGCAACGAGTGAGGCGTACCCTAGAAGTGGTGTGTGTATTGTGTGTTGTTTTCATGTTAATATTCATCTTTGATCAGGGCATTGTGAGCTACGCGTTGTTTTTAATTAACATACATTCTTTCATACGAGTTAGCAATTAGGAGTGCGGAAAATTAAAAGACGGAAAGATAAAAGCTACGCTATTACAAGGCGCGGGTCTATACATCGCCAAAATACAAAGACCCGTTTTTGATAAAAGATGCGGAAAGTAAATAAATAATAAGCCTAATTACTATTACATCCGGAAAGCAGTTACATAATAATCGATAAGAAAAATAAGAATAACGTGCGAAAATAGAAATTAAACTGGACGTCCGAGGGTGTTGGGCCCTTTTTGAGAAATTAAATTAAATTAAAGCCTAATTAATTATTTAATTGGAAAGAAAATATTTTTTATGTTTTTTGTATTTATGGAATAAAGAAAAGAATTTAAAAGGAAACCCTAATTTTAAATTATTTTTAGTTATTAAAGAAAATATTAAAGTTAACCTAATTTAAGCTAATTAATTAATTTACATGTTTATTTACAAAAATAATAGTTAATAATAATAATAAATAGTGATGAAAATAATTAATTAAAAAAAAGATAAAAAATGTCAAAAAACCTAATTCTATGTATTTTTTATTTATTAAGAAAAGAGATTAAAATATAAACCTAAATTAAACTAAAGTTAATTGTTAGTTATTATTTATAAAAATAAATTAATGGTAAATTAATAAATAATTAAAAATAAAACCTTTTTTAGTTTCTGATTTTTTATGGAAAATTAATTTATGGTGAAAAAAACAATTAAAATAATTAAAAAGAATTAGAAAAGAAAAGAAAATAAAATTAAAAAGAATGCAAACCAAGGGGGTGTTAGGCCCAAAGTGGAGGTGTTTGTGGAATTCTGGCCCATTAGCACAAGGCCTTTGTTTGACTTTCCAGATTGAGTGCACGTTGGTTGACCCAGGCATAGCGTGTTCGTCACCTCCTGGCCTTCAGATTATGGATCAAAGCCACTTGGCAGGCCAATGCGTGAGTGCGTATGGTGGGATATTGAATAGAAGCTGCACTAGAACACGTTATAACAAAAATCATGAATTATGTGGGGGGGACCTGGGAATCGAACCCAGGTCCCAATGTTTGCAAGGCACGTCCTCCACCAACTGAGCTGTGAAACGCATTTGTACATATAATAGACAACAATTATAATATATGAAAAATGCTCATTATGCTGAGTCATTTAAAAAACGCGCTAAAGTTTGAATGTCCCAGTAACATGGTGCCACGTCCATCTTCTTCCTCGTTTTCACCTGCAACATGAACAAGATAGCGGGGGTTTTAAACCCCCACTAAGTACAACTGTGAAAAATAACGAATAGAGGAGGAATCAATATAAAAAGGGCGCGAGGGTTTCATTCGATTCGTCTTGTTGCAACGAATTCGTCTATACAGGTTTGGAGGTCTAATTTTACAGCATATGCAAAGCCCTAATTTTTGAACCTTGGAACCCTAGATATCGCCCATGGTAGATTTTGATTTAGGCAGTTTCAGCATAATTCAACTATACCAAAAGCTTCAGGGAGATGTCAGTAGTACAAATCAACAAGCAAAACATGTTAATGATGCGTGTAAATGAGATTTCGATTAAGAAAATATTTGATCAAACCCTGACTTTGTTTTGCCGTTTCTTTGAGTATGAGAGCTGGAAAGTGGTTGCAACACGTTCAGGGAACTCTCAGCAAGGCATTAGAATCAACAACCTTCTCTGAATTGGACTGTAAATCAGAAAATAGTTTTTGAGTTTCTTCACTTTTTTTCAATGTTGCATATGATGTTCTTGCATCAATTTTTCGTGTCCTGGAATAGGGTTTCACTCAGCATATGTATGTGAATGATTCTAGGTCAAAAATAAGCCCACAAGTCCATGGATTAATGACTTGAATATTTGATTTTCAATCATATCTTTTCCAATCTTTTTCCATGAAAACTTTGCCAATTATGGAAGATCTTGTCCCCTTGAGTGATGCACGAAATCTTTAGCATGTGTGGAGTATATTTGCTGCATAAAAAGATTTGACAACCATTCTTTGATATTTTTCTACAATTAAAACCAATTAAATGAATTAATAATAATAAAAATTCAATTAATTAATTAAAAATAAGAAAATAAATCATTTTGAGCTCAATGGGTCGTGCATAGGCTTTGGGTAATGATTCAAGAAAGAATTTGAGGCCCATTAGCAAATTTGAAGCTTTTTAGGCAAAGTTGACTTTTGAAAGTTCCCAAATATTTCCCAACTTCTCCAATGCATATCTTGCTCAATTTTGAAGCTATGAACATGTTCTTGGACATTTTGGAAAGGTCTTGAAGTCCTCGAACCAATGCCTTTGGTCCCATGCCATTTTGATTTACCAATCTCAAGTTATAGTCTTTGACTTAAAGTGCCTTTTTGTTGACTTTTGAAAATGACCTATAATGTTGAAATTGATAACTTTTTGTGAGAGCATTTCTTGGACTTGGAGTGTGAAGATGAGTTGTAGGAAATGTCATCCCCTTAAAAATGAGCTTTGGATGGGATTTTTCTGATGAACCATGAAAAAGTTATGCATTGGTCAAGTTACAGTTGACTTTTCAACTGTCCAAAAATAGAAACTTTTGTCATCTTAATGATTTTTGAGCCATGCTTCTGGAATCATGATTAAGAATTGATCAAATGATGATTGTGGCTTCAAAATAAGATGTTGACCAAAAATTCTGACTTTTGACTGTCAAATGACCATTTTGCCCCTATAGTTGACTGTGGAGCAATTAGGGTTTTTGACTGTACAACTTGATGTTGTGAGTCTTAAAACTTGACATATGGATGCTTGACAATGTATATGGGCACATGGGACTTGATTGGACCATTGGAAACCTCAATTTCTTTGCAAGAACCAAAACCCTAATTTTGATTGTGTTAGGAGACAATTGGACTGTGCAACCCTTGAGGGATTTTGAAGCTTGATCTTGCCAAATCTTGAAGAATATGGGAGGGAAAATTTTGGGGTACAACAGTTGACAATCATCCCTTAGATATCTTACTTACTTCACACATAATTGACCATCATCCCAAGGATCTCTGGCATACTTCAAACATAGTTTATCATCATCCCATGGATGTCTGACATACTTCATACATAGTTGACCATAATCCCATGGATGTCAGGCATACTTCATACATACTTGACCATCATCCATTGGGTCTCTGACATACTTCACACATAGTTGACCATTATCCCATGGTTGTCTGATATACTTCACACATAGTTGACCATCATCCCATGGATGTCTGACATACTTCACCTATAGATTACCATCATCCCAAGGATATCTGACATACTTCACACATAGTTGACCATCACCCCATGGATGTATGGCATACTTCACACAAAGTTGGCCATCATCCCATGGATCCATTGCATACTTCACACATAGTTGACCATCCTGTCATGGATGTCTGGCATACTTCACCCATAGTTGACCATGATCCCATAGATCTATGATATACTTTGCACATAGTTGACCATCATCCCTTGGATATTTGAGTTACTTCACACATAGTTGACCATCATCCCATACATGCCTTTCTTACATACTTCACACATAGTTGACCTTCATCCCTTGGATGTCTGTCTGTCATACTTCACACATAGTTGACCATCATCCCTTGAATCTCTGACATACTTAACACATAGTTGACCATCTTCACATAGATGTCTGACATACTTCATATATAGTTGACCATCATCCCATGGATGTCTGGCATACTTCACACACAGTTGACCATCATCCTTTGGGTCTCTAACATTCTTCAACCATAGTTGACCATTATCCCATGGTTGTCTGACATACTTCACACATAGTTGACCATCGTCGCAAGGATGTTTGACATACTTCACCCATAATTGACCATCATCTCATGGATGTATGGCTTACTTCATACATAGTTGATCATCATCCCATGGATCTCTGACATACTTCACACATAGTTGACCATCATCCCTTGGATATCTGACTTACTTCATACATAGTAAATCATCATCCCATGGATGTTTGGCATATTTCACCCATACTTGACCATCAACCATAGGAAATCTGACATACTTCATTCATAGTTAACCATCATCCCAAGGATGTATCACATACTTCACACATAGTTGACCGTCAGGCCATGGATGTCTATCTGACATACTTCAGACATAGTTAAACATCATCCCTTGGATGTCTTACATACTTTAAACATAGTTGACCATCATCCCATGGATCTCTGACATACTTCACACATAGTTTGAAATCACCCCTTAGATCTCTGAAATACTTCACACATAGTTGACAATCATCCCTTGGATCTCTGACTTAGTTTACACATGATTGACCATCATCCCATGGATCTCCGACATACTTGACACATAGTTGACCATCATCGCATGGATGTCCGACATACTTCACACATAGTTGACCATCAGGCCATGGATGTCTATCTGACATACTTCAGACATAGTTAAACATCATCCCTTGGATGTCTTACATACTTTAAACATAGTTGACCATCATCCCATGGATCTCTGACATACTTCACACATAGTTTAAAATCACCCTTTAGATCTCTGAAATACTTTACACATTGTTGACCATCATCCCATGGATCACACATTGTTGACCATCATCCCATGGATCACTGACATACTTCGCACATAGTTGAACATCACCCCTTTAATATATGACTTACTTCACACATAGTTGACCATCATCCCATGGATGTTTAGCATACTTATCCCATAGTTGACCATCAACCATAGGATGTCTAATATACTTTAGACATAGTTGACCATTATCCCATGGATGTATCACATACTTCGCTCATAGTTAAACATCATCCCATGGATGTTTGTCTTACATATTTCACACATAGTTTACCATCATCCCATGGAAGTCTGACATACTTCAGACATAGTTGACCATCATTCCTTAGGTCTCTAACCTACTTCACACATAGTTGGCCATTATCCAATGGATGTCTGACATACTTCACACATAGTTGACCATCATCCCATGGATGTCTGACATACGTCACCATTAGGTGACCATCAACCCATAGATCTCTGACATACTTCATGCATAGTTTAGCATCATCCCATGGAAGTCTAGCATACTTCATACATATTTGACCATAATCCCATGGATCTCTAATAAATCTCTGGTTGATTTATACTTAAACAGTAGATGTAGTGGGGTGAGTATAAGAATAATATCCATAAATGGATTGTATCTGACTCGCATCTGAAAGATGTATTGAATGAGTGTCAGAATGACATCCGTATCTGGACTGTATTTGAGAATTATGTTGCATGAGTGTCATAATGACATCCGTTTCTCGATCATATCTGGACTGTATTTGAGAAATATGCTAAATGAGTGTCAGAATGACATCCGAATCTGGATCGTATTTGGACTGTATTTGAGAAATATGCTGAATGAGTGTTAGAATGACATCCATTTCTGGATCGTATCTGGATTGTATTTGAGAAATATGTTGAATGAGTGTCAGAATGACATCCGTTTCATGATCGTGTCTAGACTGTATTTGAGAAATGTGCTGAATGAGTGTCAGAATGACTTCTGTATCTGGATCGTATCTGGACTGTATTTGATAAATATGCTGAATGAGTGTCAGAATGACATCCGTCTCTGGATCGTATCTGGACTGTTTCTTGAAGAAAAATATGGAATCAGAATAATATCTGTCTCTGGATCGTATATGAACTGTATTTGAAAGGTAACTGGAATAAGCATCAGAATGACATTCATATTTGGATCGTATCCGAACCGTTTCTAGGAGAAAAATCTGGAATAAGTATCAGAATAATATCCGTCTTTGGATCGTATCTAAACTATTTTGGGAGTAAATATGGAATAAGTATCAGAATGTCAGCCATATCTAGATCTCTTATGAACTATTTCTAGGAGAGAGTCTGGAATAAGTATCAGAATGTCATCTATATTTGGATCACATCTGAATTGTTTCTAAAAGAGAGCATGAGAAGGAGCCCGTGTAGGATTGCTTCAGTTGGTCGTGTAGATAGCTGTCTTGGCTTGTTTTAGGAATTAATTTATAATCAATCATTCACACATAGTTTTCCTGGCTTGTTACAGGTATTAATCTGGAACTGTTGAAAATTGTTGATGATAGTTATTTGTTGATTGATCTTTCCTGAAAAGCTAAAGAATTAGCCACATGCAATGTCATGATGCATGGCTTAATTATGTTCTCAAAATAAATGAGATTGTGATGTATGCATTTATCATGTATGTAATATGATGCATGAAATGTTGTTGGAATGTAATTTTGTCTTGGAAAATAAATCCTTGACAAGTGCTAGGGAGTTTTGGGAATCTGAATCTCGAACGACCGTTGGGGATGAAGAGTAAGCACACATTTCCAGATCTTTTTTAGAATGTTTCTGTTGGGGAATCCTGTTTTGTTGTTTGAGGAGAAATCTCGCTGGAGAATGTTGATTTTGCTTGAGAAGAACACTCTGTGGAGAGTGTTGATTCCTGCTTGTGTAAAAGAGTTCAGGAGTTTCAGTTGTCTGTTGCTCTACTGGGGAGCTATCTCTTGATGGAAGAGAAAGGGAGTTAACAACTTGTTGGAGACAAAGAAATTATCTGTTATCTGGTTGTCTCCCAGGTCTTGCAGTAACTCACTAGGGATTATAGAGCAGTCTACTGGGGAAGAGGAGTTGTGGTCCCTTGATTTGTAGTAGTCGGAGAGGGAAACTCAAGCTGGAGAATCTTGCGTTTATTGGGGAAATAAACCATATCGCCAATCTGTTGGAGGGGTGTTTTCTTCTGGCAGAACTCCTCGAGGATTCTTGAGATCAACTCAGTTGGGGAGAAGTTTTCAGAGATTGAAACCCTGGCTGGGGATCACCCTATGAAAAGGACTTGGCGGGAGTTTTGTCACTACCCCTAGTAGCAAGTGTTGTAGTACTGCCATGAAATGTTTGTTTGGTCGTACATAAACCTTTGTTGGGATTCGTGTTCAATTCCCCAAGTGACTCAGATGCAGATCTGCCCTTGGTTATTCAGCATTTCTTGAGAGATTTCTTGGAATCTTGCCTTGACTGCACCAGATGTGCTAGACAATGATCATGTTGTGCCCCCTTTCTTATAGGAGATTTGTCGTTGGGAGTGTCATCCCATTTGAAGTGATTTTGTTCACTGAGAGAGCTTTCGTTTGCTAGATATTCGTCGTGTGAATTTCTCCGTTGTCAAACAATTAGCCATATGAAAACAACGATATTCAAATAATGTAAAGTTTATGCTTGTCTTGAAGTTTTGAAAATGCGCTTTAGCAGATAAAAGAATTTTTGTAAGAATGTGAATTCAACTAAGGATTTAGAGTAAGCCTTACAAGAGTCAGGATACCTTTTGTAAAAGTATGCTTTCAAACTAACACATGCTTTAATTAGGACTTTTGAAGGGTTGTAGTGTGGTTTGGTTCACGGTTTAAGAAAAAAAGGATAAGGCTCAAAGTGTATTTTTACCCGCCCGTTCTTCGTGATGTTCTTCAGTCCTAAACCCAGTTAATTGTGAGTTTGAGTTCCACTTGAGTCTGAACAACGTTTTGGTGATGGTTAAGAAATTGGGAAGTTTATTTGTTGGAAGGCAGACATTTTGCAACATTTTTCATGTTGTCGAGGATTTGTAGTGACCTCTTTTTAATTTATTATCCCTGATTTTTTACCTGATTGTTCTTGTTTTGAGATTGCAATCAGCACGATACCCCAATTTTTCTTAAGTCTTCTTCGTAGGTTTTGACTTAGTGGGACTTTTCCTTTGAGATATAATGAATGCCTATGCAATAGGGAACTGTCACCTTCTTTTAATTCTAGAGCAATTTTTTTGGTGTCATTCGTTGTATACGAAATGAAAGTTTGCGACTGAACGCGCATTTGAATTAACTGAGAAACTACATTGCCCCAAGTTTTGATTAAAGGTTTCAATTTGTGTGAAAAAGAACACTCATACTTCTTAGGCTCAAAGGGGTTGACTAGGGATTATCTTCCTTATAACTCTAGTGTTTAGGAATTGAAAGGACACATATACATTGTCAACAAGGTCTGTCCAAAAGCATATTGTATGAGATTATGGCATTGTTTTCGTCATCCTCCCTCTAAAGGTGTGCAACTTTTTGAAACAAGAGTTGAATATTATAAAGGGAGTAAAAAGCATATTTTAAAAATGGACAGATTAATTCAAGACAAACATATGCAATGTATTAATGAAACAAAGTTTGACATTAATAAATACGTGTTTGAACATAAAAAGATATTACAATTGAAAATTCAAAATGAAAAGGGCGCTTTCAATGATTTGGCATAGGAGCAGTGATCACGTTGGGGGCCTCTAGAGGGTAGAAATCAATCTCCTTGGCATTAATTATGCCTTGAATCTTGTTCTTCAGAGCCCAACATCTATTCGTGTCGTGTCCAGGACTATCAGAATGGTATGCACACCTTTCATTGGGATGATAAGTAGGAGCAGAAGTATTAGGATTCCAGAGAGGAGCCTTTAACGTAATCAGCTAAGCTTTCAACATGTGTTATAATGATTGAGCCAGTGGCATGTTGATCTTGTTGAATTGTCTTTTAGGCACGACCTTCTTACGCTGATTTCCCTGTTGACGTTGTTGCACCGATAAAGTATTAGAGATCAGAACTGCCCCCACATGTTGATCGTGGTTACTCTGGTTATGACCATTTTGACCGTACGCAGCATTGAAATCTTTCATCCCATTGAAAGGTTATTTCTGTGCACTTAAAGATGCACCCCCCTTGGATTTTACCGCTTTTGATGCCGGCTTCGACTCTTTCGCCAGTCAGTATTAGCTCGGTGAACCCGGCTGAGGAGTTCTGATTAGGTGATTGAAGAAAGGTCCTGTCAAAGTTCCCATGAAGATATCAATTAGCTCCCTGTCAGTTATGGGTGGTTGCACCCTACCAGCCAGGTCTCTCCATTTTTTGGGGTATTCTTTGAAGCCCTCATTGGACCGCATGGTCATACTCTGCAATTGCACACGAGTTGGTGCAAGATTAGCGTTGTATTGGTACTGCTTGTAGAAAGCGGCAGCCAAGTCCTCCCAAGTATGAATGTTGTTTCCTTCTAATTGATAGAACCACTCCAGTTGGGTGCCAGTCAAACTTTCTTAGAAGAAATGGACCCATAGCTTCCAGTCAGCAGTGTGAGGCTGAATCTTACAGAATAAGATCTCAGATGCATCTTAGGACAAGAGACCCCATCATACTTAGTAAAGGTATGGATTTTGAACTTTGGTGGGATGACCACTCCAGAAACCAACCCTAACTTTTCAAAGTCCAAGCCAGGTATCTGCTGAATCTCCATAGCATTGAGGCGATCCTCTAACTGTTTGTATTTATCATCAGCGGGAGGATATTGTTCCTTAGAGTAGTCAGCTTCATCTTCATCAGTCCTTGGGTTATTATATTCTTCATGATTATTCCCCTCATTTGATGGAGTTGAGAGATCTATAATTCTCTTGACTGGTCCTCTAAGTCTTCTTCTCAAATTCAGGACGCCCACTGTCTTCTTTGTCTTTTTCTTCTTGTATTTGAGAAGGAGAGTCTTTAGGTCCTCTTGCCCTTTAGCCAAAGTGAAGAACATTTGTTGTAATCGAGCATTTTGTAGTTGAAGATCCTTTACAATTTCTTCCATATTCATCTTACTGAAATAAATAGTAGGAAGATAAGGAGACCTGTATGGGAGAAACTTGTCATGATATGATGCATGGTATATGGATGCACATTTTCAAGGATCTCGCGGGGTAAACACAAGAAGATGTTAGAAGTTGAATTTTGATCAACAACTTTGATTGGAGAACTTCGTATCGGTGGATGTACTTCCACGAGAATCAAGCTCACCATGTCAAGTGGGTCATATCCCTTGACCCAAGTTACCGTGCTTTGGTCTTGACGGGGTTTGATTAGAGAATGAATCATTTTTCCCCTTGATAGGCGTCTGGTTCAACATGACCCTGCATCATAGGCCCTTGAGATCCTTGAAATGGTTATTGAAAATGCTATGGTATGATGTCATGATGTTATGTACAAGTATGCAAACCAAGCAAGTTGTTATGTACAAATAGTCATATATACATAAAGCAGACAAGTCCTTAGGTTTAGGCTTGCATGGAGCTTATAGGTAAGTACCCTCTTAAAGTTTAGTTGGCTCAACCTGTCCTAGTAATAGTAACCGGGTTCTAGGGGATCTCAATATCACTGATCTTTCTTCATCGGGCATTGTTTCAGTGCAAGCCTCTTTAATTGCGACTGAAGTATCCCGAAAGTCTCATCTCAATAAGCGTAGCATCGAGTATCAACCAATCTTCGGCCAGAACCAAATCCGGATATCTCACTACTTCCTAATGGCCAAGTGGCTCAATTAAGGTTGTAAGGTCAGTTAGTGCTTCATGGCACCGCTCAGCGGCCCCGTATTCTCCTTGACTGACTCAAGGGCTATCGGTACCAACAAATGTTTCACACTAACGTAGCTATCGCTTCAACCATGTCGATATACGCCGCACAAACCCCACGATTTATTGCTACATACCTAAAAGGTGGCCCAGATCCGGGTGTAGGATCTTAAACAATAATCCAAAGATGTAAAGCAAGAAAGTCAAACAATGAAAGAAAGTAAAGGTGATATAGCCCTAAGGTAACCCCACTTTTAAGTACTTCTGCCCAGCAGAGTCGCCAGTTCTATAACACGGTGGGAGAACTGACTTGGGTGTTTTGTGTTTGATCGCAATTGTTGCGGATAGCAAGAGTCGCCACCGACTTTTCTTTTATCCAATAAGGAAAGGAGGAAAAGAACAGGAAATACCTTTTGAGATTATTTCTTGAGTTCAGGGGGTAGGTTATGAAAAGGGAAGGTATTAGCACCCTTTCCATCCGTAGTTATCTACGGGCTCTTAGTTGCTTGCTAGATCACTTGCTTTGTTTTAAAATGTGCTTGTGGTGTGGGTTTTGAAAGTATTTTAAAAACGTCTTTGTAATGGTTCTGGTTTCTATAAGAACGCGTACAGAGTGTTAGTTTTTGAAAATAGTTCAAATAGGTGTTCGTGGAATGTGTTTTTGAAAGTGATTTTGAAAAGTGTCTTTGTAATGATTCTCGTTTCTATAAGAATGTGTACAAAGTGTTTTGTCTTTTGAAAATGTTTCAAATGAAAGTGTTGGTGTATAAAATGTTTTTGTTGTGAGCAAGAGAGCAACTAGGAGCATCCTACCTACTCAAAAGGTCTAATGTTCTTTTCCTCCTCCTTTAGATGTTGCTACCTTACCATTGATTTGGTGAGAAGTACCATCGTTGGATGTGAAGGGACAAGCATGGGAAGTTTGTATAGTCATAGAAGGCAACCTATGGGACGTTTTAGCAATGTCGTTTAGGGACTAGATTGTTTACCGAAGGCAACATTGAGGGTCATCGAGGGACTACGATCTTTTATCGAGGGTCTTTGCTAAAATGCCCATATTCGAGGGACATGACTATTTTTCCGAGGCAACAAGTGTGATTACCCTAGGGGTGCATGTGTGTGAATAATGTGTTTGATTTGCATGCATTTAGTCTTTGATTAAAGTGATCTACTTGTTGATTTTTATCTTGCCATACATCCTAGTTACTAACATTTATACAAAAGTAATAAAAATGCATAAAATAAATCCTACACTATTACAACCATATTGAATAGCATGAAAATGTAAAGACAAAACAAAAATAAAAGAAATAAAAATGAATGCTTCGATCTAGGCAGAAAAACCCTTCGACTATGCCCTTCCTGGCTTCCTTTGATTTGGGCCTGGAGTCAGTGGGATCACACCTTTCGATTTGGGCTTAGCCTGAAGCATGAGAAGCAGCCTTCAATTCTCCTTTTCCGCTTCCTTCGACTGGGGCCTGGAATCAGCGTGAAGTGCACTCTTCATGCCAAGCTCCTTGTTGCCTTCTTCGATTGGGCTTGGCAGTCAGTGTGGACAAATTTCATTTCTCCCTTTTTGCTCCTTCGAATGGCCTGGAAGTCTGTGTGTGGCAAAGCCTAAGGCCATACTCTTTGTTCTTCTTACAACTGTGAAGAAGCCAAGTGGAAGCCTAAAGCTTTGAACCATACCTCATTCCTCATGTTTTCCTTCGTTTGGTATTTTGATAGCAACATGGCCTGAGGCCATGCTAGCATTGTCTTATGGCCAGGTTAGTTATTAAAGCATGTTTAATAAACCAAGGAACAAAACCAAAAGGGGTTAGCAATGAAAACAAAATTAAAATGATGGAAACGAAAAGAAGAAAAATGTTATGTACATGTTTGAAACAAAAAGAATTTTTATTCACATGTTATGCTAGAAACGAAAGGTTCAAGGTTAAGAGTGACTTACCTTGCTTGAAGTCGGGGTATGTGAGCTGGACCTTTAGCTGCTACCCTGGATACTTCTGGATTAGAAGGGAAGAAACGAAGGTGACATTTCTAATGCTGGATTTGAAGGAGAAGAACAAGTGTGATGTTCTTTCTACTGGATTCGAAGGAAAACAAAGTGTGGGGGATTACTTCAGATTCGAAAGAAACAAGTGTTTAAATTCCGGGTTTGTGTTTAATATTTATGAATCTTAAGAGTTTTGACAGTTTTTGGAAGTTTTATAATTTCTTGAAGATTTGTTCCACCACCCCCAAGTCTCTGGATGTGTTGTCCAGCCCCTTATACATGTTATCGAGCCTCTTATTTATAGGCAAAGCTGGATGAGATTTAGGAGGGAAAACAAAACAATTTGAACAATTTGAGTAAACTGCTTTTTATAGCTTTCGAGGGGCAGTGTTCGTATGCCATTTTAGTGCGAGAATGGGGCAGTGTTTCAGGGCTGTTGTGTAGTAGTTTTGGAGTGTTATGGCTAGTGTATCAGGCCTGAACTTGGAAGCAAGCATCTTTTGATATCTCCATCTTTCGTTTTGACCACCTTCGACCAGATCCTTCTTCCACCAATATTATCTTATTTTTATCCAACAAGCGTCCTTCGAATGGGACCTTTTTATACATCCTTCGAAGGGGCCAAATGCATTCCCCTTGCATGAGTCACCAAAAATTTCATTCAATTGGGACATCCAGGTATGTCTGGCAAGTCCTTCGAATGGGCCAGTAAGGTATATCCTTTGAGAGGGACCCCTATGTATGCCCTCTAAATCCACCCATACATGTCCTTTGAAAGGGGGTGGGGGGGGGGGGGGGGGGTACCAACCATGTGTGCTGAAGGTTGTCAAGGGTGGAATTGAATCATACTAAAGGGAAACATTATCCAGTCGAAGCTAGTATAAATATAGCCAATGCCCTGTCAAAGCTTGCATGCAGGAGGTCACCACTTTGTAAGCATACAAGAGGCCATTGCTCAAACGAAGGTTTGCATGAAGAGTAAATGCCCTGTCGAAACCTGCATACAGGGGGTCACTGCTTTGTGACTCAAGGAAAACATGTAAGGGGCTAATGATGCAATTGAAGGTTGCGTGCAGGAGGCTTTTCCTCTTTGAATCGAAGGAGGCTACAAGAGGCTCTTTGCCTTATGCCTGCTGGCCTGGTGGGAGCCTCTTCAGTGTAAGAAGGAATTTATGGCTCAATCGAAGGCTGCATGCAGCCAGCCATCAACTAGTGAATCAAAGAAAGTATGGATGGAATTATTTATCCAATCAACACAGGGATGCATGCATCAAACGTCCAATCGAAGCAGGCATATAGGAAGCCATTACATTGTGAACCATGTGAGGCCAAAGATGCAATCGAAGGTTGCATGCAGGAAGCTCCTGCTTTGTGAATCAAAGCCAGAGTGTCAGAGGCCAATTCACAATCGAAGGATGCAAGCCAAGCTTGCATCAAAAGAGGCCAGAAGTCCAATCGAAGGATGTGGATTCGAAGCAAACTTTTGTCTTGTCGAAAGGCACATTAACATCTTCAATTTTTTTCATTTTTTCTTTTCCTTTAAATAGATATTTGTAACCACACATGTGAGAGAAATCTTGAGAAAATGCGAGGGAAAATTTTGGGGTACAACAGTAACCATCATACACAACCTCTTTTTCATAGTTGTCACGATAATATTTTGTAAGTTTATAAGTATTAAATCCGCTGCAACCTAATTTTTCCTTAACAATCAATGATCCCGTGTTTGTTATTTCATCTTTGACTTCTTTAAAAATCTTTGCATTATAAATTTTTGCGGCATGGCTCTCAATCAAACCCAGGTGAGTAGTCATCACATGTTCTGTAAACTTTGATTTAAAATCGATAACCAGGTCATTGTTTCTATAAGATCTCAAAGCCTGCTCAAAATTGTGCATAAATTCAAAAATGCATCCTTTCTTCCTGACATAACTCTTGATGATTGCATTGACGGCTTCATATTGAGACGTAGTTCTTATACGTCCAAAAAACTTCTCACGTAGATATGTAGTTTCCCATAGTGACTTGTTCTCGTACATTTTTGAAACCCAAGGATTTCCTTCAAGTTTGTTTTCTTTAGTTCAAGTTTGTTTTCTTTAATTAGCTCAAACCAAAACTCTTCAAATTATTCCTTTGTAAAATTAGAGCACATGGATTTTTGAAAACTTTGCAAAAATCCTAGTTCTTTACATTCTCACATGCATTCTTATTCAAATGCCAAGCGCGTAAACAATGTGTCGCATCTGAAAACACATGTTTTATAGCTTCCCTCATCGCCCCATCTTCGTCTGTTACAACTGCTCATGGGGATTTATCTTCCATGCACTCTAAAAAACACTCCAACAACCACTTATATGTATCTGTCGTTTCATCTGACACCAATACAACACCAAGAATAAATGTCTGAGAGTGGTGGTCACAACCTGAACATATAACCAATGGGTAGTTGTATTTGTTCTTCTTGTAAGTCATGCCGAATGCAACCACATCGCCAAAACAAAAAAAAAGTCAAATCTACTGCTCCCATTAGACCAAAAAAGAGACTTCATTCGTCCATCACTGCTGACTGCATATTTAGCATATAGCATGGAATCAGTAGATGACTTCACACGTAGATAATTTAAAGCAGGAGCAACATCACCATCTTTAATAGTAGCACGCATTTTTCTATCAAAATAGTTGTACATATCCTTTTTTGTAAACCCAACACGATCGTATCCACCCTTCTGAGTAACCATGTACCCTTATTATATGACAAGTTCTAATTCCATTTGACTGAAGACTATCATTATGAGCTCTATCTGCTTTAAAAATTTCACGATAAATAGGGTGTAAGTGCATAAATCTAGTTGGGGTTAATTTATTGTTGTGAGCTTCTTCAAAAATGACACTACATATCTATCCTTGTCGGCTTTGTAATGCACACGAAGCCTAGGGGGACATTTAGTGTGGCTCGTAGGTATGTGTTCTCTTTTCCTATCAACCCTCCTAAAGTGTTTCATCTCTCTTAGACCGTGTTTATTGCATATAAATTGCCTCAATACTGTTATTTTACCACCCTCAGTTCCTATTATCCTAACATCACTTTTCCTAATGGAAAACCTTTTACATTTACCATACTTAAAATAAAATGCACTAGCTTCATCAACTGTACCGAATTCCATAGCACGAATTTCATCAACAGTAAGGGAATTAATATTCATCTTTCTATCACCTACAACTGCATCTAATTCAACAAAATCTTTGTTGTGACTACTACCATCGCCATCACCATCACCATCATCTGAATTTGGAACGCACTAGTCTCTGATTTGCTGTCATACCGAGCATAGTCCAATTCAATATCATATGTATCATAATCACTTCATCCAATGTCGTTGGAATCATAATAGTCGTAGTTTTCCATAGTAAACCTGAATTAACACATTTGTTAACACACCAAAACCCAACATAAATTACAGTAACTAATTTCTTATTCAAATCAAGCATAGACCTTAGTTTATAAAATTTAAATCAAATTTAACACCAAATCTGAATTATAATAATTTTTAACAAAACAAAACTCAACATCAATCTCAATTCCTTATTTCTTAATTAAATCAAAGGACCTAATTCAAAGGTAACTACCAAATTTGAAAATTCGAAATCATCAAATATTTAATCCATGTAAATAAAACAGATTCAGGCATAAATCCTAATTCGAAATTCAAAATTGAATTTAATACTTCCATTAATACTTTATTTGAAACCAGTTAATCTTAATCATTAATTTCAAACAAATATAACAAACATTTTCGAATTTACCTTAGCAACCGCGTGCTCAATACAAACACAATCGGATTTTTGGTCGTGTTATGTTTGGTGAGCGATTGAATGGGACAGCCTCAAAAGAATAGGGACGAACACGATAAATGTTGTGCTGATGTTCGTCTGTGGTGTTGGCACGAAATATGAAATGGAAAATAAGAACGATGAATACAATGTACAAAATGGTAGACGGAAATGGGGGACAAAAACAAAATTATGGTTCAGGTTAGATAGTAAAGATGAATATTATTTTGATGTAGTGAGGAATTGTTCTAATTAAATTTATTTTAGTTGATTTTCATTAGAAACATTAAAATTAAAAAAACAATATAAATATGTTAGGGACTTAATTGCAATATTTATAACTAAAAAGTTACCACAGTAAATAACATAAATGATACAATCCTATGTGGTATTTTAGGGAATTAAAGGGATTAGGACATAATTTTAATTGGTCAGAATGTGACTTCTTTGGTGAAGTCATTTTAGAATCTACCAGGCACATATATTATGAATGTGTACTCTGAGAAACACACGAGCGTATATGATAATATAATATAATAAAAAATAAATTATGAACATTATATTATTGTATAATTGAAGCATTGAAGAAAATGAAATGAAATTTATAAGTATATGATACAATGTTATGGCTATTTTTTTGTCTTTTTGATAATTTCTTAGCATTAGACCAACTTCACTAAAAGACAGAAAAATGTATTGTTGCACCCCAAAATTTACCCTCTTGATTTAGGCTTATGTTTCATGATGAATATCATATTGCATTGCATTCATACATTGTGATGGGATCAAAGTACTTTGGTTATCAAGTCCTCCTCAAGCTTTGAAGGTTGTTTGAATTGACAAGTTGCTCAAGTAGAACCTTTTCATCTAAACCTCTGGATCTTACAAGATCAAGTTTTTGCATATCTCAAGATATTTTATCCATCTCTTTGGATCATCAGAGGATTGAAGTTTGTGTTTGATTATAAGAAGAATCACTCTTTTGATTCACCAGTCAAAATTAGGGTTTTGTTTGATCAAGGATATTGATCAATGTACAAGTCTTGATTTGGAAGCTACAACATCTCTTTGATATTTGAAAGGTCTTTGTACAAGAAATTGGTCAAGATGCATCAGAGGATTTGAAGTTTTAGAGATGATTCATCAGTCTCCTAAGGTGTTAGCCAAAACTAGGGTTTGGGATTTCATCAAGATTTCTTGAGAATTTTGAAGTGAAACTTTGTACATGACCTCTTTATATTTTAAAGATCATATGTTTAAAGTTTTGATCATCAATTTTGAAGGGAAGTGGATCAATTGATTCAAAGGGGAAAAATGGTCATTTTGGTCAAAATCAGTCAAAGTCAAGGTTGACCAAGTGAACTTTTGGTCAACCATCAATTCAAGGATGTAATTTTCATATTTCAAGTCCATTTTGATCATTGGGTCAAAAAGATTGAGGTTTGGGTTGAAACTTGTTCATGAAGAAACCCTAAAAGTTTCTAATTTTGGAAAATGAGGACTTAACTTCAAAAATTCATATTTTATTCACCTTTGATCAAACAAATGCAAATCAAACATGCTTGGAAAGATAAGAGGATTATATTTCATATCCTTTTGGTTTCATGTCCAAATTGGCAAAGAGTCAAGAGTTATGGTCTTTGGAAGTTCATGCCTCAAGTTAAAATTATAGGTCATTTTCCAAAATTAGTGAATTTCATGTCAAATTTTGAGAACCTTATTGGATTCAATTGCAAAATCTAAAAAATAAGGGATTGTATATCTTTTCTATACCTTCCCAAATTGTGCTCATTTGTCTCCAAATTCAAAAATATGAGCAAGTTATGAGCTTTGGAATTTGGAGGCATTTCATTGAATTCATGCAGACCATGCAAATTGCAAATTCTTGATAACCTGATTTGTGGCCATTTGTTTCATTTAAAACTTGGCCCATGACTAATTTGCAATGTACTAAGGCCCATCATGCCAAAGTTTGAGTTGCACATGGGCAAATGCAAGGGCAACTCGTGGTTTTACAAAAAGTGGCATGAAAATGCCTAATCACCAACACTTGATTAATACAAGGAATTAAGCCTTGATCTTTTGCTAATCTCTTCCTGAGATAAAAATAATTGAAATGCACGTAAAAGCAAGGAGAACACACGAGGGATTTGAGGGCTCCATGTGCACACTTCATTTTGGAAAAAAGAGGAATTCATTCTTTCTAACGGTTTTCAGCGTAAAAACTTATCCTACCCTCCTCCTCATGCTATATATATTGAGAGGCAAGCTTCATTGAGCCTCATTGGTGCTTCATTTCATCCCTGGGCTCAAAAACTCCATAGCCACTTCTTCTGGAAATTTCTTCGATTCTCTCAATTCACTTGCACGTTTTGGTTGTTTCTTCTTGCATTCTCTTCTCCAAGTGATAAGGATTGTAGATCGAGGATTGGTTTGCAACTGGAGTGAAGGAGACAGTAGATCCGTTTTTGCCTCAAAGGTTAGAATTCTTAACTTTGGATCTTGATTTCTAGCCGTGCATTGTGTGTTTTGAGTTCATAATCATGTTGTTTGAAGTTCATTAAGTGTTTCTGTAGCTTCAGAGTTTTTGATTTGATGAGATATGCATGTATGATGCATCTGAAATTTTCTGCACAGTGAGTTTGTCATTTTCACGCGATCCATTCTTGATCTATGGTTAATTATTTGATGTGATTCGAATTGCATAATGAAGTATAATATGTTACCTTTAATTTGCACAAAATTTCATGAAAAATGGTGTAGAATTGAGCATGTTATGTTGATTAGAACATGAGGTGGTGGATCTGATCTTGCGCGCGTTTTTGCCCTAGCCAGAGGTTGAAGATGATGGTGTGGCCTCCTCTGGTTGGCTGATTTGTTTTTTTAATTCATTTGAATTTTGATTCATAAATTGATTTTCATGATTTTATTTCTTGCTCAAAAAATGATTGAAAAATTATGAAAAAAATTCAGGAAACCTAAAAATAATATTCCTGACCTTGTGCATTTTTTTAATAATTTTTTAAAATGTTTTGATTGGTTTAAAAATTTGTGTTATTATTTAATTATTTGTTTAATGTTTATTTTTGTTTTAATATTTCTTTGATTTAAAAATTCCACAAAAAATGTTTTGAACTCTTAAAATTATTTAGAATTTGATCCTGATTTTTGTTTAGCATTTTTTCTATTTTTGATTAGAAATTTGATTTGAGAAGTTTATTTGAAATATTTTCTTCATAATTTTGTTTTAATATTTCCTTTAATTCAAAAATCCTCTAAAAAAGCATATAAGTTTGTTTTTAATCATAGAGTCTGAATATAATTTTATTTTGACCTTTTTGTGACTTTTGGCTAGGGTTTGCATTTTTGCCTTTAAATAATAGTTTAATTGTTAATTGTTTGTTTGATTTTTATTTTAATACTTCCTTTAGTTCAAAAATTCCACAAAAAATCAGGGATGTGCATTTTTAATTCTAATATATTAATATAATTTTGGTTGGATATTTTTTTGATTTTTGAATAGGATTTTATTTTGAGATGTGATTATTTGTTTAATTGATTAATTGTTTGAATTTGATTTTATTTTTGACTTTTCCTTAATTCAAAAAATGTGAAAAAATATGTATTCTGACATTTAGGGTTTCCTTGTGGTTTGCATTATCTTGGTTTGAATTGTTTGAATTTTGATCTTACCTAATTAATATTTAAGATTAAAATTCAAACAATTAGGGTTTTGTAGCTTACATTGGAAGTTTCATTTTCAAAACCATTATGCCCTGGATTTTCAATGGAATTTAAGTCTTAATTATGGTTCATGAATGTATTGAGGATCTGAAAACCATTTTTCTTGAATTATTTGACTTGGTTTGATATTTTTCCATGAATTATTTTGAAAACTTGTCTAGTTTTGATAGTTTGGCCAACTAGTTTTGAACTTTGGGCCTCATTTGATCTCCTCCTCAACCATTCATGAACTTAAGACTTTCTTTCTGACTTCTACACACTTCCAAGATGCTAAGAAATTTTTGGTTTGAATTATTGAAATCCTTTTCTATTTTTGATGTATTTTTGAAGTGAAGGTACCCAATTAATGTTGCATATCTTGTTGCAATTTATTTGATGGCCAATGAACTTGAGTGAGGCCTATGATTGGGCACCTAGTGATCATGTTGGTTCTATTTATCCACATAAACTCAAGTCATTTCATTAAATGCCCCAAGTTTGAATGATTGAACCTTTTGATGCATTGTGTGGGATTCCTCTGCTATTATGCTTGTGAGTTGTGATGAAGTAATTAAGTATGGTTGAATTGTGGTTGCTTCTGACCTTCATGGTCTTTGATTGTACTCTTCTCAAGCTCACATGATCCTTGATTGATATTCAATTTTCAACTCAACATGGTGATAGAAAGGAGCAACATTCCTCTAATTTTTTTGACCAAATTGTGCATATGCTTGTTTCTTTTTTGTCTATCATGTCTAATGTTTTGATATTTACTATCATGTTATCTCATTTCATTATGGTGTCATCATCCATCCCTTATGTGAATCATCATTCTATTTATGGGAATACTAACTTGACTGTTGAATGTGCGAAATACTTTGAGAAAAGTTTTCCATTTTTGACTTGAGGCTACTGTGTTTCACTTTATTTGTGGAACACAATTTATTACATTGGCACTATTCTTGTGCTTGGCATATTTGATAGTCTATGCAGGATATATGTGTGGGATTATGAATGCTATCATTGCCCATGGGATCTGTTCATATCCGAAAATCTCAATACTTACATCCAGATGACAGGTTTGGCCGGGCGGTTTCAGCTGGCGACTTCACTGGGGACAGATTGACCTTTTGCTGGTTCATCCCATAGTCGATCCTAGCTCTTGTTTGTTTTATTTTTTGTGTGTTTATTTTACCGTTTTGCATATTTATCTGTTTGTATTGCATCCTATGTGCACTTTACTTTCTGCATACTGGATTTGGTTGGACTATTTAGATTCTAGATTTCTTGGTGGGTGGGTTGTTCCATGAGGTAAAAGGCCTCATACCCATGCTATGAGTGAATTCCATAGGAACTAGGAATAGAGTGGCCATGGAAGCTATGAGGCGGATTCTTTGTAGACCTGACCATGAGACCCATGACTTCAGAGGTAGTTCAGATAGGTGTTATCGTATGATGATACCGACAGTCGAACTCCTGTACTCTGATTTAGCTTTTAACCTTACCTTGACCTAGACTACACCCGTGAGAGGGGCGGGAAAACTTTTCTTACAGGTACAAGTACTGTTGGTGACTTTATGTTGCGAAGGTGACTCAGGTTCCCATGATAGTTTTGAAGCTTTGGAATTCTTTTGATCTTGAGTGGTGCTGTTATGTAATGGTCCAGCCATGATCCAGTGTGAAACTTTGATCCTGTCATGTTGCATCATAGCATATTTATTTCTAAAAAATGATGTATAAAAAAATAACTAGCATGTGCATGTCATCTTTCAGGGACATTCGAGAGTCTTCTTTCCATCAGAAATGGCTAGCCTCCCGTCAGATGAGTTTGATTCAGTTTGTGTTAAAGAGCCCACCAAACATACATTCGCTTATCAGATTCCTACTATTGATGTGTCCAAATTGAAGAGGTTGAGTTCTTATTTGAAGGGTGATGTTCTAAACAATTTCAACAAAAACTATGGCAATTTGTTACTAGTCCTTAACACTCCAGCTGATCCAATGGCTTTGATCACCCTCTTCCAGTTCTATGACAAGGAATTATGGTGTTTTACTTTTCAAGATTATCAATTGGTCCCCACACTAGAAGAGTACGCTTACCTACTTAATATCAAGTTGTCCGACGAAGTTCCTTTTGTCCAGGTGCCGGAGAAGCTGAAGTTCGAAGTTATTGCGAAGTTATTGCTGAAATTCTTCATTTGAGTTGGAAAGAGGTGAAAGACAATTGGAAATCAAGTGAGGATACTACAGGGTTTTATTTGGATTTCTTAATGAAGAAAGCTGAAGACTTGGCAAAGAAAGGGAATTGGAATGACTTCAGATCTCTGTTTGCTCTCATGATATACGGGATTGTCCTCTTCCCTCACAAGAGAAATTTTGTGGATTTGACGGCTATTTGTGTTTTTAGAAATAAGAACCTGGTATCGACACTCTTGGAAGATACTCTTTACACCATTCATTTCAGGTATGGAAAAGGAGGTAATGTAAGTTTATGTCATTCAATGTTGTATCAATGGTTTAAGTTGCACCTACCGGTAAGTGGCCCTTTCGTGGATACCAGACATTCTCTCTGATGGTCATCAAGACTTATGAACCTTACTTCATTTGACATTGGTGGAATTATGACATGGGGGAAGTACAAAGTATTATCACTAGCTGCGGAGATTTCCCTAATGTTCCCCTCATAGGAACTAAGGGGTGTATCAACTATAATCCTCTGCTTGCTTATCGTCAATTAGGATATGCAATGGATGGACCGCCAAATGTTGAAGAGGTTTCTGAGTCAGTGTATTTTGTTAGAGGAAGTGATCCAGTGATGTTGAAAAGAGTGGCAAATTCTTGGAAGAGAATTCACAAGAAGGATAGAACTACTTTGGGCAAAAAGGTTCCTATTGTTAGGGTTCCTTACATGGAATGGATTAGAGCCAGGGTTAAGATTTTACGGTTACCATTTGTAAGGTCGGCTCCTATATGTGAGCAACCTCCTACTGTTCTGAGTAACACGGTGCCTACTGAGGTGTTCACCCAGGTTCATGTTGAGAACATTCAACTTCGTGCAAAAGACCGTGAGGCAGGGATGAAACTTTATTAGGTAGATCAAGAAAGGGCAGACTTAGCTCACAAACTCAAAGAAGCTCAAGGGGAGACTTTTGATGCAACCAGTTTTAGGAAGAGGTCTCATGATGAAATGGAAGAAGAGTTGAGTAAGACCCAGCAAGAGTGCCAGAAGCTTCAGGCATCTGAGAATAGCTACAGGGAGAAGATTCAAAACTTGGAGAAACAACTCAAAGACAAAGATGCTCAGCTTAAGAAGGAAGTAGCCCAGAGGCGTGTTGCAGAGGATCGGTTTCAAGAAAGTAAAGAAGTCGCATCACAACTTTTGAAGGAGAAAGCCAGGCTTGAAGAGTATTATCAACACCTTGAAGTGTGTCTTGTTCCGAAGATTTAGTTTTGTTACTTACCTTTGGTGTATTTGGTCACCCCCAGGATTGTTGGAAAGGACCGTCTGGTTGTTTTTATTATTCAGTTTTTTTGTTAAGTTTATTTTGAAACACGTATTTTGTTGTTTATCGTTACACTCTTAAATGTTCGGAGTCACTTGAACATCGTTTCTTTTGTTTGTAAATAATTGAAGTGTTCGTCTTTATGTCCTTTTTTTCCCTTGATTGTATGCTTGATTATTGGTTGCACGCCGTGATTGATGAATAAAAGGACTCTTAAATACTTGGAAATGACAAACATATCATGCACATCATGCATTTCATAACATTACAGGTTATCTCAAGATGATATTCTTATTCTTCTGCTTTTCTTATTTAGAATTCAAGACGACTACTCATCGGTATTCCACCAGAAACAATTTTCCAAGACAAATAGAACAAGTTCAAGCTGAACTCGCTGAAATGAGGGCCCAGATGGCTACTCAGATGACCCGGTTCATAGAGGTCATCACCAATGTGAATCCCCGACAGGAGGAACTGGCTGCCATTGTCAACAACCAGCGCTGCTATCCAGGGGATGGCGGAAATCAAGGGCTCTATCAGGATATTTCTGTAGGATTGGGGGATGTGCAAGATCAGCCTGCTGGAAATTTTCATGGGATGCCCGGAAACCCTTTTGTGGGCAACGTAGGGCAGTTTCCCCCATCTCTGGGACCTCGTCTTATGGGGAACAGAAGAGATAATCAGGGAAGTGTAAGGGGCTATCAGGAGCAGGATTACGACTTTGATCAGGATGAAGATCAGTTTTCTGTTCGGTGATCAGAGCCGGAAGTTCAGGTTGAGGATAGGAAGTATCGGTTGTTGGAAGAACGTTTGAAGGCTGTGGAAGGGACAGGAGTCCTTGGTATGGATGCTAATGATCTCAGATTGGTGTCTAGGGTGAAAGTTCCTCTAAAGTTCAAGACTCATGTATTTGAAAAGTACAACGGAATATCATGTCCTGTTACTCATGCAACTGCTTATTTCCGAAAGATGTCGGTGCATACTAAGGATCAGGGGCTTTTGATTCACTTTTTCCAGGATAGCCTATCTGGGGCATCCCTAGAGTGGTAGATGAAGTTGGAGAAAACCCATATTCATTGTTGTAATGATCTTGCTCGGGCTTTTGTCAAACATTATCAGTACAATATGGATATGGCACCCAATCGCACTCAGTTACAGAATTTGTCACAAGGACCAAGAGAATCTTTCAAGGAATACGCTCAGAAGTGGTGTGAGTTGGCTGCGAGGGTTCAACCTCCACTCATGGAGAGAGAACTCATTGATATGTTTATGAGTACCCTGCAAGGGTCATTCTATGAGCACATGATAGGAAGTACTTCAGCAGGATTTACAGACTTGGTTATGGCTGGTGAAAGAATTGAGGTAGGTTTGAAATTGGGGAAAATTCAGGTTGGAGGTTCTAGTGGCTCATCAGGGGGTAGTAAAAAACCATTCAGCACTTATCCTAAGAAAAGGGAAGGCGACGCAAGCGCGGTTTACTCTCATAGAGGAAGAAGAGAAGATCGTCAGCACCAACAAATCAATGTTGTTTTTATTCCTGTTAATGCTCCTCCGCAGTAGAGACCGAATACAGTGCCTCAACAATAAAGACAACAAGATGCTCCCCGTCAGTATAATAATCAACAGCAGAGACAATTGAGAAAATTTGATCCCTTGCCGGTATCTCTTACTGAAGCACTCCACCATTTGCTCGATTTGAAGTTGATCGATTTGAGAAATATGCCACCAACACCCGCAAGACTTCCTCCTAACTATGATGCTAACGCAAGATATGAATTCCATTCAAGGGGAGTTGGTCATTCTACTGACAATTGCTTTGTGTTGAAGTGCAAGATACAAGACTTGTTGGATGCTAAGGCAATTGAGTTTACTCCAGTGACTGGTCCGAATGTTACTCAGAACCCAATGCCTAGGCATGGAGGGGGTGTTGTTAATATGATTGATGATAATGGTGAAATGCTGAATTTAATCATGAATGTGGAACAAGTAACTACTCCGTTGTGCTATGTTAAGAGGTATTTTCTTGACAATTCTATTTTCCCGGGTTGTACTTTAGAGTGTGCCAAGTGTAGAGAGCAACCGAAGGGCTGTGATGATTTAAAAGCCGGTATCCAGTTGATGATAAAGGAGGGTTCCCTGCAGTTCGATAGAAAACCGAGCTACCATAAGGTTACCGAAGAAGATGTTGTTGTGGTATCTATTCCTTACACCCCTGTGCACATCCCTACCCCATCTAGGGCACCTCCTTTGATAATTACGGTACCTGGTCCCATGCCGTATACCAGCGAGAAGGCCATCCCATGGCATTATGGTGCTGATGTTTATTACCATGGGGTGAAGCAGGAGGTAAGTACTCGTTTGTCTGATGAAGAACGTGCTGAAGATAATGAAGGGGAAGTTCATAATTTTTCTGGTGTGGGTCGAATGACTAGAAGCGGGAGAGTATTTGGTCCTTCCAATATGGAAGATGCGGAAGATGCTTCTAGAAGAGAAAAAGGAAAACAGCAGGCGATGATTGGTAATCCAAGGGTTACGCCAGCCAATGTGACTCAACCAATTTCGATACCAGAAGCTTCTTCAGTTCCTGATGAGGTTGAAGAGTTAATGCGAATTATCAGAAAGAGTGATTATAGCATAATTGATCATCTGAGCCATACTCCTTCTAAGATGTATATCTTGTCTCTGTTGATTTATTCAGAACCCCACAGAAATGCTTTGATGAAGTTGTTAAAGAATGTGTTTGTGCCACATGAGATAACAATCAATCAGTTTGAGAATGTTTGTGCTAACATATCTGCCGGGAACGATCTGGGCTTCATAGATTTTGATCTTCCTCCGGAAGGGCAAAACCATAACAAAGCGTTGCATATTTCAATGGAGTGCAGGGGCACTACTTTATCCCGGGTTTTGGTGGACACATGGTCGTCTTTGAATGTATTGCCTAAGTCAGCATTGATGAAAATTGATTATTCTGGACTGGAGTTGCGCCCTAGTGATTTGATGGTGAAGGCGTTTGATGGGTCTCGAAGGTCAGTGTTTGGGGAGGTGGAGTTACCAATCAAGGCTGGTCCTCACACCTTCACGGCTACATTTTTTGTGACGGATATACAACCAGTATATTGTTGTTTGTTGGGGCGTCTGTGGATTGATAAAGCAGGGGCAGTCACTTCTACTCTTCATCAGAAACTCAAATATCATGCAGAGGGAAAGTTGATAACCGTGTGCGGCGAGGAAGAGTACATCGTGAGTCATTTGACATCATTCTGCTATGCTGAGGTTGAAGGCGAGATACATGAGACCTCGTTTCAGGCATTTGAGACAATTCATGCTGTCAATTTTCCTCCTCCAAAGCAGAAAAGGAAGCCCGAAATTGTTATTTCTTCTCTCAAGGATGCGAGAGCTGTGGTGGAGAATGGTAACCCTGAAGGTTGGGGTCAGGTGTTGGACGTTACCCCAAAATTTAAAAAATTTGGTCTTGGTTTTAGCCCAGGTCAGCAGATTACAACTCCCAGAGTATCTAGTTTATCTACTCCTGTGAAGTTTTCCCGTCCTTGTGCTGCTAAAGAAGGACACGTCAATGTAGTTAGCGATGATAGGGTTGATGGCTACAATATCGAAGATTGGATTCATCCGAGTATTCCAGGCCAGACACTCAACAATTGGACTTTTGTGGATTTTATCCAAGTTTCAAGCGCTGAGGAGTAATTTTCTTGTTTTCTTTTATTATCATATCATAATTCCTACGCTCTGCCCAAGGCGTAGTGGATCAGTTGTGTAGGGCCACCATGTTTATTTTCAAAAGTTTATCATGAAATAAAGGATGTTTTTGCATTCAAAATTTTTCTCCGTTTCTTCTTTTATTTTTTGAATGACAATGTTTCTCTTTTCACACATCGTCACTAAAAAACATCAAAATGTCATTCATGCAGATGCACTTCCACCACCGATCATATTGATAATGACTCTGATATGGCTCATTATGACTTTGATACTCCCATTTATCAAGATTAAGAAGAAGCATATGAGGATTGTGATCTTCCTGAGGAATTAGCAAGATTGTTAAAACAAGAGGAGAAGGTTATCCAGCCGAATCAGGATTCGATTGAGGTGGTGAATATTGTCACATGAGAGGTAAGAAGAGAAGTCAAGATATGGGAAGATCTTGAAGAAATTATGAAGGTCAGATTGATTGAGCTACTCCGTGAGTATTCTGATATATTTTCTTGGTCTTATGAGGATATGCCTGGGTTGGATACAGACATAGTGGTGCACCGACTACTGCTCAAAGAAGGTTGTTCCCCTGTCAAGCAAAAGCTCCGAAGAAATCATCCTGAGATGTCCAAGAAAATCAAGGAGGAGGTCCAGAAGCAGTTGGACGCGAATTTCTTAAAGGTCATCAATTATCCACCATGGATTGCAAATATTGTGCTTGTGCCCAAGAAGGATGGTAAGGTCAGGATGTGCGTGGATTATAGGTATTTGAACAAGGCCATCCCTAAAGATGATTTCCCTCTTCCGCATATTGATGTGTTGGTTGATAATACTGCTCATTCCAAAGTGTTTTCGTTCATGGATGGCTTTTCGGGATACAATAAAATTAAGATGGCTTCAGAGGATATGGAGAAGAAAACTTTCATCACGCCTTGGGGAACTTTTTTCTATAAAGTGATGCCGTTTGGTTTGAAAAATGTCGGGGCAACATATCAGCGCGCCATGGTCACTCTCTTTCATGATTTAATTCACAAAGAGATTGAGGTATATGTGGACGATATGATTGCTAAATCTTACACGGAAGAGGAAGATCTTGTTCATCTGGAAAAATTGTTCGAGAGACTGAGGTAGTTCTTGTTGAGGTTGAATCCGAATAAGTTCACCTTCGGGGTGAGATCCGGCAAGCTGTTGGGTTTTATTGTAAGTGAAAAAGGTATATAGGTGGACCCGGCCAAGGTAAAAGCGATACAGGAAATTCCTGAACCAAAGACAAAGAAGGAAGTACGTGGTTTCTTGGGAAGGTTAAATTACATTTCTAGATTTATTTCTCATCATACAGCCACCTGTGAACCTTTGTTCAAGTTGTTGAAGAAAAGTCAGACAGTGAAATGTAATGAGGATTGTCATAAGGCCTTTGACAAAATAAAGGAGTATTTGCAAGAACCTCTGATACTCATGCCGCCAGTGGAGGGAAGGCCACTAATCATGTATCTAACTGTATTGGAGAGCTCAATGGGTTGTGTCCTCGGTCAGCACGACGAGACAGGGAAGAAAGAGCAGGCTATTTACTACTTGAGTAAGAAGTTTACAAAATGCGAGTTGAGGTACTGATTGCTGGAAAAGACTTATTGTGCGCTTGCCTGGGCCGCCAAACGTTTGAGGTAGTACATGTTAACTCACACCACCTACTTAATATCCAAAATGGATCCAATCAAGTACATTTTTCAGAAGCCAACTCTTACAGGCAGGATAGCCCGTTGGCAGATGATACTCACCGAATATGATATCCAATACACTACTCAAAAGCAATTAAAGGTAGTGTATTGGACGACCATCTTGCTCATCAGCCCGTGAATGATTATGAATCGATGAAGTTTGATTTTCCAGATGAGGAAATTGTGTATATTCGGGATTGTAATATGCCAGACCCAGACGAAGGACCCGAACCGGGATCACGTTGGACGCTTGTCTTCGATGGTGCCTCCAATGCCATGGGCAACGGCGTCGAAGCTGTTATCACTTCCCCCGAGGGATACCACATTCCTTTCACGGCTTGTATTTGTTTCGATTGCACTAACAACATGGCCGAATATGAGGCTTGCATTTATGGCATTGAAGCGGCGATCGACCTGCGCATCAAAATTTTGAAAGTTTATGGGGATTCCAATCTTGTTATCAGCCAGATTAATGGAGATTGGGAGACTCGCCACCAGAACCTAATTCCCTATCGCGAGCATGTTATGAAGCTGATTCCGTACTTCGAAGAGATCACGTTTGAGCATATTCCCAGAGAAGAAAATAATCTAGCTGATGCACTGGCAACTTTGTCCTCCATGTTTAAGGTTAAGTGGGCTAATGAGGCACCTTCCATTATCATCAGAAGTTTGAGTGAGCCAGCTTTCTGTTTTGAGGCTAGTTTGGAATCAGATGGTAATCCTTGGTTTTATGATGTTAAACGATATCTTGAAGCACAAGAGTACACTGAAGGGGAATCCGTCACAGATAAGAAGTTCTTGAGAAGATTTTCAGCCAAGTTCTTTCTCAGTGGTGGTGTGTTGTATAGAAGGCATCATGACGGTTTACTGCTCAGATGTATTGACAAGAAAGAAGCAGCTAGAATCATTGATGAGATACATGAAGGTGATTTCGGGACCCATTCCAACGGGCATACCATGGCTAAAAAGATTTTGTGAGTAGGTTATTATTGGTCCACCATGGAGACTGACTGTTACAATCATGCACGGGTTTGCCACAAATGTCAAGTCTATGCTGATAAAGTGCATGTGCCTCCCGTACCTTTGAATATCTTGACTTCCCCTTGGCTGTTTGCGACGTGGGTAATTGATATGATCCGCAAAATTGAACCGACTGCATCCAACGGGCACCGCTTCATTCTGGTTGCCATCGATTATTTTACAAAATGGGTCGAAGCTGCATCATATGCCAATGTCACCAAGCAGGTGGTAACTCGGTTCATTAAGCACAATATTATCTGTCGCTATGGAGTGCCTGAGAAGATCATTACCGATAATGGGTCCAATTTTAACAACAAAATGATGAAGGAGCTTTGTGAGTCCTTCAAAATCAAGCATCATAACTCTTCCCCTTACCGACCAAAGATGAACGGTGCTTTCGAAGCGACCAATAATAATATTAACAAGATCGTACAGAAAATGGTGGTAACCTATAAATATTGGCATGAGATTCTTCATTTTGCTTTGCATGGTTATCGCACCACTGTGCGTACTTCGACTGGGGAAACCCCATTTTCATTGGTTTACGGCATGGAAGCAGTATTTCCGGTAGAAGTCGAGATTCCTTCTCTTAGGATCGTGAGAGATGTTGAGCTGGATGAAATTGAATGGGTACAGAATCGGCTGGATCAGTTGGAACTTATTGATGAGAAGAGGTTGACGGCTGTATGTCATGGTCAGGTATATCAGCAAAGGATGAGGAAAGCTTTTGATAAGAGGGTACGGCCTCAGTGTTACAAGCCATGTGACCTTGTTCTAAAAAGGATAATTCTCCCCCAGGAAGATCCCAGGGGCAAGTGGGTTCCAACTTATGAAGGTCCTTTTGTGGTCAAAAGAGTTTTCTCTGGAGGAGCGATGATGCTCGCGACTATGGATAGGGAATACTTCCCTCTCCATGTGAATGCCGACGTAGTTAAAAAATACTTTGCATAAAAAAAACCCGCTAAACTGAAAACCCGAAAGGGCGATTCAGGAAAAAGTTAGGGACTTAAAGCAAATGATTACGCTCAGCATGAGATCCTTTGTTTCTTTCCTTCATTCCGTCACCTGGCATAAGCTCGAAGCTAATCCAAGAATGATCTGTCTGAAAGCAGGAAGATAAGAGTCATAAGAGTCCTAGCAGAGTCGGGACTTGATGGATATTCACATTCACATTGCCATTTGTAAACGCTTGTTTGCTTTGATTTTGTAATTACTTGCTTCCAAATGTAAATGCCTTTTTCACAGGCTGATTTCTCAAAATCAATAGAATATCTTCTTTCAAGTATACGTATACGTTTCTTTTCTCCCTTTTTACTATTTTTGTTTGCAAAAATGTCCAATATTTTTGATAAGCATGTGCATATAAACTTAGTGGGCCTTACACGGAAATGGTAATCTAAGTCATGGTTAGCTGATCGCTTGAAATACGGATAACAAACACAACTACTACTGTGCAAGGGGCATGTTTGTTTCTCTGATTGATAGGATTCTCATTCACTTTACTGGTGGATGCCTTGCCATTATGTTTCACAACTCCGTGTTGTTGGTAAAGGTCATGGGTCAAGGTAATATCAAGATTAAGGCAGGTCGGCGAGATCGGCGAACCTAGTTGGAGATATTTCTTCCCCATATTGGCTTTTATTACGTTTCTTTACCGCACTTTCATGTGTTATCTTGATTCATTGTTTTAGCTTTGCCTGCATATAGGATTTTGTTTATGGCCGAATGCCAGTCTTGATGCGTTGAATATTTTTGGCTTGAAAACAAAACGGTTTCATTTTACTTAATCCATCCAGTATCACTCTCTAATCGATTTTTCGGGCATTTCGATACCAATTGTGCCAATTCTTTTGCTTAGCCAAGAGTTTGGAGGAAGGAGTTTATCTAAAATCGATGACTGTAACAGTATGCTTTTGAGTAGAACCCCGTTGACGATGTACAGGCATTGTTTCAATCCCCAAACATCGGAGATATAAGGGAGTTTGACCCTTGTTAACCCCTTTGAGCCTTCGAAGTAGGAGTTTCTTTTCCGTTTAAAAAAAACCTTGTTTTTTAACCAAGGTCAGGGTAGATGTTCAGTTAATTTTACCAAGCATTCAAATTTCAGAAGGAATGTCCCATCCGAGGATCACCACATTTTATCTTTCGCGTCATGATATCAGGAAAAATGTTTAAACCACGATGTTCATTTCCACGCAAAGTCATGAGGTCGAGATCGAATCGATACAATAATGGCTATTCCTCGCCGACCAAGAGATGAGACATTTGTTTTCTTCAAAAAAAAAAAGAAAAAAAGAGAGAAAAAGTTCAAAGACCTAAAGTCATATTGACTTTTTCGAAGTGGAAAGCATGAATAAGAAAGAAACAAAAAGCCCCGCTAAGTTGAAACTTGAAAACAAGTCGCTTAGGCAAAAATTAGGGCATCCCGCTGGACTCCCAAAATTGAAATTCAAAAGATTTTGTCCAGGCAAAAGTTAGGGAAAAGAGAGCCTAAAAGGCCGGAAAAAAAGGGATTATTCAATAAAATTTTCATCAAAAGAAGAGGAACAATAATATCAAAAAACAAAAGTAGTAAAAGTTAAGTGACAACCATGTTGGGGAATTTTTCGTGATCACTCAATCATTATGAATCCTTTTGAAAGGTAAATGCTTGTGATAAGTCAGCTGAACTTAGGACAGGAGAATATCACGAAGGGGGTGGGCACCAAATAACTTGAGCCTTGAAAATACTTTTTTATAAATAAAAAAAAAACTCGAACCAGGCCACATTACAACCTTTAAAAGTCCTAACTGAAAAAAGGGTTTAACTCGAAAGCATACTACAACATGATAGTTTTTCCTAAACTCCCAAATATGTGTTGCATATCCATGTTGGTATCTTATCACCCGCATCTTGACTCGTATTTTTTTGGAAAAAAAGAGAAGGGGAAGAAAAGTTTTGAAATTTTTGCACTCTAGCCAGTGATTCATTCATAACAGAGATGCGACACTTTGTTAAGGTTTTCAACTTTAAGGCTTGAATAATCATCGCATCAGGACTGTCATTCCCAAAATAAACATCTTTATGCATGCAAAACATTTGTTTGACATCAAAAAAGAGTTTACACGTTGAACACCTGTAAAGAGCTTAATGTTTGTCAGGAAGGGAATATTTGGTTTTCTTCTGTTAGACAGAGCCCATGTATGAATAGGACTTTACCTATCCCCAGTGAAGTTTTGTTTCCGCAGTGAAGTTTTGTTGCCCCATGAATCTTCATTTAAAGGCTTCACTCTGAGACCCCAGATTTGAGGATGTCGCATATCCCCAACGGAGTTGCCAACAGAGATCCCTCGCCATGACCTCTCATTTACCAGCCGATCTGCTGACTGGGGCATCCTTATGTTAAGATCTTTCCTTATCCTCAGTAAAGTCGGTACTGTGTGACAATCTGCATGATCCATCCAATGGTTGCATTCCAAAAAATATATCTCTCCAACAAAAATCTTCAACAGAGTTCTGTCTCCTCGGTGAAGTCTTGTTTCCTCAATAAGCTTTGTTCCCCCAACAAAGGTTTTTCACCCCTCACGCCGGTTTTGTTGTCTTGGTGTCATCCTCAACACGGCCGCGTGCTGTCTTTTCCAGAGATTACAGTCTTGCCCTGATCTTTTCCCTCAATGTCTAATCTTCAGATGGCGTCCCTCTCCAAAAGCTGCAGTGTCGATCTGATCTCCTCTAGGGGTTTGCAATTTATTTTTGCATCTCCTCTCAATGTCCGTGGCCCGTTTCTACTGGTTGCTCGGTTGTTATTCTCCATGAAGCCTCATCTCTTCGAGGTTCTCTCTCTAGTGGTTCCTCATATTTTCTCCTCTCCTTTGGATTTTGCAATTTATTTTTGCAAGACACGTCAGATTCTGACTTCTTGGTTATTTGCTAATACTTCTAATTAAATCCCCAGCGAGGTCTTCATCCTCATTATCTCAGTTTCCTCCCCATACCAATATCTTTTTGATATCAATCATTTATTTGTTTGAGTGTCTACTCTTGACTGTAGTTCAGTTTCTCCCTGGCGCGGTCTTCTCGGGTTTAGTCTTCCCTACCCTCTCCGGTTCATTCCAATGTCTATTAATGCACCTTTTCGAATACCAGTTTCATCCTGATATTCGCTTTGGACAAGTTTTTAGGTGTACGCCCTAATCTCCTTGCTTTGGGTTGAGCTCAGAATTTCGTCTCCTCGCCTTGCGCATGAAATCCAGTTTCGTCCTGGTACTCATCTAGTTTAGTTTCGACTAACTAGTTATTGAGTCGAGTTTCGTCTCATTTTTGCTTTCATACCTTGGACCCTTTGACGGTGTTCGTTTACCGAGTGCAGTGTTTGTACTGCGTCCCTGGTTTGAAATCGGTCTCTTTTGTTCCTTGGATCCTTTTATCAGTTTTCATCACTGTTTATCCATTGACCTGAGACCAGTAGGTGCTCTGAGAAACATGCTCTCTCATCACTCTCGCTTTGGGTCGAGTTTCGCCTCGTCGCCTGTGCATGAAATCTAATTCCGTCCTGGTACTCATCTAGTTTAGTTTCGCCTAACTAGTTATTGAGTCGAGTTTCGTCTCGTTTTTGCTTTCATACCTTGGACCCTTTGACGGTGTTCGTTTACCGAGTGCAGTGTTCGTTTACCGAGTGTAGTGTTCATACTGCATCCCTGGTCTGAAATCAGTCTCCTTTGTTCATTGGATTCTTCTATCAGTTTTGTCACTGTTTATCCACTGATCTGAGACCATCAGGTGCTACGAGAAACATGCACTCTCATCACTTTGCTATGGGTCAAGTTTCGCCTCGTTACCCGTGCGTGAAATCCAGTTTCATCCTGGTACTCATCTAGTTTAGTTTCGTCTAACTGGTTATCGAGTCGAGTTTCGTCTCGCTTTTGTTCCTCATTTCTGAGATTCTTTCAGTTCCTTCATACAGTCTATCTTCGTTGAGATTAGCAAGTGCTTCTAGAATCATGCATTCTAGCCACTTTGCTTTGGGTTGAGCTCAAAGTTTCGCCTCCTCACCCGCGTATGTTTTCTTTTCCAGAGCTTAGTTTCGCCTATACTCTGTGGTTTGAGTTTTATCTCACCCTTTTTGAAGTCCAGTTTTGCCCTGGCACATCTGTCCGGAAGTTTAGTTGCGTCTACTCTTCTTTGTTTTTTGTTCTGTTTCAACCTGCGTTACAGCTTCATTCTGACGCATGTCTTGGGGGTTTTCTGCTTCTTTTTTCTTTCTTCTTCAAGAGTGTAAATTTTCGGGTTCTTTTGTATTCAATCATCTTCAACTCTGAACGCTCGAAAGTTGTCACTTTTCTTACTTATCATGTTGAAGATATTTGAATAGGGGCAGCTGTTGCACCCCAAAATTTACCCTCTTGATTTAGGCTTATGTTTCATGATGAATATCAGATTGCATTGCATTCATACATTGTGATGGGATCAAAGTACTTTGGTTATCAAGTCCTCCTCAAGCTTTGAAGGTTATTTGCATTGACAAGTTGCTCAAGTAGAACCTTGTCATCTAAACCTATGTATCTTTCAAGCTCAAGTTTTTGCATATCTCAAGATATTTTATCCATTTCTTTGGATCATCAGAGCATTGAAGTTTGTGTTTGATTATAAGAAGAATCACTCTTTTGATTCACCAGTCAAAATTAGGGTTTTGTTTGATCAAGGCTATTGATCAATTTACAAGTCTTGATTTGGAATCTATAACATCTCTTTGATATTTGAAAGGTCTTTGTACAAGAAATTGGTAAAGATGCATCAGAGGATTTGAAGTTTTGGAGATGATTCACCAGTCTCCTAAGGTGTTAGCCAAAACTAGGGTTTGGGATTTCATCAATATTTCTTGAGAATTTTGAAGTGAAACTTTGTACATGACCTCTATATATTTGAAAGATCATATGTTTGAAGTTTTGATCATCAATTTTAAAGGGAAGTGGATCAATTGATTCAAAGGGGCAAAATGGTCATTTTGGTCAAAATCAGTCAAAGTCAAGGTTGACCAAGTGAAATTTTGGTTAACCATCAATTCAAGGATGTTCTTTTCATATTTCAAGTCCATTTTGATCATTGGGTCAAAAAGATTGAGGTTTGGGTTGAAACTTGTTCATGAAGAAACCCTAAAAGTTTCTAATTTTGGAAAATGAGGACTTAACTTCAAAAATTCATATTTTATTCACCTTTGATCAAAAATAATGCAAATTAAACATGCTTGGAAAGATAAGAGGATTATATTTCATCTCCTTTTGGTTTCATGTCCAAATTGGCAAAGAGTCAAGAGTTATGGTCTTTGGAAGTTCATGCCTCAAGTTAATATTATAGGTCATTTTCCAAAATTAGTGAATTTCATGTCAAATTTTTAGGACCTTATTGGATTCAATTGCAAAAACTAAAAACTAAGGGATTTTAGATCTTTTCAATACCTTCCCAAATTGTGCTCATTTGTGTCCAAATTCAAAAATATGAGCAAGTTATGTGCTTTGGAATTTGGAGGCATTTCATTGAATTCATGCACACCATGCAAATTGCAAATTCTTGATAACCTGATTTGTGGCCATTTGTTTCACTTCAAACTTGGACCATGACTAATTTGCAATTTACTAAGGCCTATAATGCCAAAGTTTGAGCTGCACATGGGCAAATGCAAGGGCAACTCGTGGTTTTGCAAAAAGTGGCATGAAAATGCCTAATCACCAACACTTGATTAATACAAGGAATTAAGCCTTGATCTTTTGATAATCTCTTCCTGAGATAAAAATAATTGAAATGCACGTAAAAGCAAGGAGAACGCACGAGGGATTTGAGGGCTCCATGTGCACACTTCATTTTGGCAAAAAGAGGAATTCATTCTTTCTAACGGTTTTCAGCGTAAAAAGCTTATCCTACCCTCCTCCTCATGCTATATATATTGAGAGGCAAGCTTCATTGAGCCTCATTGGTGCTTCATTTCATCCCTCAGCTCAAAAACTCCATAGCCACTTGTTCTGCAAATTTCTTTGATTCTCTCAATTCACTTGCGCGTTTTGGTTGTTTCTTCTTGCATTCTTTTCTCCAAGTGATAAGGATTGTAGATCGAGGCTTGGTTTGCAACTGGAGTGAAGGAGATAGTAGATTCGTTTTTGCCTCAAAGGTTAGAATTTTTAACTTTGGATCTTGATTTCTAGCCGTGCATTGTGTGATTTGAGTTCATAATCATGTTGTTTGAAGTTCATTAAGTGTTTCTGTAGCTTCAGAGCTTTTGATTTGATGAGATATGCATGTATAATGCATCTGAAATTTTCTGCTCAGTGAGTTTTTGTAATTTTCACGCGATCCATTCTTGATCTATGGTTAATTATTTGATGTGATTCGAATTGGATAATGAAGTATGATATGTTAGCTTTAATTTGCATAAAATTTCATGAAAAATGGTGTAGAATTGAGAATGTTATGTTGATTAGAACATGAGGTGGTGGATCTGATCTTGCGCGCGTTTTTGCCCTAGCCAGAGGTTGAAGATGATGGTGTGGCCTCCTCTGGTTGGCTGATTTGTTTTTTTAATTCATTTGAATTTTGTTTCATAAATTGATTTTCAAGATTTTATTTCTTGCTCAAAAAATGGTTGAAAAATTATGAAAAAATTCAGGAAACCTAAAAATAATACTCCTAACCTTGTGCATTTTTTTTAATAATTTTTGAAAATGTTTTGATTGGTTTAAAAATTTGTGTTATTATTTAATTATTTGTTTAATGTTTATTTTTGTTTTAATATTTCTTTGATCTAAAAATTCCACAAAAAATGTTTTGAACTCTTAAAATTATTTAGAATTTGATCCTGATTTTTGTTTAGCATTTTTTCTATTTTTGATTAGAAATTTAATTTGAGAAGTTTATTTGAAATGTTTGCTTCATAATTTTGTTTTAATATTTCCTTTAATTCAAAAATCCTCAAAAAAATCATATAAGTTTGTTTTTAATCATAAATTCTGAATATAATATTATTTTGACCTTTTTGTGACTTTTGGCTAGGGTTTGCATTTTTGCCTTTAAATAATAGTTTAATTGTTAATTGTTTGTTTGATTTTTATTTTAATATTTCCTTTAGTTCGAAAATTCCACAAAAAATCAGGGATGTGAGTTTTTAATTCTAATATTTGAATAAAATTTTGGTTGGATATTTTTCTGATTTTTTATTAGGATTTTATTTTGATATGTGATTTTTTGTTTAATTGATTAATTGTTTGAATTTGATTTTATTTTTGACTTTTCCTTAATTCAAAAAATGTGAAAAAATATGTATTCTGACATTTAGGGTTTACTTGTGGTTTGCATGATCTTGGTTTGAATTTTTTGAATTTTGATCTTACCTAATTAATATTTAAGATTAAAATTCAAACAATTAGGGTTTTGTAGCTTACATTGCAAGTTTCATTTTCAAAACCATTATGCCCTGGATTTTCAATGGAATTTAAGTCTTAATTATGGTTCATGAATGTATTGAGGATCTGAAAACCATTTTTCTTGAATTATTTGACTTGGTTTGATATTTTTCCATGAATTATTTTGAAAACTTGTCTAGTTTTGATAGTTTGGCCAACTAGTTTTGAACTTTGGGCCTCATTTGATCCCCTCCTCAACCATTCATGAACTTAAGACTTGCTTTCTAACTTCTACACACTTCAAAGATGCTAAGAAATTTTTGGTTTGAATTATTGAAATCCTTTTCTATTTTTGATGTATTTTTGAAGTGAAGGTACCCAATTAATGTTGCATATCTTGTTGCAATTTGTTTGATGGCCAATGAACTTGAGTGAGGCCTATGATTGGGAACCTAACGATCATGTTGGTTCTGTTTATCCATATGAACTCAAGTCATTTCATTAAATGCCCCAAGTTTGAATGATTGAACCTTTTGATGCATTGTGTGGGATTCCTCTGCTATTATGCTTGTGAGTTATGATGAAGTAATTAAGTATGGTTGAATTGTGGTTGCTTCTTACCTTCATGGTCTTTGATTGTATTCTTCTCAAGCTCCCATGATCCTTGATTGATATTCAATTGTCAACTCAACATGGTGATAGAAAGGAGCAACATTCCTCTAATTTTTTTGGACCAAATTGTGCATATGCTTGTTTCTTTTTTGTCTATCATGTCTAATATTTTGATATTTGCTATCATGTTCTCTCATTTCATTATGGTTTCATCATCCATCCCTTATGTGAATCATCATTCTATTTATGGGAATACTAACTTGACTGTTGAATGTGCGAAATACTTTGAGAAAAGTTTTCCATTTTTGACTTGAGGCTAATGTGTTTCACTTTATTTGTGGAACACAATTTATTACATTGGCACTACTCTTGTGCTTGGCATATTTGATAGTCTATGCAGGATATATGTGTGGGATCATGAATGCTATCATTTCCCATGGGATCTGTTCATATCCGAAAATCTCAATACTTACATCCAGATGACATGTTTGGTCGGGCGGTTTCAGCTGGCGAATTCACTAGGGACAGATTGACCTTTTGCTGGTCCATCCCAGAGTCGATCCTAGCTCTTGTTTGTTTTATTTTTTGGGTGTTTATTTTTACCTCTTTGCATATTTATCTGTTTGCAGTGCATCCTATGTGCGCTTTACTTTCTGCATACTGGATTTGGCTGGACTGTTTGGATTCTGGATTTATTGGTGGGTGGGTTGTTCCATGAGGTAAAAGGCCTCATACCCGGGCTATGAGTGAATTCCATAGGAACTAGGAATAGAGTGGCCATGGCAGCTATGAGGCGGATGCTTTGTAGACCTGACCATGAGACCCATAACTTCAGAGGTAGTTCGGATAGTGTTATCGTATGATGATACCGAAAGTCGAACTCCTGTACTCTGATTTAGATTTTAACCTTACCTTGACCTAGACAACACCCGTGAGAGGGGCGGTAAAACTTTTCTTACAGGTACAGGTACTGTTGGTGACTTTGTGTTGCGAAGGTGACTCAGGTTCCCATGATAGTTTTGAAGCTTTGGAATTTTCTTTTGATCTTGAGTGGTGCTGTTCTGTAATGGTCCAGCCATGATCCAGTGTGAAACTTTGATCCTGTCATGTTGCATCATAGCATATTTATTTCTAAAAAATGATGTATAAAAAAATAACTAGCATGTGCATGTCATCTTCCAGGGACATTCGAGAGTCTTCTTTCCATCAGAAATGGCTAGCCTCCCGTCAGATAAGTTTGATTCAGTTCGTGTTAAAGAGCCCACCAAGCATACATTCGCTTATCAAATTCCTACTATTGATGTGTCCGAATTGAAGAGGTTGAGTTCTTATTTGAAGGGTGATGTTCTGAATAATTTCAACAAAAATTATGGCAATTTGTTACTAGTCCTTAACACTCCAGTTGATCCAATGGCTTTGATCACCCTCTTCAAGTTCTATGACAAGGAATTACGGTGTTTTACTTTTCAAGATTATCAATTGGTCCCCAAACTAGAAGAGTACGCGTACCTACTTAATATCAAGTTGTCCGATGAAGTTCCTTTTGTCCAGATGCCGGAGAAGCCGAAGTTCGAAGTTATTGCTGAAATTCTTCATTTGAGTTGGAAAGAGGTGAAAGACAATTGGAAATCAAGTGAGGATACTACAGGGTTTTATTTGGATTTATTAGTGAAGAAAGCTGAAGACTGGGCAAAGAAAGGGAATTGGAATGATTTCATCTCTCTGTTTGCTCTCATGATATACTGGATCGTCCTCTTCCATCACAAGGTAAATTTTGTGGATTTGACGGCTATTTGTGTTTTTAGAAATAAGAACCCGGTACCGACACTCTTGGAAGATACTCTTTACACCATTCATTTCAGGTATGGAAAAAGAGGTAATGTAAGTTTATGTCATTCAATGTTGTATCAATGGTTTAAGTTGCACCTACCGGTAAGTGGCCCTTTCGTGGATACCAGACATTCTCTCCAATGGTCATCAAGACTTGTCAACCTTATTGCATATAAATGGCCTCATTACTTTTATTTTACCACCCTCAGTTCCTATTATCCTAACATCACTTTTCCTAATAGCAAACCTTTTACATTTACCATACTTAAAATAAAATGCATTAGCTTCATCAACTGTACCGAAATCCATAGCATGAATTTCATGAACAGTAAGGGAATTAATATTCATCTTTCTATCACCTACAACTGCATCTAATTCAACAGAATCTTTGTTGTGACTATTACCATCGCCATCGCCATCACCATCATCTGAATTTGGAACGCACTAGTCTCTGATTTGCTGTCATACCGAGCATAGTCCAATTCAACATCATATGTATCACAATCACTTCATCCAACGTCGTTGGAATCATAATAGTCGTAGTTTTCCATAGTAAACCTGAATTAACACATTTGTTAACACACCAAAACCCAACATAAATTACAGTAACTAATTTCTTATTCAAATCAAGCATAGACCTTAGTTTATAAAATTTAAATCCAATTTAACACCAAATCTGAATTATAACAATTTTTAACAAAACAAAACTCAACATCAATCTCAATTCCTTATTTCTTAATTAAATCAAAGGACCCAATTCAAAGGTAACTACCAAATTTGAAAATTCGAAATCATCAAATATTTAATCCATGTAAATAAAATAAATTCAGGCATAAATCCTAATTCGAAATTCGAAATTGAATTTAACACTTCGATTTATACTTTATTTGAAACCAGTTAATCTTAATCATTAATTTCAAACAAATATAACATACATTTTCGAATTTACCTTAGCAACCGCGTGCTCAATACGAACACAATCAAATTTATGGTCGTGTTATGTTTGGTGAGCGATTGAATGGGACAGCCTCAAAAGAATAAGGACGAACAAGATAAATGTTGTGCTGATGTTCGTCTACGGTGTTGGCACGAAATATGAAATGGAAAATGAGAATGGTGAATACAATGTACAAAATGGTAGACGAAAATGGGGGACAAAAACAAAATTAGGGTTCAGGTTAGATAGTTGTTTACAGTGATTTCTAGTAAACAACCGCTAGTCTTCCAATTTACTAATTATTATTGGTTACTTGCAGGATCGACTAGATTGATCCTAGAACACATGTGTCATAACTTATTTTTATGTTCATATATATTATATATAAACTTATATTGTATGTTAAGTTTGAAGACGAGATTCTTAGGAAAGATTTCTACAATGGTCTATAGGAATAAACTAAATGAATGTAGGCAGGAAAGGCTTCGAATTAAATTTGGGCTTGAATGTAAAGATAAGTGTTTGACTCAAAGGATAAAGTAAAAGTAAATCGAAGGATTTAAGGGAAAAAATATTGTCTAACGAAATGACTGTGTTTAAAGACAAGTAAAACAAAGGAAATGCAAGGAAATCGAAGTATTTAAGGACAGAAATGTTGTAAAGTTTCTAACGAAATGACTGTGTTTAAAGGCTTCGAATTAGAAAGTAAAACAAAGAAATGTAAGGAAATCGAAGTGTTTAAAGGACAAGGGAATACTGTAATGCAAGGAAGTGTAAGGATGTAAAGAGCAAGGAAATACTGTAAAAGGAGATCGAAGGATTTAAAGACAATGAAATACTATAAAGTTGAATTAAATATAACAAGACTTGTATTGAAATTGTAAAAAAGTAATGATGTTCAACACGTACATTGTATCTTCTGACTCGTTTTCCTTAATTCACGGAAGTAATGAGTATTTTGAGATATTTTAGTACAAAAAAGTGAACCTATTTAAATCTAACATAAGAACACCTATTTATAGTGTTTCGACCCCAACGGCCCTATTTTAAAATCACGCCACGTTCGAAGCATGCAGGCTTCCTATGTTTGCTGACTTCCACGCGTCTTCTAGAATGGCGCTCTTTATTTGAAATTCGAAATCTGTACCAATCGAAGCATCTTGCTTCTTCGTTGGTTTCGAAATAACCCAATTACTTAGACCGTTGCACCCTTGCATAAATGAGCTCTTTTGTAATTCGAACACCAAAAAAGTCCAAATTGAAATCTGCTGGAACTTGAATAATGCTTCAACATAATGACTCCATATCTCCTACCAATATCCAATATTGATATTAAATATCCTTAGGTGCTTCATTAGAAATATTATTTTGATAGTGGTTTCTTTCTTATTCGAAATAGCCAGCTAACAAATTGCCCCCAAAGAACATGTATTTCGACAGATATAAAGAAATACTTGTTTTTTTGACTCATCCAGGCTATTTCGAGAGTATCAAAAACTCATGCATTATCCTGCAGTGATTCTAACCTCTTGCAAGCATGGTTTATACCTTTTTAAGTATTTCCCATTTACCCTTAAGATTCTTCTATCTTCTGCTAATTCTTCTATTTCGTAAGCATTATTCAAAAATGTTTTCAATACTCGAAAGGGACCCTCCCAATGGGGTGACCATTTCCCCAATAACCTGTTCTTTTTATCCATAGGTAATATAACCTTCCATACCAAGCCATTGGTTAAGAACAACTTTCTTTTAACTCTTTTGTTGTATGCTCTGGCTACTCTTTCTTTATGTCTTCTCATAACTTCTAAAGCATGTAGCCTATCTTCATCCACGTCCACTAATTCATTCATCATCATTTCCCAATATTGATCAGTTGGTATTTCATTTTGTCTTTGGATTCTTACTGATTGTAAGTGTATTTCGACTGGCAACACTGCATCATGTCCAAAGGTAAGTCGAAACAGAGTAGTATTCGTTGCTTCTTTAGGAGATGTTCGACATGCCCATAAAGCCTGGTCCAAAGTTTTGTGCCAATTTCTTGGCTTTCGTCCTACATGTTTCTTTATCAAGCCTATTATGACTTTATTGGCTGCTTCTACTTGTCCATTAGCTTGATCGTAGTAAGGAGTTGACGTTAGTAATTTAAATCCCATTTCTTTTGCAAACTCTTGCATTTTTCGCCCTGTGAAAACTGAACCTTGATCTGTTGTAATACTTTTTGGTATTCCGAACCTGTAAATTATTTGCCTCTGGATAAACTCCATAATGACCTCTTGATCAACGTTCACTAGAGGAATTGCTTCGACCCATTTTGTAAAATAATCTATACCCACAAGGATATATTTCTGTCCTTTGGATGATGCTGGTCGAATTTCACCAATTAGATCTAATGCCCATCCTCTAAAAGGCCAAGGCTTAACAATTGAATGTAACTCACTTGCAGGAGCATGTTGAATACCTGCATGAACTTGGCATTGTTCGCAACCTTTAGCAAATTCTATGCAGTCTTTGAGCATAGTGGGCCAATACATTCCATATCGAGACAACAACCATTTCATTTTGTGACCTGCTTGATGTGCCCCACATGCCCCACTGTGCACACTGGATACTGCTAAATATGCTTCATTTTCTCCTAAAAACTTGAGTAATATACCTTCTGGGGTTTTCTTGAAAAGTTCATTTCCTATTAGGACATAAGACAATGCCCTATATTTGGTCTTTTTCTCTGTACTTACTGAAGGTTCTTTCAGGTAATTTACTATGGGACTTCTCCAATCTGTATCTGCCAAAGTATCAATATTTAGAACTTCGAATTCTTTTTGATCTGCATAACCTAGTTTCGAAGTTTCCAAGTCTAATGGTGATAATTTGGTAGCCAATATTCTGCCTCTTGTTTCTATGAGATATTGGAGTTTTTCTCTAGATATCTTATATCCTGAAGCTATTTGAGCCAAGTCATTTGCCTCCTGATTATCAATTCTGGGAATATGTTTTATATCCATATATTCAAATTTCTCGAGTAATCTGTTAGCAATAACGAAGTACATGATCAAATTTTCCTTGATACACTTGTATTCTTTGGTTATCTGTTTGATGACCAGCTCCGAGTCTCCCTTAATTTCGACTCTGGTTGCCCCCAATTCTAGCAAAGCTTCAAGTCCAGCAATTAATGCTTCATACTCAGCTTCGTTGTTCGAACAAGGAGGGCCTTCTAACTTGTACTTGAATTTCGTTGGAATTCCCTCAGGAGAAATTACAAGGATTCCAAGACCACTTCCATATTTAAGTGTTGACCCATCGAAGGATAATTTCCAAGGCTGGATCTCAACATAATCTAACGCGAAGTCCTCACTCACAAAGTGATCCACTATGAAATCTGAAACTACTTGTCCTTTCATAGCTTTTAAAGGCTTGAAGGTCAAATTGTACTCAGTGAGTGCTAAGGCCCATTTTCCAATCCTGCTGTGCGTGATTGGTTTCGAAAGCATATATTTAATAACATCAAAGTGAGATGAAACATAGACATCAACGGGTTTAATATAATATTTAAGTTTTGTACAAGAGAAATACAAACAAAGTCATAGTTTTTCAATGCTACTATACTAGCCTCTGCTTTATTTAGGACCCTACTAAGATAATAGATGGCTCTTTCGACGCCATCATCATTTTCTTGGGCCAACATACTACCTATAGTTATATTCGAGGCAGAGATGTACAACCTCATTGGTTTATCTTTCGAAGGGGGTGCAAGTATAGGAGGATGCATCAAATAAGCTTTGATTTTCTCGAATGCCTCCTGATGCTGGGCAGTCCATTCAAAATTCCCTTGGTTGAGACGGAGCAGTAGAGAGAAAGCTTGAGTTCACCCACTCAAGTTAGATATGAATCTCCTTAAAAAGTTAATTTTACCCAATAGAGATTGCAACTCTTTCTTGGTTGAAGGAGGCTTCGTCTCCATAATAGCCTTCGTCTTGTTCAAGTTAATTTCGATCCCCTTCTTGTGGACCACAAAGCCTAGGAAATCCCCAGCCCGAACAAAGAAAGCAAATTTAAGAGGATTCATTTTTAAGCCATATTTTCTCATTCTTTCAAATGACTGGCAAAGGTGAGTCAAATGATCCTCATCAGAAACAGATTTGACCACTATGTCATCTATATAAATCTGCATAAATGACTCAATGAAATCATGAAAAATAGTGTTCATTGCCCTTTGATATGTTGCCCCAACATTTTTTAGTCCAAAGGGCATAACTACCCATTCATAAGTGCCTAAAGCGCTTGGACATCTGAATGCAGTTTTGGGAACATCATCCCCAGGAATAAAAACCTGATTATACCCAGAGTATCCATCTAACATACCCAGGTATTCGAAACCCGCAGCAGAATCAATCAGCATTTCTGCTATAGGCATGGAATATTCATCTTTTGGGGTGGCAGTGTTTAAATCCCTAAAATCTATGCAAATTCGTAAAGAGCCATTTTTCTTAATAACAGGTACAATGTTAGCAAGCCATTCGACGTACCTTGTGGTCCTGATAAATTTGCATCGAAGGAGTCGTTCCACCTCTGCCTTTATTTTTGAGAGAATTTCTGGAGTGAATCATCTAGGCATCTGCTTGATGGGCTTCTTGCCATCCTTGATTGGAAGCCTATGTTCTACCAGTTCCCTCTTTAAACCAGGCATTTCATCATAGTCCCAGGCGAAGCAATCTCTATTTCGTTTGAGTATTTCAACCATTTTGCCTTTTAAATTGGGACTAAGTTTTGCACTAATGTATGTAATCCTTTTTTCAACACCATCCCCAATATCAACTTCCTCCAAAGGATCTTGGGCCAGCATCTTAGCACTTGATGACTCTGGATCCTTTTCGAACCCCAAGGGCTCTTGATCATAAATGGCATCTAGTCTTTGATCCATCAGTTCAGAAGTTTGTCCATCACATGGTGAGGATGAATGGTTTCCTTCAGGATTTGCTATTTCTTTTTTGTCTATGGCTTCGACAGCCATGTTTTTTATTTCGGCTTCGAGAGTCGTTCTTCATTTGTTCTCAGCCAAATAGGCCGAAATCTTTTGGTAGTAATTCGATTCAGTCATAATAACCTTTGTTTGCCCAGCCAGTTGGCCGTATCTTCGAAGTCTCTCCATCTCTCTCAGTCACCTGCCCATCCCACATGATTTCCCTATCCCATTGGAATCCATTGGGACGCAAGGTTAGGGAATAATAAGCATTTTCATTAGGCTCGAAATATTCCTCAGGTGGGTGACATGGCCCTATGTTGGCCATATTTCTGTCGAAATTTCTCTTGTCCATATTGTTGATTTCTGCCATATAGTAGCTTTGGTCTGCTTCTATATTTTCAACAATTCCATCATCTCTCCACAACACCAGCCTTTGATGCATTGAAGAAGGTACAACTCCAACTCCATGGATCCATTCCCTGCCAAGCAACAAATTGTAATTTGCTTTTGCAGCAATGACCATAAACATTGTTGGCCTTGTGAGGGAACCAACTGTCAGGTTAACTTGTATTACTCCCAAAGTCTGGCCAACCTTCCCTTCATAATTCGAAAGCACCATGTTGTGAGGTCTGACATCTGAATCCTGCATTCCTATTCGCTTCAGCATAAATTGGGGCATCAGATTGACAGCAGCTCCACCATCTACCAGAACCTTGTCCACACCATATTGTTCTATCTTTTCCCTGATGAATAAGGGTTTGAGATGGTTTTTCATTCCTTCGTCTGGCTTTTCGAAGAAAGCATTCTGCTCTTCGACCGCTCCATTGTTCATCACATAATAGCATATTGGCCTGTGTCTGGCCATTTCGTCCTCATCAATCTCCTCATCAACATACACCTCTGTTTCCTGATTGTACTCACAAGGCAGCACCGAAACTACATTGCAGTTTGCATTGAAGAAGGATTCCCCCTCAGATTCGAAGGCATCAGTCATCAAGTCCTCTTGGTTCGCAACTTCCTTCTGAGTCCTATTTTCTTTAGTGTCCTTCTGTGGAGAAAAAAGTCTCCTGGATACTGGGGGTTTGCCCCCAGTCTGGTTCAGTGATGTTGGTTTATTGGTACTGGATTCTCCTACTCCCATAGGTTTCGAATCCCTTGCAGCTTTTTGGTTTCTCTGGTGTCTGCGCCATTGAGAGAGAGACATTGGGTTTCTGCCCTTATAATTCTCCAATCTGATTTCCTCCCTCCTGTTCGAATTGAATTGCCTCCTGTACGTCATTGAAATCCTGCCTCCTCGATCGAAGTTGTGCCACTTCCCTTTTCCCTTATCAGCATTCACTTGCAGCCATCTATCAGTAGGTATTTCTGCAGGTAGTTTAAAGGAAACTCTCTTTGCTCCCCTGGGATAAGGGCTATCTGGCCTCCTTGGCATACTTCTGGCTGTGCTAACAAGATTCGAAGGCATTCCACCTTGGTGCCCCCAGCCTGACGCAAATGGAATTCTCTCGAATGCCTCAGCCATTTCCTTATCATACACTGATGTACATCTGGGACATATCAAGCATTTTGTTCCAATCTTGTGGCAACGAACCAGGAATTCGAGCAAGCTTTCATCAGCTTTTGGATAGACTTTGTATAATTGGTTGTCTTGCCTCCAGTTGACTCCTGTTCGTTCATGCTGGGCCCTTTCGAATTCAGTAGCAATTCTGGGGTTGCAGATGATACTGCACCTTTGGCATAGAAACTTCTCCTGATTTTTCTTATGACAATGGAAGAGGTATTCACGCAAACTTGAGTCTTTTCTAGGTAAGTTCTCTCTTCTCTTTTCTATTTCCCTCTCTAGACAGCGTTCTACTTCTTCCATTTCAGCATTAGGCTGTTCGAAGTCCACCATATTCACTCCCAGCATTTAGTCATCAGAAATCTTGACTTCTTCAAATTTCATCCTAAGACCTTCAGTGGCCTCAGCTAATTTTCTGTCACTTAATATCTTTGCTTTGAGCACCTTTGGGAGGCCATCAGTGGCTTATGTTTCATTTTTGATCAATGGGAGGCCATCAGTAGCCTCTTTTTTGTTTTCGATTAGGATGAAGTCCCCATCCTCTTCGAATTCCTCCTTCGACTCAACTTTCCCCTCAGCAATTTCCACCATATTGATGTCTAGAGGTTCAGCATAGTTAGTCTCCTCCATCAGCAACGGATCAGTGTCAACTTTCATTGGATTCTTCCCCTTGTCTGAGAACTTCATCCTTCCATCCTTGATTGCATTTTGTATCAAATCCCTGAAAAGAAAACACTGTGAGGTTTTATGGCCTAAAAAGTTGTGATATTTACAAAAGCCCCTCTTTTTCCTTTGTTCCAACGGAGGAACCTTAAGGTTAGGAGGAACTATTAACTGGCCATATTTAACAAGTAGATCAAATATCTCATCACATTTAGTTATATCGAAAGTATAGATTTTCTTGGGGAATTTATCATTCCTTTCACTTTCGAGAGAATCCTTTCCATTGGAAGGAAGTAGAACTTTGCAAGCATAAGGGGGTGCTTCTTTTAGTTCTGCAAGATCTATTTCGAACTGATCGAAATCATAAGGGTCTTAAGAATCATCTATGTTTTCCTCTTCAACCTCTATGTAGGCTATTCTCTCTTTCTTATGATTTTTACTAGCCCTGGCTTTTTCAGCTTTTAATCTTTCGACCTGACGCACCCTGTCTGCTAGTTGGGCCATATCTCTAAGATATTGTGTATCCAATTTCTTTCGAATGGAATAATCTAGACCCCCAGCAGCCATTTCGACTAATTCATGTTCAGGGACCACTGTGAAGCATCTGGATTTTAATAAACGGAATCTATTCAAATATTCATCTATTGGTTCTGTGAATTTTCTCTTAATGCTTGCTAGTTCCTTGAGACTGATTTTAGACTGACCCATGTAAAACTGTTCATGGAAAAGTCTTTCTAAATAAGGCCATGTGTCTACAGATCCAGGGGGCAAGGTGGTGAACCAAGTAAAAGCGTTCTTTGTCAAAGAACTTGGGAAGTATTTTATCCTAAGATTTTCATCATTTTCTATATCACCTGCTTTTGTTAAATATCTTACTATATGTTCCACTGTTGACTCACTTGTATCTCCAGCAAATTTCGTGAATTTAGGAACTTTCAAGCCCCTGGGTAATTCTGTTTGCAAAATATAATCCACAATAGGAGATGTGTAATTTGGCCTCCTAAATCCTGAATTTAAACTATTCTGGGCCATTATTCTTTCAATCATGGTGGTGAGGTTATTTTCTGCCACTAAAGTGTCATTCCTAATTCTATGAACAATTTCGTCTGTATTTTGGTCCCTATTCACCATCAGTATAGGTCTAGGTTGTTCATTCTGAACTTCCTGAATTCCCTGATCTCTTAATCTCACCCCTATATTTCTTTCTTCGACCACTTGTATAGGGGGTCGAATTTGTTCAATTATGGGTTCTTCATTTCGAATCTCCACTAGGTTTTGCCTACGCCTTGCAGGTGCGTTAGGGGCACCAAAGAAATCTGCTATTCTGGCCATCTGGGCTGCATTTTCTTAGTTTGTTCTATTTATATTCTGGATTAGGGGATTGAAAATAGCATTCATTTCACGGGCTAAGATTCCCACCATGTCATGATTGCTATCATCCATCTGTTGTCTAAGGGTTGCCTGACTATTGGTTGTAAGAGTAGGCAATTGGGCGAAGTTTCCTATATTCTGGAAATTTGTACCCAAATGGTTCATTCCTGAACCAGATCCTTGGAGTGGGGACGAAGTTGTTGCATTATGTAACCTTGCCATAAACGAAGTTGGCATCCCATACTGAGGATTTCTGGGTCTCAAAGGTTCGAAACCTGAAGGCCTAGGGGGGTCGAATACTGTTGATTCCCTATGTGTGGCGCAGTTTGCACTGAAGACACGTTTGATGGCATGTCTAATGTACTTACTGGGATTGTATTCGAACTGCCAACAGGAATGGCATTGGAGGCATCAATCGAACTTGAAACGATTGTTGCAGCCCCCTGTTGAGGATTCTGTACCCCATCTTGGTTGGTTGTATTAACCATTATTTTGGTACGTTGTTTTCTGGGTATATGTGGATTGTTATTCTTTATTTTGCCGCTTCGAAGGTTCATGTACTGAAACGCGCTCCACACTCAGAAAATCCTAAAACTTCTCTAAAATGTTTGATAAAACTTTTTGTTATGACACTGTCCCACCAGGTGTGCCAATTTGTTTACAGTGATTTCTAGTAAACAACCGCTAGTCTTCCAATTTACTAATTATTATTGGTTACTTGCAGGATCGACTAGATTGATCCTAGAACACATGTGTCATAACTTATTTTTATGTTCATATCTATTATATATAAACTTATATTGTATGTTAAGTTTGAAGACGAGATTCTTAGGAAAGATTTCTACAATGGTCTATAGGAATAAACTAAATGAATGTAGGCAGGAAAGGCTTCGAATTAAATTTGGGCTTGAATGTAAAGATAAGTGTTTGACTCAAAGGATAAATTAAAAGTAAATCGAAGGATTTAAGGGAAAAAAATACTGTCTAACGAAATGACTGTGTTTAAAGACAAGTAAAACAAAGGAAATGCAAGGAAATCGAAGTATTTAAGGACAGAAATACTATAAAGTTTCTAACGAAATGACTGTGTTTAAAGGCTTCGAATTAGAAAGTAAAACAAAGAAATGTAAGGAAATCGAAGTGTTTAAAGGACAAGGGAATACTGTAATGCAAGGAAGTGTAAGGATGTAAAGAGCAAGGAAATACTATAAAAGGTGATTGAAGGATTTAAAGACAACGAAATACTATAAAGTTGAATTAAATATAACAAGACTTGTATTGAAATTGTAAAAAAGTAATGATGTTCAACACGTACATTGTATCTTCTGACTCGTTTTCCTTAATTCACGGAAGTAATGAGTATTTTGAGATATTTTAGTACAAAAAAGTGAACCTATTTAAATCTAACATAAGAACACCTATTTATAGTGTTTCGACCCTAACGGCCCTATTCTAAAATCACGCCACGTTCGAAGCATACAGGCTTCCTATGTTTGCTGACTTCCACTCGTCTTCTAGAATGGCGCTCTTTATTTGAAATTTGAAATCTGTACCAATCGAAGCATCTTGCTTCTTCGTTGGTTTCGAAATAACCCAATTACTTGGACCGTTACACCCTTGCATAAAGGAGCTCTTTTGTAATTCGAACACCAAAAAAGTCCAAATCGAAATCTGCTGGAACTTGAATAATGCTTCAACATAATGACTCCATATCTCCTACCAATATCCAATATTGATATTAAATCTCCTTAGGTGCTTCATTCGAAATATTATTTTGATAGTGGTTTCTTCCTTATTCGAAATAGCCAACTAACAATAATAAAGATGAATATGATTTTGATGTAGTGAGGAGTTATTCTAATTAAATTTATTTTAGTTGATTTTCATTAGAAACATTAAAATTAAAAAACAATATTAATATGTTAGGGACTTAATTGCAATATTTATAACTAAAAAGTTACCACAATAAATAACATAAATGATACAATCCTATGTGGTATTTTAGGGCATTAAATGGATTAGGACATAATTCTAATTGGTTAGAATGTGACTTCTTTGGTGAAGTCATTTTAGAATCTACCAGACACATATATTATGAATGTGTACTCTGAGAAACACACGAGCGTATATGATAATATAATATAATATAAAATAAATTATGAACATTATATTATTGTATAATTGAAGCATTGAAGAAAATGAAATGAAATTTATAAGTATATGATACAATGTTATGGCTGTTTTTTTGTCTTTTTGATAATTTTTGAGCATTAGACGAACTTCACTAAAAGACAGAAAAAGGTATCTCCATAAGAGGATCATAATTAAATGAACTTGTATTTACAAAAAAAGAGAAAGAAAAGATGATAAATATGTAATAATAGTTCTGTAGTTGAACAACCCACAAAAAAAATTAGCTTCAATAATTAATCTTGAAGAATATACTGTTATTCAAACCTTAGCTTATGATAACAGATACATCAATTGGGAAAACAAGAAAAAAATATCTCAATCTCAACTCTTAATCTACAAATTTTCAGTACTATGAACACCTTTCTATACTTTCTACTTTGTACAATAGAAATATATATAGTTCAAAAAATATGTAAAAATAAATAAAAATAGAGAGAAATAATTTACAGTTTATATATGATGCAATACATCAAAATTTTCTTCTGTTAAATCTTCTTAAAGTGATGTTAAAGGATAGCTATTGAAGTCTATTGAGTTGTGAGTTTGGATTTGTCCTTGTTCCCAAGAACTAGTTCCAAAATCTTCTGATTTTATAGCATTGACTTGAAACTGAAACAAAGAGTCCAATTTGTTATCTCCATCCCAAGAAAATCCATCATTATTATTATTTTCCATCATAGAATTTCTCATCTAAGATGAATAAATAGTGCTCATGTTTGAGCTATTTCTTGAATTACTTTCTTTGACTTGATCATTCATGAACAATGAACTCATTTTTGCAGGTGATTTGTTGTCTGAAAACTTCGTTATCGATACAACCACATGATCTGAGTTGGTTAGACTCGGCATTGAAGAAAATCCATAGCTTGAATTCATACCATATTGGTTTTAGCTCTGGTAAGATAAGGTATAACCAGATTGGAAATCATAGCAGAACAAAGGATCCAATGCTAATTTGCTATTGAAAATGTCTCTAGAAGCTTCTGTTAGGCCACTATTATCATAGTAATTCGATTCGTTTATTAGAAACGATGAACCATGTGATGCAACCGATGGAATTTGCATCGTTGTTGTTGTCGTCGTCGTTGGAAGTGAGATGAGATTTCTCATATCTAGATGATGATTTTTAAGTAAAAGTTGCACAAGGTAGGGATTAGGAGAAACGTTATAAACTATGACTCTTTTGGCTTGAAACTCATATTATTATAATAGATTTCCTTCCTGACTTGGATGTCTTCAGATGTAGGTGACATTGCACCGAACTGGGTTACAAATTGATTGTGCTCTTTATCATTCTGCTATTTAAATTCTGCATATTATTTCAGTTTGATATTTCATGTAATTTATTTCATGTTATATTTTTTAAAACAAATTACAAGTTTCTCTTAATCCATGTGAAACAATGACATGATTTACATTAGATCATGAAATAAGTTCATGATCAAATATAAACGTTGACACTTGACATTAGAAGGTTGGAAACAGATCGGAAAACTTAAGAAATAGAATACAACAAAACATACATCAATTAACATGTTTCATACCTCAAACACACATCAAAAACTATTTTGTAACAAGCATAGACTGAATTTTTTTTGAAAAAAAAAAGAAACAAAAAAAAGATAAAGAAATATGAAAATTAAGGAAGAGAACTTGAACACAATGAAGGCGACCATAATGACGGTAGAGAGAGCAACAATTACAATAAGTAGTGAGAGCAACACTGAAAACAAATTTTTGTAACTTATGGTTTCTATTTTCTAAATTTTAGAGTTTGGTTCTAGATGTGTGTTTTACTGATAAGAAAAACAAAGATAGATAATGGTTAGACCGATATAAAATTTGGACTTAATGATAGAAGAAATAAAATATTTAGAGCATAATTATTTCCATTGGTTCGATTCATCGATTTTCATTGATTCAATTTAATTTTATAACCAAAAACCGAAACAAATCACATCAATTTTCATTGATTCAATTCGATTTTATAACCGAACCAAAAATAATCAATTCTATTTCGGTTTGAATTATCAACTTAATTAATTTTTTAAAATTCACTTACACCTAGTTGCGGATCCACATGCAAACAAGAAATGCAATTACACCCCCTCAACTTAAACCTTTTCATCTACTTTCTTGAGTTTTTTCAACTTTGAACCTCCTCACATTATGGACTTGCATCCACAAGAGTTTATTTCTCTCTTTCTTCGTATTCGTACTAAGAGAGGATTGTACAATACATAATGTCTTTTTCGTGTTAGAATACGTCATACTTTTCACTCTCTCCCTTATGGATTAACACCACATTATTTTCTCTCTCTCCTTTCATGCTTTTTCTGCTCCCTTTTATTAATATGCAATGTATCATTCTTTTGTCTCTCTCATAGTCTTACGATTTTTTTCTTCTTATATCATTAAGATTAAAATCAAATTCCAAATAATTTCACATAATCCAACTCATGATTTATAAATAAGACTTCAGCCAACAAAGCAATACTGTTACATTCTGGTTTCTATATGTAAAGTATATAAAAAATTCTATGAAAAACTAACTTTTTGTCTTTATCTATTAATTTTCATTTTGAACTCACTAAACTATACTATTTTATCTTTAACCTAAAAACTAAATTAATTTTAGTTCATTTATTATATTATTTTTATTTCTCATTTATAAATGTTAAATATTATAATTTTTATAAATGTTCAATTGACATTCGATTTTGGAGGAGTAGATTTGAAACTGCAATATTCTACTATTTAATTGAATATTTTTTTTAGATTTAATATTTAAAAGAATGAAAAATTATATATATATATATATATATATATATATATATATATATATATATATATATATATATATATATATATATATATATATATATATATATATATATATATATATATATATATATATATATATATATATATATATATATATATATATATATATATATATATATAAAATAAAGTATAAATTTTTAAAAATAAATAAATAATAAAAAAATCTTACACTCCCTGATCACAGATCTTGCCTATACCAGTGCTTACACCCCTACCTTCTACAATTGAATCAAATACATATGTGCTACCAATTAAACTAGATTAAGAGAAAAATTATAAACTAGGACTGTTTATGTTTGAAATAAATACTATCGTAATATTTTTTTTTTAGTTTGAATGTCTCCAGATATGTAGGTGACATTGTATAGAATTGGATTATCAATTGAGTGTGTTCTTTATTATTCTGCTATTTAAATTCTGCATATTATTTCAGTTTAATATTGTTGTTCAATCTGTCTACATATGTCGTACCTCAAACACACATCAAAAACTATTTTGTAACAAGCCTAGACTGAATTTTGTTGGAAAAAAAGAAACAAAAAAAAGGTAAAGAAATATGAAAATTAAGGAAGAGAACTTGAACACAATGAAAGCGACCATAATGATGGTAGAGAGAGCAACAATTACAGCAAGTAGTGAGAGCAACAATTACAGCAAGTAGTGAGAGCAACACTGAAAACAATTTGTTGTAACTTATGGTTTCTATTTTCTAAATTTTAGAGTTTGGTTCTAGATGTGTGTTTTGCTGATAAGAAAAACAAAGATAGATACTGGTTAGACCGATATAAAATTTGGGCTTAATGATAGAAGAAATAAAATATTTAGAGCATAATTATTTCCATTGGTTCGATTCATCGATTTTCATTGATTCAATTCAATTTTATAACCAAAAACCGAAACAAATCACATCAATTTTCATTGATTCAATTCGGTTTTATAACCGAACCAAAAATAATCAATTCTATTTCGGTTTGAATTATCAACTTAATTAATTTTTTATAATTCACTTACACCTAGTAGTGGATCCACATGCAAACAAGAGATGTAATTACATCCCCTGAACTTAAACCTATGCATCTACTTTCTTGAGTTTTTTCAACTTTGAACCTCCTCACATTATGGACTTGCATCCACAATGTTAATTTTTTATAATTCACTTACACCTAGTAGCGGATCCAGCGGATCCACATGCAAACAAGAGATGCAATTACACCCCCCTGAACTTAAACCTATGCATCTACTTTCTTGAGTTTTTTCAACTTTGAACCTCCTCACATTATGGACTTGCATCCACAATGTTAATTTTTTATAATTCACTTACACCTAGTACCGGATCCACATGCAAACAAGAGATGCAATTACACCCCCCTGAACTTAAACCTATGCATCTACTTTCTTGAGTTTTTTCAACTTTGAACCTCCTCACATTATGGACTTGCATCCACAATGTTAATTTTTTATAATTCACTTACACCTAGTACCGGATCCACATGCAAACAAGAGATGCAATTACACCCCCTAAACTTAAACCTATGCATCTACTTTCTTGAGTTTTTTCAACTTTGAACCTCCTCACATTATGGACTTGAATCCACAATGTTAATTTTTTATAATTCACTTACACCTAGTAGCGGATCCACATGCAAACAAGAGATGCATTACACTCCCTAAACTTAAACCTATGCATCTACTTTTTTGAGTTTTTTCAACTTTAAACCTCCTCACATTATGGACTTACATCCACAAGAGTTTATTTCTCTCTTTCTTCGTATTCGTATTAAGAGAGGATTGTACAATACATAATGTCTTTTTCATGTTAGAATACGTCATACTTTTCACTCTCTCCCTTGTGGATTAACACCACATTATTTTCTCTCTCTCCTCTCATGCTTTTTCTACTCCCTTTTATTAATATGCAATGTATCATTCTTTTCTCTCTCATAGTCTTACGAATTTTTTTTTTCTTATATCATTAAGATTAAAATCAAATTCCAAATAATTTCACATAATCCAACTCATGATTTATAAATAAGACTTCAGCCAACAAAGCAATACTGTTACATTCTGGTTTCTATATGTAAAGTATAAAAAATTCTATGAAAAACTAACTTTTTGTCTTTATCTATTAATTTTCATTTTGAACTCACTAAACTATACTATTTTATCTTTAACTTAAAAGACTAAATTAATTTTAGTTCATTTATTATATTATTTTTATTTCTCATTTATAAATGTTAAATATTATAATTTTTATAAATGTTCAATTGACATTCGATTTTGGAGGAGTAGATTTGAAACTGCAATATTCTACTATTTAATTGATATTTTTTTAGATTTAATATTTAAAAGAATGAAAAATTATATATATATATATATATATATATATATATATATATATATATATATATATATATATATATATATATATATATATATATATATATATATATATATATATATATATATATATATATATATTATATATATATATATATATATATATATATATATATATATATATATATATATATATATATATATATATATATATATATATATCAAGATAGCTATTAGAGTTAGTTCCTTTTTCTGTTAAGTTGTTAACTGTTAGTTACTATTTCAACAGTTAGTTACTAGTTTACCCTTTCCATTCTTAGTATATATATTAGTGGATGTAAACTACTGGAAAATATGAGATAATGCACATAATTTTTACTTTACACGTGGCGTATTCTTTTTCACTACTATGCTATTATCTCAATATCAATATGGTATCAGAGCTACCTGAGCTTTGATGACCACCGTTCCTTTTTCCTTCGCCACCGTCTCTTCCTCCCTCACCGGCGGTTTCCTTATATCATTTCTCTCCCGGTGACTATTCTGACGGTCTTCTTCTTTCTTCTCCGGCGATTCCTTCTTTTGTTTTCCATTGACGATGGATCATCCGAGCTTCTCCGATTTCGCGACAAACTCTGCTAACCCTTACTATCTTCATCCGAACGAAAGTCCGGCGCTTGTTCTCGTTGCTCCACCATTGGACAACAAGAACTACCACATCTGGTCAAGATCGATGCAAATCGCTCTGATTTCGAAGAACAAAGAGAAATTTGTTGACGGCACATTCCCAAGGCCTCAAGTTGCTGATCCTCTCTATGCACAATGGATTCGCTGCAATACAATGGTTCTTTCTTGGATTCAGCGATCAATTTCAGAATCCATTGCGAAATCTGTGTTATGGATCGACTCTGCAGCAGGCGTTTGGAAGAACCTTCGAATTAGGTTTTCTCAGAGCGACATCTTCAGAATCTCAGATATCCAAGAAGATCTGTATCGATTCCGCCAAGGTACTCTTGATGTCTCTGACTATTTTACGCAGTTGAAAGTCTTTTGGGATGAATTGGAGAATTATCGTCCCCTTCCTTTTTGCAAATGTTCAATTGCGTGTTCTTGTGATGCTGTACAATCTGCTCGTGTCTACCGTGAGCAAGATTACGTGATTCGGTTCTTGAAAGGATTGAACGAACGTTTCGCCCACTCCAAATCGCAGATCATGATGATGCAACCTCTTCCGGACATTGACAAGGCCTTCTCGCTAGTGATTCAGCAAGAACGGGAATTGAACTCCGGTACTCCCTTTACCTCCACGGAGAGTCCTTCTACTGAATCTCCTGCCACTGCTCTTCAGGTCAACACCCATACCAATGGCAAAGGAGTGTCTTACGGCAGAGGAAAAGGTCCCTATCCTGCCCTCAAAGGAGGAAATAGGGTTTGCACTCACTGCGGTCGTACGAATCACACGGTGGATACTTGTTTTGTGAAACATGGATATCCTCCGGGCTATAGACAACGCACCAAAACTCATCAAACTAGCCAAAGTCAGTCTCATGTTCAAGCTAACAACACTACACAAGCTGCTGATTCAACTGTAGGATCATCCACATCCACGTTTGGGTTTACTCAGGAGGAACTTCAGAATCTCCGAGCCTTACTTCAACAGTCTCAACCAGCCCCAACAGCCAATGCTATCACTACATCTCCATTTGCCTCAAACTCTCAGTCCCTGCACTATCCTGGTAAGAACCCTAAACTGTGGATTCTAGACACTGGAGCCACTGATCACATAGCCTTTCACTTAGATTCCTTTGCTACTTACCAACCCATTATCCCTATCTCTGTAGCCTTACCAAATGGTTCTCATATCATGGCAAACATCTCAGGCACTATAATACTATCCCCAACCCTAACCCTATACAATGTGCTCTATATCCCTCAATTTCATGTCAATCTTGTCTCTATCACAAAATTAACAACTACAAATAAATGCTTTCTAAAATTTTCTTCGACCATGTGTGCCATTTTGCAGAACCATTCGCAGAGAATGATTGGTACAGCTAAATTGCACCAAGGCCTCTATGTGATTGATACAAGTGATGTCTCTCCTTCATGTAATTCTTTAGTTTCCAATTCTTTTGAACTGTGGCATAATAGACTAGGGCATCTTTCCAATACTGGAATGCACTGTATGTCTAAACAATTTCCCTTAATTCCTTGTAACAATAATATGAATCCTTGTGATTCTTGCCATTTGGCCAAATTAAAGAAGTTACCTTTTCCTAATAGTGTCACCAATACTAATGCTGCCTTTGAACTCTTACATGCTGACTTATGGGGCCCTTTGGCTACTGATTCCATTTTAGGTCATAGATATTTTTTGACCCTTGTTGATGATTTCACTAGATTCACATGGATTGTCTTTTTAAAAACAAAGTCTGAAGCTAAAAACAGCATCATCCAATTTGTTTCCTTGATTGAAAATCAATTTCAAACCACTCTAAAATGCTTTAGGTCTGACAATGGCTCAGAATTCCTTACACTCAAACCTTTTTTTCTATCTAAAGGCATTGCTCATCAAAAGACTTGTGTGGAAACCCCTCAACAAAATGGGGTTGTTGAGAGAAAACACCAACACATTTTAAATGTTGCTAGAGCCATCACCTTTCATTCAAACATCCCTTTAAATCTGTGGACATTCAGCATTCAGCATGCTGTCCACCTCATCAATAGGATTCCTAGTCCTCTCCTTAAGTCTAAATCTCCCTATGAACTCCTTTACCATACCTACCCTGTCCTTGTTCATCTAAAGGTCTTTGGCTGCCTTTGTTATGCAACAACCCTACAAAACAATAGGACAAAATTTGATGCTAGGGCCAGAAAAGCTGTTTTTCTTGGCTACACTGATGGGACTAAGGGATACCTATTATATGACCTAAAATCACATGCTTTATTTCTCTCAAGGCATGTTGTCTTTTATGAGACTTTCTTTCCTTTCAAGGACAACATTTCCCAAAAATCTACCACCCCTTATGACAACCTAGATATTGTATATGATTGTGACATTACACACCCTGGCCCCCCAAATAATGCTGCTGCACCTGCCACCCCTATCCCAATCAACATTACTAATTCACCCTCACCTAATACAGTAGTAGAGCCTACTCTATCTTGTCCCAATCCTCCTCAATTATCTCCTCCTTCCTCTAGTCCTATGGTTATTGACCATGACCCTCACATCATCCAAGAGTCATTGACCACACCCTTATATCCCTTACACACTTCACAGCCAGCCCCACAACCTCAAGTCCCTCCCACAAGAAAATCCACCAGACTCAAAAATCCTCCCTCACACCTTAAAGATTTCCACTGCAACCTTTTAACTTCAAATAGCCAAAATCCTCCCTTAGCCACCACTCCTTATCCTATATCCAATGTCCTTTCCTACTCAAATTGCTCACCATCCTACAAATCCTTTTGTTGTTCTATTTCCACTACCATAGAACCCAAAACTTACCTACAAGCATCTAAACATGACTGTTGGAGAAAGGCTATGGATTCTGAAATTCAGGCCCTCAAGGACACCCAAACTTGGTCCATTGTGGATCTTCCCTCAGGTAAATCTCCAGTTGGTTGTAAATGGGTGTATAAGGTCAAGTATCTTGCAAATGGTACCATAGAACGTTATAAAGCCCGTTTGGTTGCAAAGGGCTATACTCAATTAGAAGGAGTTGATTATTTTGATACATTTTCTCCTGTTGCTAAAATTACTACTGTTCGAGTTTTCCTCTCTATTGCAGCTATCAAACAGTGGCATTTGGTACAACTGGATGTAAACAACGCCTTCCTCCATGGAGACTTACATGAAGAAGTCTACATGTCCATTCCCCCTGGTTATGAGTATCTTGGTCCCAACAAAGTTTGCAAGTTAAACAAGTCACTGTATGGGCTGAAGCAGGCCAGTAGACAGTGGCATGCCAAGTTATCATCAGCCCTTTCCTCTCTTGGCTTTTCTCAATCTGAAGCTGATCATTCTTTATACACTAAACTTACTTCCCATAACTTCACTGCTCTTCTGGTTTATGTTGATGATATTTTATTGACAGGTGACTCACTTGAAGAGATTAACCATGTGAAGTCTTTTCTGCATCAGCAATTTCGTATTAAAGATCTTGGTCCCTTAAGATACTTTTTGGGGTTAGAAATTGCAAGATCAACTTCTGGCATTTTCCTCAATCAGAGGAAATATGTGCTTGAGCTTCTTGAAGAAACTGGTTATCTTGGTGCTAAACCAGTTTCAACACCACTGGATCCCTACACCAAACTCTCTTCTACTGAAGGTGCTGCCTTGGAGGATCCTTCTTCATATCGCAAACTCATTGGCAGACTTCTCTATCTCACTCACACACGTCCTGATGTGTGCTTTGCTGTGCAACACCTCAGTCAATTCGTGGCGAATCCTTTGGTTCCACATCACCAAGCTGCTGTTCGCATTCTAAGATACCTGAAGGGTGCTCCTGCGCGTGGTATCTTCCTTTCCAGCACCAGTTCTTTGCAGCTTAGTGGCTTTGCAGACTCTGACTGGGCCCGTTGTCCCGACACCAGAAAGTCTGTCACTGGTTTCTGCATTTTTCTTGGTGATTCTCTGATCTCTTGGCGCTCAAAGAAGCAAAATACAGTGTCACGCTCCTCCACTGAGGCAGAATATAGAGCACTTGCCTCCTTAACTTGTGAAATTCAATGGCTGGCATACCTCTTTTATGATTTTCGCATTAAGTTTCATATCCCTGCCTCCATATATTGTGATAGCAAGTCTGCTATTTATTTGGCACATAATCCTACGTTTCACGAGCGCAGCAAACATATCGAATTGGACTGCCACGTTATAAGGGAAAAGCTACAAGCCAAGTTAATTCATCTGCTGCCAGTCCCTACTGCATCTCAGCTTGCAGATGTTTTTACCAAACCTTTACATTCTCCTATTTTCAATTCCTTTTTGTCCAAGTTAGGACTTTGTACCATACACACTCCAACTTGTGGGGAGGTATCAAGATAGCTATTAGAGTTAGTTCCTTTTTCTGTTAAGTTGTTAACTGTTAGTTACTATTTCAACAGTTAGTTACTAGTTTACCCTTTCCATTCTTAGTATATATATTAGTGGATGTAAACTACTGGAAAATATGAGATAATGCACATAATTTTTACTTTACACGTGGCGTATTCTTTTTCACTACTATGCTATTATCTCAATATCAATATATATATATATA